>VWZD01002996.1:44503-63391 GCA_013396695.1 Sakesphorus luctuosus
TGTGTCAATGATGGAAAAACTGATGATACATATCACAATGGATTCTGTATCATTCATTCTATTCAATTTAAAAATGATCATCCACTTTTTCTTGTTTTTCTTAAATGAACTGATTTAAGACTTTAGGTCTATGTTTGTGACACTTCATAATTCAATGATGACAGAAGAGCACATCATCAAAAGCTTAAAACAGCATCATTTATATAATAGAGATTTAGAAAAAGTACGAAAAAAGGGGACCTTTATAGCCATTTAAGATCAAGACACAACAAAAATACACTTCTGTTTCTTCTATTGACCTAGATATATAGCTCACACATAGCCGTAAGTCTATTTAATATACATTTCTACTGAATGTTCTTTTGAAGTGTTATGCCTAACTTGATCAAAACATTTGAGGTCAATAATTGCAATGCTATTGAATATAATCCTCTCTCTCACTTGCCATAGTACAAATATTTTGTGTGTTGTGCTTAACTGTGTCTTCTAGTGATGCATGAATTCAACCAACCAGTAAGCAGTAGCATTTACTAAATTGCAAACTGAACCTCTGTTTAAACACAAAAAGCAGGTTTATGTTCCTTGATTTAATTATAATATAGATATGCTATGGCAATATAACATTTCTTCACAATGCTTTGAGTACCATTTTTATGCAGCATTTACTGTGTAACAGACATTAAATCTTTGGAGAGGTCACAGGTATTGCCAGTATGCTCTTTTGGCCTCCCTAGAAATACTAACACTCAGACTTGAAGAGTTCTTTGTGTGGTTCTGAACAACCCTTTCTTGGAAATAAACTGCTCAATCACTAGATGTGATCTTTTGTGTGTTCCTGAGTGAAATGTGCAGGACCTAGTGCACCCAAAATGAATATTGATTGTTTGGTTAGAGCATTGGCCTGGAACCNTGAGATGAATTTTCCTAAGACATTTTTTATTCCCAGATGAAAAATAGCATAAGAGAACTTTATATTATTATTAATAGTACTAAAACTGAACATACTGACACAAAAGCATTATTTTCTAGATAGACAGTTACAAGTATTTCTCAGTTACTCCTCCTTCCTAAAAAAATGTATACTGTGAAGTTTTTTCAAAAGCATTTAATCAGGTTACCAAAATCATCTTCATGTCTGCAAAACTAACTTAAAGATGGTTAGTTTTGGCACTACAAAGAAAGAATACAGATTAGATTCTTTCATATCTCTCAAGCCATTCTTCTCAAGTAAAAGGTGACCTTGGTAGTTGCACTGCAAGGAGATCTTGCCAATACTATTCTGTGACTATACTGTTGTGTAAATCTTGCCATTTTTCATTGAATATGATTTAGTTAGTATTTTTCAAGTATCCATATTCATATAAAAATTATTCAGATAGTAACAGCAATATTTTCAAATCATTAATCCTTTCTAGAGTTTAACCAGCCCTAGCTACAGACAAAGTAGGCAGAATGTTTCAAACTATGCAGAACAAGCGCAAGCTATCGTTATAAATAATCAAATGTGGACATTTCTATTTATATTATTTCTTACGAGCCTATGAAGCTGCTCTTACCATGAGTACAATGAATTTTCCTCCAAATTTTCTTGCAGTTAATGGGAATATTGCCACTGATTTTCAAAGCCTTTGGATGAGATCCTGGTAGTGCTGATGGGACACAGATAGCCAAGTTCAGGTTCAGAAAATCATCCCAACTCATGAAAAATGCTAAACATGGACTTGGTTTTTAACAGCCCATTTACAGCATTTCCTAGGAAGAAAAGAAACCGAATTGAAGCTAATTCTAACCTGATAAATACATACTATATGTGCCACTGTAGAAAATATTTTTTCCTCATGACTAAATGTAAATAGCTGCTTGACCACTAAGAACACCAATAATTTGCAGTGCTCACTAGAGTTATGCTATTGAACAAAATTGAGTAAGCAAGGCCACTTAATAGCAATGATCTTTTACCAGTATTAGGCATGGCAAAACAAATCACTTATTCAGGCTCTGTTTTCTCTACTGATCCAATATAAATACAGAAGAACAGAACTTTTAATATCATATTTTTTCAATTGCAAATGTAGATATTTGAGGAGAAGTAAACTTCCAGACTCAGATACCTATTACATGAAGGCAAATATATACCTCAACCCCCTTCAACTCAAATTCCACTCTCTCAATCTCAGTCTACAGTAGCATCCAACTCTCACACAAATTCACTTGAAATAGTAAAGTTGTGCTGACATTCCTGTCTAGGACTTACTCACATAAACACATTTTAGCTTTCACATTTTGGTAACTGTTCTTAGCTCCTCACAGGCTTGAAAGAATTTGTTCTCTCCATACGATGTGTAAACTCCTGTACAAGAAATCAGCTGATATTTCCTTTAATCAGTGTAGTCAGGGTCCCTTCTGCACTCAGCAGCCAAGAGCTTGTGAGATATTTTCCTGCCACTGAGAACCCCCAAATTCCTGGAATGCAAATCAGACTCATCTTCATAATCCTGCATATAAGGAGGTAAGAGAAGTTTAATCATAGCTGGTATATTTTTCACCCATATCTCAAAATACATCTTTTCAGATTTTGAGCAATATGAAAAACATCACTACAACACCCTACCAACCACCACAAGAGCCAACATAGAAATCATAGCTTTTTGCTGGGTATCATTAGCACCCTCTTTTTATTTTCTTCCAAGACTTCCATTCCTCTACCAATTTTATTATTTTCCCCATGGAATAAAAGTCAATGCTTGTCTTCAAAAAAAGCTTTAGTGAATAATTCTAGTTTTAAAGATTACAGACAAATTATCTTTTTCTGCTTTCCTATGAGGTTCCTGACTTTTGTATGTCTGTGGATTTCATCTCACCTATGGGATAACAATAAAAAACTTCTCACTTCTGAATTTTTAAAATGTGAAATACAAGTGTGTCGATGAATGGCGAAGCTCCAAAAATAGGAGCACGGGTCTTCAGCTCCGAGAGGCACTATGGCTGAAGGCTTGAAGTGATATCAGCTCCTTTAGGCCGCCTCTTGAAGCCTGGGATGGCTCACCCTGCACCCAGCCTGGCGCAGCCCCCCAAGGAAGGACCACACTTGAGGCTAGGTGGCAACAGAAGAAGCACCTTTATTGGGGGTGCACTGGCTTATAAAGGGTAGCATGGGACTTTCCAGAACTTGGGCGGGGAGATGGGAGGAGTGAAACATTTCATTGGGTGGAATAACAATTAGGAGGAGGGAGGAAGGAGGAGCGGAGGGAGAACCAATGGGGGAACGCTACCAAATATGGAAACTGGTGCAATGCAGTAAACCGGGGACCAGTCAGGGACAAGTTGGCAGGAAAATGCCCTAAGGGTTTGTGGGAAGAAGAAACTTGGATAGGGAATGACTAAGGGAAAATGATTAGGGAAGCCGTATTAGGAATATAACATTTAAACTGGGGAGATATCTATATAACTTCTAAAACCGTCACAGTCCTTATTCAGGTGCTGCAGAGTCTCTTCATTAAGTACCGTTGGTTCCCGAACTTCCACATCCTAGTCAATCCACCTTTTATAATAACGCTGCCATTTAATAAAGTCCTCATCGCCTTGCTGTCCTCCGACACAAGTGAAATACAAATAGAATTTTGAACACACTATTACGCTATGAGCAATTACCCAAAAATTGTAGGGAACACATACAAACACTTATCTATTTAAGATGATTGCTAAACCTGTCTCTCACAGCTGGGTTTTTTTCCTGATGCTTTATTCTTCATTCTCTCAATTAGAAGTTAGTTCAATGCATCCTTCTTTTCATTGTACTTGTTTTCTTCCTTCAGAAAGAAGGGGAAAAAACCCTATGTTTGTTCTTTCTGTTTATCCACCAGTAACATATCTATAGTTTCTACGCTATTTCTTTTTAAATTTTTGACTTAAAGTCACTTGGCGTACATAATTCCATATAAACCCCATTTTCCCTTTATAAACTATAAATATTGTATTGAATGTTGTTAAATGGATATATGATATTTTGACTTAAGAAGCAAAAGCATACACCTGAAAACTTCACAATGTATGTTTCATTGACTAATTGAGTAATTTAACTATTACCTCACTTCACTTTGGGAATGATACATATGGATCTACATATTAAATATAATTATTATTAAAGTAGATTACCCTCACATCTCTGTACAAAACTTTGAGAATTCTGTGTTTCTCAGCTTTTATAAGCAATGCTATATTTACCAGCAACATATATGAAATGCAGTTTGCCTATTAAAAATGTAACCCTCACACAACAAAACAAAGCATTGAGTAAGGTATATGGAAAAAAGAAGGTAGTCACTCTAGTTCTATGATCTTTATAGTTTAAAAATCACCTAGTAAAAAGCTATAAATGTTTTTACATGTGAATACAAGAATTATCTCTACTTTTTCCTTAAAAGAAAGTCTACCCACTAGTATCTGGGCAATTACAGTTGGTATTTGAAGAAGTTTCCTCCTTCTTAAAAGTGAAGAAAAACTAATTCAAAATCTACAAGTGAGACTACAGTCAGGGCATATATACTAGCTAAAATCTATTGCAATGCCATCTGGAAATTTTCACATAGGTCTGTTTCATACAGAACTAAAAACAAATAAACAAAAAAGCATCCACAGCAGCCACTTGACCTTTAGACTTAGTTGAGAAGATGTACGTAACCTGTGATGCAGTGAACTATGTAACAAAAATTGGGGCTGATAATCAAGCTCTTTCATGTAGGAATTTCCAAATGGAATGACCCCTTATTTTAACATTAGTTCTGCAGAACAAAACTTCAGCTAGTTGAATGTTTATAAAGCGATCCCCACTTTTCCTCCATCTATTGAGAAGCAGGTGTGAGAAACAAAGCAAAACGTATGGTCTTGTATGGAAAAATATAATCCTTAGCAGTGCTGAAATTATGCACTTTTGTGAGAAAATTAACTTATGTATGTAAATTCTAACTCAACTGCATAATGATTATGCAAGCAACCGCAAGGGTGTAGACACATAAAGATGTGCTCACTAGAAAAACTAAGAGCTTCATGCTTTTTATCTTTGTTTTTCTTTCCCTTTAATATAAGACTCCTG
Source organism: Sakesphorus luctuosus (assembly GCA_013396695.1). NCBI lineage: Eukaryota > Metazoa > Chordata > Aves > Passeriformes > Thamnophilidae > Sakesphorus > Sakesphorus luctuosus. The sequence continues at coordinate 49,596 of VWZD01002996.1, forward strand.
TAAGGTAATACAATTGCAAGCAGACATCAAGTGAAAAAAAACCCAAACAAGTCTAGTCTAACTTAACAGAACATGAAGCAAAATTTCTTCTTCAGCATCATCCTGGCAAGATGGGTTGAGCTAGCACAAACTGTCCAAGGAATAACTGCAGTGCGCTATTGCTATGCTAGCAGGAAGTCTGATGCACACAGTTAGTATTTCCTGCTGGGAAATGCCAATTAAATGCCAAAATATGTTGGTTTCATTTTAATTTGTTTTGTTTGATTGGTTGGTTTGTTTTTTGGGTTTTTTTTTTTTGAGGGGAGAGGGTTTTATGGTTTGTGTTTTTTATAATTTAGTAATTTGTCATATTTAACTCACATCCCACAATTTTCATGCAGTTGTTGGAATTTACAGGACTGATATTTACTTACAAAAGATGACACAAAAGTGGTAAGTTATTCTGTACACTTTATTACATTGCTTCTAGTCCTGAAGACAAAGTTCAGTTAAAAGCCAGAAATGCCCTTGACTGCAGCAGGAAAAATGCAACTGCCACAGTGATTACTTCTGTTCCTTCTGAAACTTACATGTTGATTGCAACATCTGCCAACAATAACAAAGAGGAATGTGGAAGTAAACTTACCACCAAGAAATCATGCGGGGGTTTTTTTCTGATACAAAGGCAGTAGCAGCTGTTTTTACAGCTGCAAGAGTTGTAACCACAGGACCAAACACAGTCACTTCTTGGACATCCTAGATTGCCTTGAATAGTGCTAGAATGAATGAAGAGCAGAAATAAATGTTGAAATTAATATTTTCTAATTGTAGATGATGATATTACTTGCATTCTTCTGAGTCTTCTTCCAATCTCTTTGTATGTGTTTTAGTCTGAGAATGTCTTGAAAGCACCTTGATAAAGGACATTCTTTAGACATACTAAGACATCTCTGCTTTACTTCTTCCTCTTATGTTCCTTACAAGGTAAGTTCTCAAGGTTATATGTAAACTTCATCTCACCAGCCCAGAATAGTAGAACCACAAATTATGGGAATGTCTCTGGGCATGATGGTAATAGGCAGTGCCACACTTGGCAGACAGCCAAACCTGTGATGTTTTCTTGAATGTTTTCTGACAGCAGCACCATGAGCACTTGGAAATTCTCCTCTTCCTTTAACTGCTCCAAACAAGTTACTTCAAAGACTTAAGGCCTTTCCACTCTGCTCACATGCTGAATCATTAGACAGACACATGCTTGTAAGGCACTCACAAAGAAGAGCATTAAGAGCGCAATGAAAGTGATACCAGCTACAGTTGAAATTATTTATGGAAGGTTTTTTTTCTATTTGGAGATGATAGAACAATAACATTTTGGGCTATCAATAAAAATATGGTTGTGGAATGAAATAGAAAATTTCAGGTTCTCCGTATCTCTCATCAGTGAAGTGACCATCAAGATTATGACTTTAATTTCTGTCCTGGTGCATTTTCAAGCTGCTTTGATCATTGGTTAGAAGTTTAATGTTTATTCAGGAAGAGATTGATTAAAAAATGGAACACATAGATTAACTTGTCAAGAGAATACAGGGTACAAGGTAATGCCTCTTGGTGTGTAAGACAATGTCCATTGATAGAGAGTTTCATTGAGACGGCCTACCTTATGAGGCCATTCTTCAACATCCTTTAGATGTTTAAAACCACAGGGTCTATACACTTAATGCCAGTATCCAGGAGCGTTTTTTTTCTCTCAGGTAGTATTTCATGCTACATTACCTTTGGAGGCCTGGTAGACAGTGGTACCTTGTCTTGCAAGGGGAAGCCTGTCATCCTACTTCATTACAAATTCATGAAGTCTATTTTAGGTCAGGGGACTGTGTGAAATGTGGATAATGCAAAACGACCAGAGAAATCTTTCAAGAATTAAGGTAGCAATTTAGAAAATAGTAGCTTACTAATACTGATGTCTTGCACCTATTGAGTTCAACATTTCTGTTCAGGAGCCTGTACCTTTGCCTCCAATCACCCCAGAGAGCACAGTAGACTAGTATGTCCAGAAGAAGTGAAAAGCATTTCAGACAAAAGAAGGTAAAATGAGCTCATTTTGCTTAAAATAATAACTGATTCAAGTTGAACGTGGCTTTATCTATCTACGCACACTATGGAATATAAAGTTTTGCAGGATCTGCTCAGGGAAATGAAAACCAAAGAAACAGGAAGAGAGAATAGGCCAGTGAAGAGCAGAGGGATGCACACCAGACAAGAAAAGAAGGAGGAGAAAGAGACATTTTATGTATCAAAAATTAGAAAAATCAAGGAAGGTCAAAAATCCCAGGTGTGTAGTAAACTCTGCTGTTTTTCAAAACTTTTAACACTAGATTAAGTATATGTACTATTTTTGTAGTGCACAAAAATGGTCCCAGATAGGAAACATGCACTTGATTTTTTAAAAACTCTGTCAAGGGTGATGCCTCAGGGTTTTTTTTGATTTTTGACTTTTCAATTTTTATAGATTTTAGAAATAGTAGTAATTGTAATGGAATGTAGATTTTAGTGTATTAGTATTTCTAGCAGCTTAATTTCAGTGTTTATGTATACTAACCCTTATTCCGTATCAAACTTTAAGGGTGCCTTTAGCTATTTAGACTTCAAGGCAGAAGGCTGAATAACACCTCAAGGCCTGTGCCATGAGATATAAACATAGGCAGAGTAATCTTGAAGCCCAGAACACTGGAAGGCCTCCAAGTGCCCTCTGTGCTGCAAGGATGATGAAGAGGTGGTCCCAGATGCACTCAGACTCAATCCCTGATGGCGTCTGCCAGCAGCTGGACAGAGCAGGACCGAGGGATGGGTGAACAGGGATTGGATGGACATTATTATACAAACCATGGAACCAGGGTTCGACGCAGGTGCACCAACATGTAAACCTGAAGGCCCTAGGCCTAGAAATTAAAGGAACCCTTTTATGTTATGATATACTAAGTTGGCTGGAATCTTGTTTTTTGTGGTCTCTCTTAGGGCATCAAGGGGAAAATGCCATTGTCAATTTTGCAGTATTTGTTTCACACTTATTGAAGCTCCATTTGCTCAAGGGTAAGTAGACACTTTAGCACAATCACAATAGTCTCAATTCTTACCTACTTAACCTGCAACCTTAATAAAAAGAGGAAAGGCAAGTCTCATTTTTTGAGGATTGCCTGTCATTTGGCAATCTTCACACTGCTTTTTATTATCTGAGTCCCAAATATGCAGAGTTTGGACTTAACTACATTGGTCTTATGCAATATATATATATATATAAATATAAAATCATGTAGTAGCTGCAATAATGTTCTGAGATGAGTTCACATCAGGGTAGTTTGCAGAAGTTCCAGTAATAAATACATACTTCTTCATGCTCTGAGGAAATCCACTGTGTTTACCACTACTATGAGTTGTACTTTATCTTGCATATTTGCTGAAGAGTTTTTGTTATGGAAACTTAAAGATCCATAAAAAGCTTGCGGATTAAAGCGAAGCAGAGTTTATGAAGATGTAGATGAGATTTATACACAGAAGGTTTCCAAAATGGTGAAGAGCATGAAGCTTGAAGTCAATCAGATCCTCTACATAAAATATGCATATGGAGGTCAAGAAAGTAAAGCTTAAGAAAAAAATTAGATTTTACTTCTGCCACCAGTGGGTTCAGGATTGTAAAAGGAAACCACTATTTCTTCAGACTCCTGCAGCATGCAGTCTTTAATTTTTTGCTCTTGTTGCCTTAAGAGACCATAGAAAACAGGACACCTGCTAACTTAGTGTATGATAAGATAAAAAGGGTAGGTCCACTAATTTCCAGGCTTAGGGCCTTCAGGATTACCAACTGACATGTGTGCCCAAACACTGGTTTCATTGTTTTTATAATAATGTGCATCCAATCCCTGTTCACCCATCCCTGGTTCTGCCCCATCCCACCACCTGGCACACCCTATCAGGAATTGAGTCTGGGGAGTCTGGGACCCCCTCTTCATTATGCTTCATCTTCCTCGCAGCATGTAGGAATCCTTGGAGGCTTTCCAGTGTTCTGGGCTTGGAGATCACTCAGCCTGTGTTTATGTCTCATGGTGCAAGTCTTAAGATGTTTTTCAGCCTTCTACCTTGATAACAAGACTAAACAATGAAAGGAATTTGAGGGATTGATGTGGGGCAGAGTTGACATGTATAAACATTGAACTTTAAGCTACTAGAAACACTGGTACACTAAAATCTACATTCATAACAATTACTTCAAAAATCTATAAAAATTAAAAATCAGAAAAGCCTGAGGCATCATTCTATTGTTATGTATGTACCTCAGAAATCTTGTTGTATTGCTGAGGGTTGAGAATTTGTTTCATTACTCCTTCTGTTGATTTTCCCTGATGAGAAAGAAGCTGGGAAAGCCCTTAGCCCCGCAGTTTCTTGCTTTTTGATGCATCTGACTGTAATCTTGAGTAAGGGTGATGCTCATGAAGATTGAATGTGCCTATATTTCTCATTTCTGTTATGATTCAGCACCACTCAGAGCTGAAAATAATCAGTTGCTACATAGCATTAAATACACAAAACACCAAAAGGTGCAACACTGCACATCAGAATGTTGCTAAAACTGCAATCCAGAAGACAGCCTTAAGCATGTCTGACTTGCAGAGAATCTATGTACTTCAACATTCTAAGATGATGAAATTTAGCACATATGAATACCTTGTGGTTTGTTTGGGGTTTGGGCAACCAACAGCATCATGTTGGCAAAACAATTTCCTTATGCACTGTTCTGGATGGTTTACTATTCATGCCACATGAGTCTGGATTTTATCATTCTGTATATTCCTTCTTACAGTTCAACATAGAGTAGCTTTTTTCACTGAAAAAACCCCACTCAAACAATAGAGTTCAGTTAAGAAAAAAGGCTAGAAACTCAGAATTATTCTCCGTACCTAAAAAAGGTGTTCTATGTAACTGTTGGACTAAACGTATTAATCTATATTTCAGCTCATTATTAATATTCCTTTCAAAATAGCCCTGTGAAAGGAAGAAGAGAAAGTACAAATGATTTGAAGATAAAATGTCATCTGTCCTCTAAACAATCTAATTTAAAAATGACATCTGGAATTTGCTTATAGAAAATGGCAGGGAGGGTTGGGCGTGTGTAAGAATAAGAAGAGATTTTTGAGTTAAGAAAAAGGGTTTTTAGAATAACAGACAGAGTTTTGGGGCCTCCTAACAGGTGCGAGTTAATTCTGTGGGAAAGAGACCAATTGCTAGCAAAACCAAGGAAGATAAGAAGGCTTTGAGTTCTTCTGCTCATAGCAAAGAAATCTGGAAAGATACCGTGGTCATAGCAATAGCGCTAAAAGTATAATCCAATTAAAGCCGTGATGAGTTTAATGGACACTGTGGTTTCAACCTATGAGATGCAGCTATGGGGGGGAAGTAGGTTAAGATATATTCTGTAATTACAAGTTATTTAGGGCTTTTTTACCTGTCTTTTGTCTCTCCATGGAGTTCTTGAATAAAACTGTCTTCGAGTGTGACACCTGTAAGCTGTGGCCTAATTAATTCTCTCTAGCCGCCATGATTTTATAGCGAACTCACGAAGTTTTTTAACAGCTTTTTCTTTTACAGGGGTGGAGTGGTGGAGAATGCACCCACAGGTATGACAGTATCTGATTGTACTGATCTTGGCTGGGATACAGTTCAGTTTCTTCCGAGTAGTGGGTATGTGGCTATTTTTGGCATCTGTGCACAGAACAGTGTTGATAACTCAGGGATGTGCTGCTTATTGCTGAGTGGCATTTACACATTGTCAAGGACTCTTCTGCTCCTCTGTTACTGCCTTGCCAGCAAGCAGGCTGGGTATGCCCATGACACTGGGAGGGGACACAGCTAATGCCCACTGAGCAGAGGGATGTCCCACACCATCTCTCCATCCCTGGAAATGGCTGAACACATATCAGCCAGTGGATGGAAAGTGGTGAATGAATTCCTTATTTTGCTTTGCTTATGCATGAAGTTTTTTCTTTACCTATTAAATAGTCTTTAACTAAAGACACGAGTTTTCTCATTTTTACCCTTTTGATTGGGGAAAAGTGAATGAGTGGTTTAGCTATCCCCTGAGGTTAAACCATGATATTGATGATACCTGACCCAAGTGGAGTCTTGGATTTATCAAAATAATTCAATGCAGAGATTGTGATGCCATTGCTTAAACTGAGTAGTGTCCCAGCTCTCAAACTACCACTTGGGCTACATTTGATCAAACATTCCTCTTTCAGACACTGTCATCCCACTCCACACTCTCCCCAAAAAGAACAAAAGCAGAACCCAAGAAACAAAAAACGCCAACCAAACCAAACACCAACAAAAAATCCCCACACACTTTTGGGTAAAAGACAGCCAGCATCTGTTTTAAATATTTCCTCTGAAGTTCAGAAGGCCATGCAGTCTTACATTTAAAGCATATATAAATATTTTCTTAGTTGTTTATGGATTTAAACACAAGGCTGAAGCCCCTCTACCTCTCACTGGGTTTGAATACACATTTAAAACACATGCTGAACTCCATGTTGAGTAGCACTTCTACTCAAACTCAAGGCTGCTAGTCTTATTTCAGATGGGAGACATTGCTGAAATATCTGAGGGAAATCTGAGTCAAAACTCTATGGCCACATGGGATCTATTTTTAAAGAAATTATAAATATGTTATTCATGCTGCTCCTTGTAACAGCATAATTTTTTTTGACATGCAAAATCCTCTGTTTCTATCACACAGCAAACTCCAAAAGCAGCTTGTAGGTAAAAATCTCAGCTATTTGCAACCAGATTTATTTTTATCATATCTAAAAGCTATAGAGAACTGTGAGCAAGAGACATACGGTGTATTCTATAAAGAGCAAGTGATCGCTTACCAAAAGAGTTGTTAAGATTAATTGCCAGTTCAACAGAAGGTAGGGAGTTCTGAAACATAGGAGAAGAAAAAAGAGAGGTCTAGGGAAATTTAAGAGGGTCAAGCAATTTAACTAGCTTGAAAATTATTTGGTAACAAATTAATGCACAAAAGAGCATGATAAACATGGGTTCATTCGCAATACTGGGTGGATATTTACAAGTAACCGATTGTCTAGGTTTGACTTGGTTTCTTTCCCAAGAGCTAAGCTGCACCCCCCTTCTCCCCCCAGTACTGCAAGGGAGAGGGAAAAAAAGGAAAGAAAACCGAAAGGAAACTGAAAACTTGAAAGAAACTGAAATAAATCCGAATATATGTATATTCAAACATTACAATTATATATACCATCTGCACACACAATAGGGAACTCTCAGGGGAAAAAAGGGAAAAGGGAAGGGGAAACAGGGACAACAGAGGGACAAAACAGAAACAAAACAGACAAGTACAACCAACCCCCCTGAAAACTGGCAAAATACAATGTCACCAAAACTTCCCTCAAGAGAAAACCAGCTTCTCCCTGATCTCCTGCGGGGTAGACGACAGCAATCACTGCAACAGGGCCTCAGTCTCTGAGAGGGGAGACCGAGGCCTGGACTGCCTGCTCCCAAGCCTCTCCGGAAGAAGAAGAAACAAATTCTTACCTCTCTCTTAGTTATACTCCCTTCTTAGGTGGAAAAGAAAAAAACAAGCGTGGAATACCTGGGAAACGGGCCTTTCCTTAGTTACTACTGGTTACCAAGGAAGGCCTGGATCAAAACTATCACATTCTCCACCTCTTATTCTACACTATTTTTTTCTACGCAACACTTCTATTTTGCATTTGCTTATATTTTTCACATATATACATATATGTATAGTCTTTATGTAGTTCTTTGAAGCAAAAGTCTTGTCACCAAGGATCAGCACCAACATCAGTTCAGTTTGGATCTTTTGCTTCATTGGTTACAGTCACAGTTCCGGGTTTAGGACTGGTTCACAGGCTTGGACTTATTCATTGTTGGACATCATTTGATACTGGTATAAGCTTTATTTGAGTCTTTTTCATCTGGTGTTGTGTTTCTTGCAAAACACAACTCGAAGAACATAATTAGTTTTTCCCCAAGGCTAAGTTGCTTTGGGGCACACACTGGATCTATTTTTTTTTCCTTACTTACCAGGTATTTCTGGGCTCTTGAGCAAGAACAATCTCACGAATGAGTTTGTCTCGGCTTGAGGGAGGAGTAATCTAAACAGATTTTCCTAGCCTGCCTCTCAGGTGAATTGCTTGAACTTTGTCTCCATCTGCTGTGTGGAGGGATTCTGCTTGGGCAGGACCATCTCGATTGGCAGAGTCTCTAGTGTTAACCAGCCAAGTGGCTTTAGCTAAGTGCTTATCTCAGTTTTTGAAAGTTCCTCCACCTAGTGCTTTCAGAGTTGTTTTTAACAGTCTATTGCATTTTTCAACTTTCCTAGCAGTGGGTGCATGATATACAATGTGATATACCCATTCAATACTATGCTTCCATGTCCAAGTGACTACTAGATTATTCTTTAAATGGGTCTCATTGTCTGACTCAATGTAATCTGGAGTACCATGCCTCTACAGGACCTGCTTCTCAAGGCCCAGAACAGTATTCCAGGCCATTGCATGTTGTACCCAATATGTCTCTAACCATCCAGTGGTTGCTTCCACCATGTTAAGCACCTAGTGTTTACCTTGCAAGGCTTCTCCATATTTATATTTGTCCCAGCATCTACTATACCAGAGGGGCTTCAACTTTTTTGCTTGTTTAATAACAACACAGGTTTCACAATTGTAGATAACCTGGGAAATAGTGTCTATGGTTAAATTTACTTCTCGGTCTAGTGCCCATCTATAGGTGGCATCTCGGCCCTGATGGCCTTAAGCATCATGAGCCCATCGAGCTAGGAATAATTCTCTCTCTTGCTGCCAGTCTAGGTCTAGTTGTGACACTTCATCCTGTGCAGCTTGATCTGCTTGTGTGTTACTATCATGTTCTTCATTAGCTCGACCTTTAGGTACATGGGCATCTACATAGTGGACTCTCACGTTCAGTTTCTTTACTTTGTCAGCAATGTCTCGCCACAAATTAGCAGCCCAAATGGGTTTTTCTCTATACCTTCAATTCATTTTCTTTTACCGGTTTAGCCATCCTTATAGAGCATTGGCTATCATCCATGAATCATTGTACAAGTAGAGCCTTGGCCATCTTTCTTTTTCTGCAATGTGCAGGACCAATTGGACAGCTTTGAGTTCTGCAAACTGACTTGATTTGCCTGTTCCTTTGGTGGCTTCTGCCACCTGTCGTGTGGGACTCCACACAGCTACTTTCCACTTCCAGATTCTCCTTACAATATGGCAGGAACCATTGGTGAAAAGGGCATAGCGTCTCTCTTCATCTGGCAGCTGATTATATGGCGGAGCTTCTTCAGCTCGATTCACTGACTCATCTTCTTCTTCATCTGCCAGACTGAAGTTCCCACCTTCAGGCCAATTGGTTATGATTTCTAAAATTCCGTGGAGATTCGAGTTCCCAATTCGAACACGTTGTGCAGTCAAAGCAATCCATTTGCTCCACGTAGCATCAGTGGCATGATGCACAGAGGGCACTTTTCCCTTGGACATCCAGCTTAGCACCAGTAGTCAGTGTGCCAGGAAGAGCTGTGCCTTGGTACTAATTATTTCTGAGGCTGCTCATATGCTTTCATATGCCGCTAAAATTTCTTTCTCCATAGGGATGCAATTGGCCTCAGAACCCTTGTAGCTTCGGCTCTACAAACTAAGGGGTTGCCCTCGTGTCTCACCAGACACCTTTTGCCAGAGGATCCAGGAGGGACTTTTATCTCCAGCTGCAGAGTAAAATACATTATTTACATCTGGTCCCATCCTGACAGGTCTAAGAGCCACGGCATATGCAATTTATTGCTTGATCTTCCTGAAAGCCTGTTGTTGTTCCAGACCCCATTGGAAATTGTTCTTTTTACAACTCACAAAGTAAAGAGGGCTCACAATCTGGCTGTACTCAGGGATGTTAATTCTTTAGAAGCTTATGGCTCTCAGAAAAGCTTGGATCTTTTTCTTGTTTGTTGGCGGAGCAATTGCTACAATCTTTTTGATGACATCGGTTGGAATCTGGCAACATCCATCATGCCATTTCACTCCTAGGAATTGGATCTCTCTGGAGGGTCCCTTGACTTTACTGTTTCTGATGGCAAAACTGGCCTTGAGGAGACTTTGGATGATCTTTTGTCTTTTTTTGAAAACTTCTTCTGCTGTGTCTCCCTTACAATGATATCATCGATGTACTGGATGTGTTCTGGGGCCTCATCCTTCTCTAGTGTAGGCTGGATCAGCCCATGACAGATAGTAGGGCTGTGCTTTCATCCCTGGGGCAGTCGATTCCAGGTGTATTGAATGCCCCTCCAGGTGAAAGCAAACTGTGGCCTGCACTCTGCTGCCAAGTGAATGGAGAAAAATGCATTAGTGATGTCAATAGTGGCGTACCACTTTGCTGCTATGGACTCTAGCTCCTGCTGGACCTCCAACATATTTGGCACAGCAGCACTCAATGGTGGCATGACTTCATTTAAGCCACGATAGTCTACAGTCAGTCTCCATTCTCTACCAGATTTGCATAGAGGCTAGATGGGGCCGTTGAAGTTTGAGTGTGTTCTACTGACCACCCCTTGACTCTCCAACTTCCTGATCATTTTATGGATGGGGATCACAGCATCTTGGTTCATCTGATATTGCTGCCTGTGTACAGTTGCAGTGGCTATCGGTACTTCTTGACTACTTGGAGTAGTCCCACAGCAGAAGGGTCTTCTGAGAGGCCAGGAAGGTGATAAGCGAAAACGTTGCAAAAATAACTGCTAAGAGAAAATTTTTACTTTTAGCAGCAAAGGTATTTATTGACAACGTTGGAGGCAAGCCAGTTCATACTGGGCAAAAACTTGCCTAACTTGTTTGAGTAAAGTAAGCTATTTATAGCCTTAAGTTCATAGTTAACACCCTCTAATTTCCATATTAATGACTGGGTGGAATCTTGGCCGGAGCTTTCCTTTTGGCTTCGAATTTGGGTAGTGGTCTCCTGACTTCATCCCTCGGGGTGGTCTTGAAGCGTCTTCATCACTGCTGGACCGCTGACTTTTCTTTGTTCAGTAACATGACCTGTAAATCTTGCAAAACCTTGGCTCTAAATTTACAAAATCTTGGCTCTTTTACCGCTTCATCCTATTGAAATGTCTGGCTTAGTTTAATGTATGAGTCCTAACCATGGTACACTAGTCTCTAGATAATTTGTACGTGAACATAGTGGCTCCTAGTACATCATGCTGTTCAGTGGCCTTGTTGTGCAAACAGCATTTTGCAGAGCAGAAACAGAAATTTCACAAAACTAGGGGTTTTTGGTCTCTTTCCTCTTTCTAAGGGCAGACAACTGTTTGGACTTCTTTGGCTACACCAAAAGCCTACTGGTATTATTTCGGGTGTTTGAAGTGTCTTTTTTTTTTGGTAGTTTGTGCTAAGAATGCAAGGGACTTCTGGCCCTGTCACAATGGAATGCTTTTCCTATTGGTCTCTTGTCAAGCTCATGTTGGCCTCTACTACTGATAATTCTTGAGACTTTCTGGTTACTCCAGAAATAGAAACAGCCTCCATACTCTTATGCTCAGATGGCATTAATGTAAATTGGGCACCAGTATCTACCAAAGCCCACTATCTCTGAGGATTCGATGTGCCAAGCTATCAAACTTACACAGCCCAGTAAACCCGATTATCTTCCTGGTCCTTCTCCTTCTCCTGGCAGAAGGCAGGGCCCCTCTATTGGTCTTGATCAGAGCACTCATTGTCAGACTTTGACTTTGGCTTCTTAGAAGCCTTCTTGTTATTTTTGAATTGGACCTCTATCTTCTTGTGTTTGGGTAATCTCAGTTCTTTCTCTAAAAATTCTGTATCTACCACAAAGATAACTTTCTTGCCACTGTCTTTTTGTTTTAGCTCTCTCACTCTAGCTGCAAGCTTGGAAGTGGATTCACTATCCCACTTCCTCATGTTTTTTCCTTTGCTACGGAGGTATGTTCTTAGTCGGTTATGTGACGATGCCTAGAGTTTTCTTTCTTCTGATGTGTAGATGACCAAGACCATGAACAAGACCAAGACCAAGTTCAGGATCTAGATCAAGATTGTCATTGTCGGTCCTGCTGTGATCGCTCTGTTGACTTTTCTCTGTGATCTTTAGAAGCTCTGTCTCTAGAGTCTTCTTCATATCTGGAGTATTCATTATTTCTCTCTACTCCTTCTGTATCATAGGTAGGTCAGTGCAGGGAATCAGAGGAGTCTTCCAGACTCTCTGCTATGCTCTGTATCCAATGACACATGGTGTCCACGTCCAGTTCATCCATCTTTTGATGATACACTGTTATTAGTTAGACAGGAGATGTAGGGTTTAGGGGCACTTTTAGTCACTTTTTTCCACATTGGCTGTGTACATGTAATATTCTCTGGAACTTGGAGGTCATAATAGTCTGGATTAGAATATATGATCTTCAACATGGCCAGTTCTCGTAGGTACTGGATGCCTTCTTCTACAGCATTCCACTTTCTCAGAGAGGTCATCAGATAGTCCTTAAATGGGTATCTTGCCCTCATGGCATAGAGGATTCGGAGCCAGAGACTGGATGCCATTCTCTCCTTTCCTATTTCTTGTTCTATTTCAATATCTCGGGCAAGAGATCCAATTGTTGTACTTCATGACTCTCAAGCACATGACTACTAGCTTCATTGTCCTAACATCATACCAGCCAGGTGAGGATTTGTTCAGTAGGCAAGTGATTATAATCTCTTCGTAAATCTTGAATTTCTTTTGGAGTCAGTGATCGTGTAATTTCACTTTCCCTCATTATTTCTTGTCCATCTCTCCCATGTAGAATCTTCTCCACTTCTCTTTTTACTCTTCTGCTCTTACGTGGAACCTTTCCCACCTCCTCCCTGCCCCTCTCACATGGAAGTGGGGACCAAGCATGCCGTGGGGATGAGCTTTTACGCCGTTCATGCTGTAGGGATGAGCTTCTACACCGTTCATGCCATGGAGAGGGACTCCTACATCATTCATCATACCTAATGGATGGAGGTAGCAAATAGTCATTTGGGTGCTGGGACAAGGGCCTCCCACAGTCATCTATTCCTTCCAATGTGGGTTTGATGAAGGGAGGTGAAACCATGCCTCTAAGGGAAGGTTGGATCCGGCGAGGTAGAAGTGGTTCTCCCTCAAGTTGAGGGAAATGCTTTGGCATTTTTCTGACATCTTCTGAAGTACTGAATGTGTAGTCAGGGTACAAGTCATTAAGTGACAATATACCGCGGGTCATTTGTACCATCTCTTTCCTCTTGACACTACTCTGCTTTCTTTCAGACATGCCCCTAGTCCTTTTGGATGTGCCCCCAGTTTTTTGGGGCATGCCCCCTCTCTTGTGGCTGCTTCTTCTCTGGTGGCTGCTCTTTCCTCTATTTTGATTGCTCTATCTTCCTTTGCAAACTTCAGGGTCATGGTTATGACCACCTTTGGTACCCCTGAGGTAATAGCTAAAAAAGTTAAAACTACCCGATCCCTTGTTTACCTTTATCCTCTCCCTCTGTATTCTTCAAACAAACCCTTGTTTATATCAACAAACTGTTCTTGGCTGCTTTCCCAGTAATTGTTTTGTAAACAAAACTTCACTTGGCAGTTTTCCTGGACTCTGGCAGCGTTCCTGGACACTGTTCTAAAAACAATAGGTGAGTTTACAAAATGTAACCTGAGCTTGGCTGTATTCTCAGGAGTTGTTTTTTTCAAAACAAACCAAGCTTAACCAAAAC
>VWZD01002998.1:1022-13107 GCA_013396695.1 Sakesphorus luctuosus
TATATGTAATAATAGTACATGTTTTATGTATCATATATAATAATAATGTATAACTATTATATATTATACATAATGATATATATAAAATACAAGTATTATATATTATACATAATAATATATATAATATATAAGTATTATACATATTATATATAATAATATATCTGTATATATATGTATGTATAATATATCTGTACATTATATAAATAATTCCTGCCACTCCTGCTGCCCTCCCTGCCAGGATGGCACTGACACCAAATGTGTTTTCCCCCTGCCTGGGAATTGCTGGGCACGTTCCCTGCACCTGCTCTGCATTATTGGGAATTTATGGACCAATTTTGGTGGAATATCCAGAGCTGGAAAGGCCCCAAAATCAGGATCACAGAGCCCCAAAAGTCCTCCCACCCCACTTGGTGTTTTCCCATCTCAATCCCTGGTTATTCCTGTCTGATCCAGGTTGGGAATTCCCATTTTCTGAGGGTTTCACAGGGCAGAATCTCAGTGAGGAAATATTAATGCTTTGTTATTTTTAGGAGAAATTCAGCAGGATTTGGTGCTGGGGATTGCACTGACAACCAGCTTGTGTTTGTGGAATGAAAATTACATTTTTCTTGTGCATTTTGCTGTATTTCCTGCTGATGAGATTGGTGGGTAACTCTGAATTTACACTTATTTCCCTCTGCATTTTTAATTCCCTGAATGTTGCATTTTCTTACCACTTTTTCAAAGCAAACACGTCCCAGTTCATCATAATTCAAATTCTTCTGTAGCCACATAATGAATGATCAGGTATGAAAGTATTTAACTTAAAATTATGCTGATTTTTGGGAGGTTTGAGCTACACCTGCCTTGAGTTCTCCCAGGTTTTATCTGTCCTGGAAACTTCTACCTGATGAGTTAAAATGAAGCAGAAAAACTCCAGTTTGGGTTGGAAATTTGGGTGTTTGCCAGATTATTATAAAACATATCCCAGGTTTGGTGTAATTTGGAGCTGTTCTAATTAATCCCCCAGCCTTTCCCCATTGCCTTCCCTTCAACAGCCACTGAACTAGTTTGAAATTGGTGCCTTAATTAATATAATTACTTATTTATTCACGTGGTTGTTCCAGCACAAGGTGCAAACCCGGTTGCCCCAGGACCTGCTGGAGCTGCTGGGGTGGAGTTTCCACCCCAAAGGCATCCTGGAGCCTTGAAAGGTCATTAATGAATATGCAAAATAGCTTTGCCTTGAATTGTAGCACAGTTAGAATGGGTTTTTTTTCTCAACTGGATACTGAGAAAAGCCTTGTTTTATGGAGGAAAAATTCAGATTTCAGGATGCTCAGACTTTCTCAGTGGGTTTCTGTGTGAGGATGAGCAGGGGAATATTTATTTGCTTATCCTGAATAAACCTGTTCATTCCTTGCAAAGCCTCTGGATTGCATCCATGGAAAACCTGCTGCTCTCTGCTCTTAAACTGGAGAGGGGGAGAAAATTAATTTGGGGGTTGATTTGGTCCCTCTGAGGCCATTTCCTTCAGTGCCACCCCAGTCCCACCCCCTGGGGTCCATCCCGTGCCCCCAGTGTGGTTACTGCCCACGTTAGTGGCTGATAAACATCTCCAAAACCTGCTTTGAAACTGCATTTCCTCTTCCCTTTTGAGTCATCACACGTGTCTGAAACTCCTTTTGGGTCTGAAACTCCTGGGCCTCAAACTGGGCTCCTTCTGGGCCTCAAACTGGGCTCCTTCTTGGGTCTCAAACTGGGCTCCTTCTTGGGTCTCAAACTGGGCTCCTTCTTGGTCCTCAAACGGGCTCCGTCTGGGTCTCAAACTGGGTTCCGTCTGGGTCTCAAACTCCTTCTGGGTCTCAAACCGGGCTCCGTCTGGGCCTCAAACTCTGCAAAAAATGCTCTTGGGCAAAGGGAATTCACCTTTCCAAAAGGAAAGGAGTGAAACTAAAGCCACCCCAGCGCTGCTTTGTTGGATTTGGGATTTGAAACCTAAAGGGGGAATCAAATCCCTGGGTGTGTTTTGGGCTCTGTCAGGGGTTTGTTGTTGGCCCTGAAGGCCCAGGAGGGCTTTGCCTCAGCAGCTCTTTGGCTGTTCAATGATGTTACTCGAAAGTTGTGGGTCCCTCGAGGGTGGCAGTGGTGGCTTCAAAGGGAGAGCAGGTTCCTGAGTGGTTTTAACACCAAATAGCTTTGATAATTCAGAATAAAACCCTTTGCTGTTGTGTATTTGAAGTGGTGCTGCCTTTTATGAAGTGTTTGTTACACAGGGTGAGCAGAGGGGGAAGGATCATGGGAATATTTGGATGTTCACACGAGTTTTGTGCCTTCCTGACTCTCCAGCGCCCACATTCCAACAGCCTTCCTGACTTCTCCCTGCTAGAGATGCTTCATATGCCTTGGAAATAATCAGGGAGCATTTTCTACCTGATACAGGGTTTTATCTGAGCTTCTGAATAATTAATTAAACTTAAAGGAAAAGCTAAAGTGGGTTCCATCCTTCCCATGGATGGAAGGATCCTTCCCATCCCCTTCCTGGGCATTGGGATGTTAATTTTGGCTTGAAACACAACCAGTTTATTCTGTAATTTGCTGTTTTTCCATCTGAGTGTGACTTGTGATCCCAAGCCAATGTTCACAGCCCATTTCCTTGGATTTCCTGGCCCAGCTGGGGCTTGGTGTTCCCATTCCTGCCTCCCCTCTGGAGCTGGGAAGGTGGGACCTGAGCATGGAGCAGGTCTGTGCGTTCCCCTTCCACAAAGGACACTCTTAGTCGTTATTATTCAAGCCTTGGTGGGTTCATCTCTTGTTCAATAAATTCACTTCAAAGGGGGAAAAACAGCTGGTGGGAAAGTACAGGAATTATATTTGATGGATGTCTGGAGGAGGGAAGGTTTAGGTGGGATATTGGGAAGAAATTCTTCCCTGGGGAGGTGGGAGAGGCTGGGATGGATTTCCCAGAGAAGCTGTGGCTGCCCCAGCCCTGGGAGTGACCAAGGCCAGGTTGGAGCAACCTGGGATAGTGGGAGGTGTCCCTGGGGATGGAATTGGATAAGCTTTAAGGTCCTTTCCAAGCCAAACCTTTCTGTGGTTCTGTCAAAATCCGTTTGGATGGAAGTTCCTGCATTTGTGTGGAGAGTGTTTGGTGGAAGGAAATGATCACAAAACTCCATGTCTGAGGTCCTGCTTTGGGGTGGCTGGGATTTATTATTGCCTCAGGAATACTTCTGATAAAAACAACCCTGACTCT
Organism: Sakesphorus luctuosus; assembly: GCA_013396695.1. NCBI lineage: Eukaryota > Metazoa > Chordata > Aves > Passeriformes > Thamnophilidae > Sakesphorus > Sakesphorus luctuosus. Next base: position 4,258 of record VWZD01002998.1, read on the forward strand.
GTGGAACCCAGGGGTTTATCCCTGGCTGCTGCACTGAGTCCAGGCTCAGACCCTCGAGGGAATTTCCAAATTCCAGCACTGGAGATCCTGTTTTCTTCATCCAACCATTTCTGTTGGGTCCTTCTCTGCCCTCTGATCATGGGGAGTCTCCCAGTCCCTCTCTCTGTCCTTAAATCTCCTTTTCTACCCCCTCTGGTCACAGATTTAGCTCCAGGAATGCTGTTTGCTCAGGACTTGCAGAGTGTTTCTGATTTGATCAGCACAGCCAAAAATCTTGGCTTGGTGTTGCAATCCTGTGCCACCAAAATGTTGATTGTCCTGGTGAAAAAGAGATGGGAGAGATTGATTGTTTGTATTCATGAGGGATCACGTGGCACCTTTTGCAAGAGGAAGTAACAGTGTCCTGGTCAAATTCCAGCTTGGAATAACTGCAAGGGGAATGGAGATGGGCAAATGGAATATTGCTGGGAGGAATAAATAGCTGGGGGGAAGGGAGGGTGAGAAAGGAGCGGTTGCCTTAAATCAGAGGGCTCTGTGAGGGATCTCTGAGGTGGAAACAAGCAGGGGATGGGATGTTCTTAGTCAGATTTGGATGAAAATGTCTCAAGTCCTTCATGTCTTCATTAATGTGGGTTGGTGTGAAGTGTGTCCCCTGTGTGGGTGGGAATGGAGTCCCTTGGGGACATCCAGGAGCAGCAACAGAGGTGTTTGGGGACATCCAGGAGCAGCAGAGGTGTTTGGGGGCAGGTGTCCCCTGTGTGGGTGGGGATGGAGTCCCTTGGGGACATCCAGGAGGAGCAGAGGTGTTTTGGGGCAGGTGTCCCCTGTGTGGCTGGGGATGGGCTCCTTAGGGCCATCCAGGAGCAGCAACAGAGGTGTTTGGGGACAGGTGTCCGCCGTGTGGGTGAGGATGGACTCCTTGGGGACATCCAGGAGGAGCAGCAGAGGTGTTTGGGGCAGGTGTGCTCGATGTGTGCAGCAGCAGAGCGGAGCTTTGGTGCCCTCAGTGCTCCCAGAGTGCAGGAGAAACACAGATCAGCATCTCTGGGGGCAGCTGGGGGTGATCTTACTCCTTGCCTTCATTTCCATGTCTTGGGAATCTCCTCCCCGTTCTGATGCCCACAAAAGGTGTTTGTCCCTCCCTGTGGTTCTGCTTGAGGCACCCCACCCTGAACATCTCCAGCTCCCAGATGATGAACCTCCAGCTGCACAAACCCAACAGAATCTGCTCTGATTTTAGAGATGTTTTTATTTAATTGCTTGAGACACCTCACCCTGAACATCTCCAGCTCCCAGATGATGAACCTCCAGCTGCACAAACCCAACAGAATTTGCTCTGATTTTAGAGGTGGTTTTTATTTAATTGACTTTTCCTCTCTTGTCTTTTCTAGATAAAATGTTCACCTCTTCACTGGCAACTTCCTGCAGAAGAACAGCCCCAGCTCTGCCCCTGCCATAGCCCTGGAGCTCCGTGCCCTCCACACCCCCGGAGAGAGCCCCGTGTCCATGGAACAGGACAACCCACCCTGAGATAAAGCTGCTTCCTTGCTTTTCTGCCCCCGAAGGTGCTCCATGACCCCCAGATGAGCCAAGCAGCCCCCCCCTGCCAGCAGCTGGCGGGTCCCTGCGCGGCGCCCGCGGCGGGGATGGCGCAGGAGGACGCGCGGCGTGGCGGGCAGGTGGCACCACCACCACCACCACCACCCTCCTCCTTCTACCACGGGGCCAGCCAGGAGCTCGACCTGTCCACCAAGGTGTACAAGAGGGAGTCAGGCAGCCCCTACTCCGTGCTGGTGGACAGCAAAGGCAGCAAAGGCCACGTGCAGGAGAGAGAGGAGCAGCCGTTTTTCAGGGAGGGCAGAGCGGTAGGAGAGGTGCGAGCGGTGAAGGAGGACAGAGAGAACTCTGACGACTCTGAGGAGGAAGAGGAGGAGGAAGATGAAGTGACTTACAAAAGGGAGCAGATTATAGTAGAGGTAAACCTTAACAACCAAACCTTAAATGTGTCAAAAGGGGAGAAGGGTGTCCCCTCCCAGTCCAAAGAGACTGCTGTTCTTAAGACCAGCAGTGAGGAAGAGGAGGGTGACAGTGGGGAAGAGGCCACTGAAGACAGTAATGATTATGAGGAAAATGAGAGGCAGAAGAAAAAAGAGAAAAGAGTGGAAAAAGTTAGTGTTGCACAAAGGAGAACAAGGAGAGCTGCCTCTGCTGCAGCAGCCACAGCCTCCCCAGCACCCAGAGCTACACGGGGGCGTAGAAAGAGTGTGGAGCCCCCCAAACGTAAGAAGAAAACTGCAAAGGAGCCCAAGGCACCTGTGCAGAAAGCAAAGTGTGAAGAGAAGGAGACTTTAACCTGTGAGAAGTGCCCCAGGGTGTTTAACACACGCTGGTACCTGGAGAAGCACATGAACGTCACTCACAGGCGAATGCAGATCTGCGACAAATGTGGGAAGAAATTTGTGCTAGAGAGTGAGCTGTCCCTTCACCAGCAAACTGACTGTGAAAAAAATATCCAGGTAGGTCTGCACAGCTGCTTGCCAGATTTCCACACCTTCTGTTGTGCCCTGCATCCAGCTCGGGGACACTTCAGAGGGGGAAATCTTTTGCACAGCCCCAGGTTCTGGAGCAACACTTGGGTGCCTTCCAGAGGTGCAGGGAAAGGTGTTCAGCTGGCAGCAGTTACTCCAGGAGTAAACTGTGAGTTGGGGACACAAAGAGCTGCTGTGGCAATGCCAGGCTGGCCTGAGAACAGCTTGGAGGGAAGTTCTTTGAGAGATAAACCCTCCCCCTTGAGGCGCTGAGCACCTGCAGCTCTGGCTGGTTGTCTCAGTGTCCTGAAACTCAGAGGATTTCCAGGTGAGGTTTTGAAGGGAGGATGGAATTCCAGGACTTGCTGGTACTGGAATCAGAAATTTGGGGAATACCAGAGAGGCAAACAGGTGAGAAAGGAACCAGTGGAGTCAGGATTTGAACTTGGGTTAAAATGAATCATAAAGAATCACAGAATCATAGAATGGATTGGGTTGGAAAAGACCTCCCAGATCATCAAGTCCAACCCTTGATCCAACCCCACTGTGATCACCAGCCCAGGGCACAGAGTGAGGGTTGGATCAAGACATGGTGGATTCTCACTCAGTGCCACATCCATAGAATCACAGAATCATAGAATGGATTGGGTTGGAAAAGACCTCCCAGATCATCAAGTCCAACCCTTGATCCAACCCCACTGTGATCACCAGCCCAGGGCACTCAGTGCCCTGGGCTGGTGATCACAGTAGGGTTGGATCAAGACATGGATTCTCACTCAGTGCCACATCCATAGACTCACAGAATGGATTGGGTTGGAAAAGACCTCCCAGATCATCAAGTCCAACCCTTGGGCCAACTCCAGTCCCTTTACCAGGTCATGGCACTCAGTACCATGGAGCCAAAATGGAGCTAAAAAGTCCTGCTGAGCAAATGACCCCCAGGTAATTTAGTGAGTTCTCCCATATGTGTATGAACTCAGTGCCCAAATCATGAACCTGCCCTTCCCCCAGTGCAAAAAGCCCAGTAAAATCTCTCTGATGGCAGAAAACTGTCTGGTCTTCCTCACCAGCAGCTTTTGTGTTTCACACAACAATGGAAGGCTGTGTTGGAATAAAACCATCTGGAGTTGTGGGAAAAGCTGCTGATTGCTCTGTGGTTTGTGCTTTGCTCGTGGGCATCTCTGTTCTCACAGCACTGGGGGCACTGCTGGTTCCTCTGGCACTTCAGACCTGCTTGTCTTGCCAAGTTAAGCCCATTTAGTGTTGCCACCTCCTCCTGGAAGGACCTCAGTGCCACACAGAGCAGCTCCAGGTCAATCCTGGGCCAGCTGAGGGTTTGTGAGGCAACAAGTTCTTGGTTTGACCAGGATGATTTAACTTTTTTTGATTGGTTTAAAAGCTGAACTGAATGGGGGGACATGCAGTGCCTCTTTTCCAAGCCTGAAGTGCAGCTCTGTGTAACTCTGGGCTGCTTTTCCTTATGTTTCAGCTCATAGGAGGAAGACTGAAGGAAGGAGTAGGATATAAAATAATGAGTTTTGAGCTTAGTTAGTAAAACACAGCAACATTTCAGTGGGCAGCTTTTGAAAAAAAATACTCCAAAAGTTCAGTGTAGCAGAGAATATTTCCATGGAAATTTAAAGAATGTCCCATCATTCAAGTGGCTCTTGCACAGCACAAAATCTTTTCACTCCAAACAGGAATTCCTGAAGAGTTTAAACACCTGGTGGGGAATGGGGCATATCCTGTAGCCACACATGTGCCTCTGGAGGCAGAAATTCTATGCCCTAAAGAAGAAATTGTCCAAACTGTGGTTTCTATCCAGAAGAATCAGGTCCAGAAACTGCCCCAAATATTTCCAGTGCCAAAAGCACTGTGAGGCATCTTCAATATCTAAGCAAATACTCCCCAATTATTTCTCTGTCCTGACCTTTGGAATGTGTTTGACAGTTTCCTGTTCATGTGTTTTTATTCCATTTGGCAAAAGGAGCAAAGGGGGCACAAAAATTGTGCTTAGGGTGGAATATTTGGAGGGGGATATGGAGGGAAAAAAATGGTTTAACATGTAAGTGCTGCTGGAACTGATAAACACAGTTGGGTCTTTCTCTTTCTCATCTCAGTGATGGGATGTGTCTGTTTTTCCAGGGAATTTCTGATTTTCATCCTTTCAAAATCAGAATTTCTGTGGTCACCTTAAGCTCTGTGTAGTAACTCTGAGTATTATTGTTCTAATCACCAATTAAATTCTAGACTGACCTCTTCAAGGCCTGGTTTAACTTCTCATCCAAGGATTTATAATCATTTCACAGCATTGCTTTACTTTTAAGGGGTTTTTTTTTCCCCTCCAAGGGCTGCAGTTTGTTCCCCACGTGCCTCCAAGGAGGTTTTTTTGGAGTGGAGCAGAATTCCCAACCCTGCAGAGACTCAGACACTGTGGAAGCAGCAAAGTTTGTCTGTGCAGAGGAGAAACAACCCAAATATTTGCTCACTGAACAGCTCCCAGGGGATAATGGAGAGGCAGAACCCAAAAAGCCCAACAACAATCAGCCACAATTCCTTCCTCTTCATTCCAGACATGACAACAACTTGGTTCCCACCAAGTTTTACAACTCTCCTGGAATTTTCAACACTCTACAAGGACTTTTTTATCAAGTCTTTAGGAAGAACTGGTTGTTGGGGAAATAAAGAGGTGTTTGAAAGCCCTTGGATCCTGCTCCTCACTGATTTATGGACATTTCCCAGGAGCTGTGGGAAGGAGCTCACCCATTCCTTGCACACTGTCATTTTCAGACCTACAGAGACCTTTAATAAATGAAGATTCCCAGAATCCATATCAAGAGCTGCTTTCCCTGGAGGACCAGAAGGATCAGACAGTTTTGACTAATTAAACCTGGAATTTGGGGAGGTCACAGCACTCCTGCCAAAGGGCTGGATGTGCCTTCTGGCTTTGAGGCAACTTGGTGGGGTCAGCCCTCTCCATCTCTGTTGGATTCTTCCCTCTCCAAGGGTTTGGATTCTTCCCTCTCCAAGGGTTTGGATTCTTCCCTCTCCAAGGGTTTGGATTCTTCCCTCTCCAAGGGTTTGGATTCTTCCCACTCCAAGGGTTTGGATTCTTCCCTCACCAAGAGTTTGGATTCTTCTTTCCACTCCAAGGGTTTGGATTCTTCCCACCCCAACAGCATCAGTGCCTGTGAAGTTGTCTCTGTTTTAGTTCCTGTGCTGTTGAATTTTGGAAATAAAAGTTCTCTTCAGGTGGCACCAAAATGCTTATTTTAACATCCTCTCTGCTCCTGCTCCATCTGGTTTTTCCCAGAGTGATTATTCCAACTTTTACACAAAAAATGTGCAGTCTGAGGCAGCATTTTGACTTGTTTGGGGCTTCTTTTTGTGGTGCAAGAGGGAGATCTTGGGTTAAACTCCACCAGCTCCAACCACTGACCCTCCCTAATCCCAGTTCCTTCTTTGTGTCCCATTCAGTGTGTTTCCTGCAACAAATCCTTCAAGAAGCTCTGGTCCCTCCATGAACACATCAAGATTGTCCATGGCTATGCAGAGAAGAAGTTCTCCTGTGAGATCTGTGAGAAGAAGTTCTACACCATGGCCCACGTGAGGAAACACATGGTTGGTGAGTTTGGTGGGCTCTGCCCGTGGCTCTCTGAGGGCTCCTGGTGGTGTTGGCTCATCATTGCTGCTCTGGAGAGAGAAATGAGAAGGCAAAATTAAAATAATCAGGGAAAAGACAGGCTGGGAATGTTCACCTGGAGGAGAGAAGGCTCCAGGGAGATCTGAGAGCATCTTCCAGTGCCAAAAGGGGCTCCTGGAGAGGGACTTGGAGGGACAGGACACAGGGAATACTTTCCTTGGGAAGGAATTCTTGGCTATGAGGATGGGGAGGGGCTGGGATGGATTTCCCAGAAAAGCTGTGGCTGCCTCATCCCTGGGAGTGCCCAAAGCCAGGTTGGAACTTGGAGAAACCTGGAGGAGTGGAAGGTTCCTCCTTGGCTGGAAACTTGGAGCAACCTGGTCTAGTGGAAAGTGTCCCTGGGGGTGGAACTGGATAAGTTTAAGGTCAATTCCAACCCAAACCATTCTGGGGTTCTCTGAAAATCAGACAAAATGAGTTGTCTGAGCTTTCTCCTTAACAGAAAGTTCCAAGCTGTGAAGCAGCAAGAAAAATAGGAATGTTTGCACCCCTGTGCCTGTTTATGACCTTTTCCTGCTCAGAATGAGGGGGAAGAATTGGATGAAGAGCTGTTTGCATGAGCCTGACCATGTGTAACCCCTGTTGTGTTGCAGCACACACCAAGGACATGCCATTTACATGTGAAACCTGTGGAAAGTCCTTCAAGCGCAGCATGTCCCTCAAGGTGCACTCCCTGCAGCACTCTGGGGAGAAGCCCTTTCGCTGTGAGGTGAGGCAGCACCTCCCCCTGGGCACAGACAGCCTGCCAGGAAAGCTGGGAACACTTCCAGCAGGGAATGGAGCTGGGAACTGAGTGCACTTAGAAAGGAGGTGCAGTTTGGGGATGGTTTGAGATCAATTCTTCTCCGTGTGGAGAGCAAGGAGAGATCCACACAGCCCTGGGGGTGGTTTGCTGGGTGGTCCTCTGGATACACATCCCAGCAGGATTTGAATCCCAGTTTTTTCCCCTCATGGCAAAGGGAAATTTAAATTTATGAATCCTTCCTGGTAACTTGGAACGGATAGAAATGGCCAGAGTGAAAATAATCAAATTACTGCCTGATTTTCACTTGTGGGATGAACTGGTGCCTCCTTGAGACCTGAACTAGTTCTCAGAATTCCAGAGTGTGGGGTGGGAGGGGGGAGAGGATGTCCCTGATCCACTCCCAGGAGTTTGGGATTGTGTTTCCTGCCTGCCTTGGGAAGGAGATGGGGAGTGCCACAGTCACTGATGGGGACACTGAATAGTAACGGTGGTGCCACAGCCAGAGCAGGCTTGGCCATCAGACTTTTAGGGAAAGAAATGACCTCATCCCAGTAAAAACCAGCTGGCAAACAGGCTGGACAAGTCTGTGCTGTGCTGGTTTGGTGTGGAGCAGAGTCCTCTAGTGGAGGCAGGACACAGCAGAGCCCCAGCAGGGCTGCCTGAGCCAACAGCAGCACTTTGGTGTTGGAATATCCGTGTCTGTGCCAGGCTTTTGCTGTGCCAACCAAAGGTTATGACTTTTCCCAAGCTCCTGTGCCAACAGACCTTTAGCCCACACCAAATTCTGCTCAGAAAAGAGCTGAAATGCTGCGATTTTGCAGAACCCAGGTGTGCTTTCCTCCTTCCCAGGCCCTCAGGAGGGTCTCCTGGTGCCATGGATTGCTGTCTCTCTTGCAGAACTGTGATGAGAGGTTCCAGTACAAGTACCAGCTGCGCTCCCACATGAGCATCCACATTGGGCACAAGCAGTTCATGTGCCAGTGGTGTGGCAAAGACTTCAACATGAAGCAGTACTTTGATGAGCACATGAAAACACACACTGGTAAGAACATAAAAACATGATAAACATGAGTACCTCCAGGGCAAAGTGCTCCCAGCTGTGTTGTCTCCCTTGGAGTTTGGGGTTGCAGCTGTTACCCCACTAGGAAATGAGATGGGAAGGGTTAATACCTTCCCTGGAGGGCTGTGATTCACTGTGGGGAACACGAGGGCTTAGGCTCTGTTATTTTGGGTGAGGGAGCCCCTTGCCAAAACCTTCTCTGAGATTATTCCATGCCTCAAAATCTAGAGGTGAGAGAGGGATCCCTGAAGTCTGAGGTTGTCTGCAGAGCCCCTTTGCTTGCTGAGGGAAGTCCCAGCAGCTTCTGCAGGGGTCAGTTGGGTACAGTTGTTCTGTCCAAGGAGTGTGAGAGCTGTTCCTGCCTGATTGACTCTTCATGTGTGTGTTGGACAGGAGTGAAGCCCTTTATGTGCAGGGAGAGCTGCTGAGGGCAGTGCCAGTACCTTGTGCAGGCTGCAGTTGGTTTACCCAGAGAGTGTGAGGGCTGTTCCTGGTCTGACTGACACTGTGTGTGTGTGTTGGGCAAGTGTGAGGACTGTTCCTGCTCTGACTGACTCTGTGTGTGTGTTGGGCAGGAGAGAAGCCCTTCATCTGTGAGATCTGTGGGAAGAGCAGCTGAGGGCAGTCCCAGCAGCTTTGATCAGTCCAAGGAGTGTGAGTGAGGGCTGTTCCTGGTCTGGCAGGAGTGTGTGGGCTGTTCCTGCTCTGACTGACTCTGTGTGTGTTGGGCAGGAGAGAAGCCCTCCATCTATGAGATGAGCTTCTGAGGGCAGTGCCAGCAGCTTGGGCAGGGCACATTTGGGCTGTCCAAGGA
>VWZD01002998.1:26314-44037 GCA_013396695.1 Sakesphorus luctuosus
GGCTGGATCCTGGATGCGGGGCTGGATCCAGGGCTGGATGCGGGATGCGGGGCTGGATCCTGGATGCGGGGCTGGATCCAGGGCTGGATGCGGGATGCAGGGCTGGATGATGGACCCGGGGCTGGTGCGGGGTTGGATCCTGGATGCGGGGCTCGATCCCGAATGCGGGGCTCGATCCCGGCTCCGGGGCTGGATTCCCCCAAACCGACCCCGGCCCCGCCAACGGGCGCGTTTTGGGGCCAAACCCGCCGCTTTGGGGTTGTTTGGGGTTTTCTTTTTTTGGCTGCGGGAACGCCGCGGGTTCCCGGCAGGAAAAACAAACACCGGGAGAACGGGAACATCCACCCCCGTGACCCGAGGAGAGCGGGTGGGAAGGGTCTTCCCATTGCCATTCCCGGGAATTCGGGGTGATGCTGTGGAGCTCCAGGAGGGCATTTCTTCCTTCTCCAGGGATTTCTTACTCCTTTCCTCATTTTCTCCTCTTTGGGCGTGGGAACAGGTCAGGTTTTATTCCAGGAGTGGTGGAATCGTGTCCTGATCCCGATGGTGCCTAAGGGGGAGGTTTTCCCCCTCCTTTGGAGGAACAAACTCTGCCCTTTTGGTGTGCCAGGGATTGTGCCCTGGAGGTGGAATTTGGGATTAAAATTAAAAAACCCAAACGCATCTCTGAGGTTAAAAACGCCCAAACCAGGCACAAACTGAGTGTGCCGGGGGTGAAAACGGCACCTCCCGTTGGGAACATCCCCCATTTCCCCGGATTTCCAGGTGTGATCCCCATCCCTGGGGTTCCTGGGAATGCCGGAGCACAAGGAATGTTCCTCCAGCCTTTCCTCCCTTGGGCTCTTCATGGCAAAGGGATCCCAGGGGTGGCTGGAGGGGAAGAAAGCATCAGGATTTGGGGGATTTTTGGGAATTATTCCCAGCAGCTCAGCGTTTTCCCAGGAATATTTTGCCCCAAATTCAGGTTGTTGAACCCTTTATGCCTGATGTGATCAAATATCTGATGTATTTTCTGTCCCAGCACTCGGGCTGAGCCTTGGTGGGAAATGTGGGTGTTTTCCTTGGCTTTTCTTTCCAAGGGAGTCCCTTTTTTGTGGAATGTGGATGGACACACTCCCAGGGGAGTCATCCCAGGGCAGAAATAGGGAGCAGGGACTCGTTCCTGCTGGGATTTCACCCCTCCAGGGCTGCTCCATCCCACACCCCCAGTGGGGTGTCCATGGGCATTCCCAGCTCCTGCCTGGATTTAACAGGGCAAAATTTGGGTCTGGGAGGTTTCCCAGAGATTCTTTTCCCATCCTATGGGAGCAGGATCGGGGTGGAGGAGGGAACTCCAGGCCCCACAGCTCAGTCTCCCAATAATCAGTGGATTATCGAGTCATTCCTGCACTGGGCTCTCCCAGTTCTCTATCCCAAAGGGAAAACTGCAATGCACTTGGATTTTTGGCTCCCAGCCCTCCCAGGCAGCAGCAGGAAACCCCAGCCAGGACCTTTATTCCCTAAATAAGGCTGGCTCTGATTCTAATGCACATTTTGACACAATTAATCCAAGTTTTGGGGCCGCCTGGGAGCAGCAGCAGCTCCTGCAGGAGCAGCTCAGGGATGCTCCGACCTCCTGAGGGCAGATGGGGCTGGAACTGGCCCAGCTTATGGTTTTCCTCAGAAATTCCAAAGAAAACAGCCCAGCAGGCTCTCTGCCCCCAGGCAGGGGGAGCTCAGGGTGGTGGAGTGTGGGGAGACTGGGACAGGGAGCCTCAGATTGCAACAGGTTTTGTCTTCCAGCTCTTGGGAGCAGCTGGATTTATCCCAGCTGGGGCTACTGGTGCCCAAAGTGATGCCAGGGAGGTGGGAAATGCTGCTTGGAGCTCTGCTGAGGGTCAGTGAATGTCAGATCCGTGGCATTCCCACCTCATCCTGGGCCCAGCTCTTGGCTGGGTTTTGATTCCATGACAAATATCCAGGAGAGGGGATTGGATTGCACAGTCCAGGGCTGTGTTTGACCTCCCCTGCCCCAAATCCAAGCTCTGTGCTCTGAGCTTCCTCCACTTCCCAAAATCCAAACCCTTGGGCCCAGAAGAGCTTTTTAGGGTGGGATTTGCTCCCCCCATGCCCACACTGCCCCTGTCACAGTGTCCCCAGCATTCCCCAGCCATTCCAGGGCTCTTTCCCTGGGCATCAGTACCACCCTCTCCTTAAGGCTCAGCCCCAAATTATTTTCTCACTGGCAGCTCTTTAGAACACAGTGACTAAAATTACAATTCCTCTTCCATGTTTAATCCTTTTTTTTCCCCCTGTCTGTCTTCTTTTGGCCCTGAAAACCACAGTGGCTGATCCCACTCCCAGCCTGGCTGTGGCATTATTTGGCTTCAAACAATGTCTTTAAATAAACATCAAGTTCTGATGGATATTTTCGCAAAGAAATAACCAGTGTTTGGTCACAAAAAGTGGCTTTTTTACCAGATGCCAAGCCCAGGGTTCATTTTGGGCACCCATTTCCTTTCTCCAGTGTCGAGGTGGAGCCGTGGTTTATATTTCAGCAGAGTCATGAGTCGTGTTTGTGCCCAGAATAGTTGGATGCTGGGCTTCAATCCAGCCAAATCCCCCACAAATCACCTTCAGCTGCAAAACTCTTCCCTTCGTGCTGATGACAAATCCCTGGAATCCTCCCAGCTAAGCCAAGCCACTGGTGCCCAGTTAAAAGTGCCCCAGCGTGTCATTATTCCTGAATTTCCAGGAGGAATTTCCAGGTTCGGCCACGAGGCGGGTTTTTGGAGGTTTCCCATCGCTGTGGACCACAAGAGGTCGGCAGAATTCCGGGGCTGGAAGTCGGGCAGAGCCTGGCACATCCTCCCGGAGCTGCCCGGGTGTCATTCCAGGGTAATTGCTCCATCAAAAGGAACACCCCGAACTAATTACACTGGAAGAAAATCAGGGTAATTTGGGAGCAGGGCATGTATTGCCGGGGGTTTTTTTTGCTGCTCCACTGGCTGCCTTCACGTGCGCCCCGCGGGAATTAAGAGGGATCAGAGGCATTAAACAGGCTCTGGCTGCTCTCCGGAGACTCCCTTAATTCCTCCACCCTGGTACAAAAGGTCCCGAGCTCGGGGGTTGCTGCAGGACGCGGAGCTGGCCGTGCTGTGCTGGTTGGAGCCTGAAGGGGGCATCCAGGGAAAACCAGGATTCCAGGGAAAAGCTGAATGATTCCAGGGAAAACCCGAATGATTAACCAGCCTCGCTGTTTTTGTGGTTTGCAGCCCTCAGCCCCCGCTGGCGCCCAGGGATGGTCCCACCACCATGAGAAGGTGCTGCCAGGGCGTGGGGCTGCCATGCCTGTTTAAGGTCAGTGCCAATGTCACCTGCCTGGGCCCCTCTTCTCTCCGGGAGAGCAGGAATTGGGTCCCAATCCTGCAAAGCTCCAGCTTGGAGCAGCTGGAGGAGGGACAGGGGGAAGGGGGGGCTCGAGGAGGACGGGCTGGGGGGCACCAGCTTTGCCCCATGTGGGCAGAGTGGGTTAATTTTGGGGTTAGAGCAGGGCAGGAGGTGGCTCTGAGCTCATGGAATCATGGAATATCCTGAGTTGGGAGGGACACACAGGGATCGTCCAGTCCAACTCCTGGCACGGCACAGACACCCCAAAATCCCACCCTGTTCCTGAGGGTGTTTTCCAGACACTCCTGGAGCTCTGGCAGCCTTGGGGCTGTGCCCACTGCCCTGGGGAACCTGGTCAGCGCCCACCACCCTCTGGGGGAAGAACCTTGTCCTGAGATCCAACCTGACCCTCCCTGGCACAGCTCCAGCCCTTCCCTGGGTCCTGTCCCTGGTTTTCTCACTGGGGAGACTGCAGAGCCCAACCCAGGGGGGAAACTGTGGTGGGTGTTGGAGCAAAACTCAACCTGCAGAATGCTGGGAAGAGCCAGACTCATCCCATGTGCAGGGACACAAATCCCTGTCCCAGAGGTGTGACAGGAGCAGGTTGGGGAGTTACCCCCCAGCCCAGGCCCCTCCCTGCACAAGGCTGAGGTGGGCTGGGTTGGACTCGATGATCTCAGAGGTCATTTCCAACCCGATCCAGTGAAAACCCCCCAAGGTGCTCTGTCCCCACAGCCCTTGTGTGCGACACAGTGACCTCCTTGACTGCAGGGCCGGGATTAGCTGTGCCCAACCCATCCCTTTCTGGGCAGGATAAACCCCTTAGGGATGTCAGCAGGGATTAACCCCCGCCAGGCCCTGCTGGGCTGATCATCCTGGGCCGAGGTAGCCCCAGGGCATGGCCCAGCAGCCTCTTGGCACTGTGGGTACCACCATCACCAGGGTTGGCACCATCTCCAGGGTTACCACCATTACCGGGGTTAAACCACCATCACCAGGGGTTACCACCATCATCAGGGGTTATCACCATTTCCAGGGGTTACCACCATCATCAGGGGTTACCACCATCATGAATGGTTATCACTATTTCCAGGGGTTACCACCGTCACCAGGGGTTACCCCCATTACAAGGGGTTGCCACCGTCACCAGGGGTTGGCACCATCATGAGTGGTTACCACCGTCACCAGCGGTCACCCCCATCACCAGGGATCACCCCCACCACCAAGGGTCACCCCTATCACCAGGGGTCAGCCCCATCACCAGGGGTCACCCCCATCACCAGGGGTCACCCCCATCACCAGGTGTCACCCCCATCACCAGGGGTCACCCCCATCACCAGGGGTTACCACCATCACCAGGGGTCACCCCCATCACCAGGGGTTACCACCATCACCAGGGATCACCCCCATCACCAGGGATCACCCCCATCACCAGGGGTCACCCCCATCACCAGGGTGCCGTGGGTAACCAGGTGTCATCCTTGCCGTTCTCCTCCCGCAGGGTGTGGGCATGGCCACCCCCCGGCCCCCCAGGTACCTTCTGGTGTTCGACTTCGACGAGACCATCGTGGACGAGAACAGCGACGACTCGGTGGTGCGGGCGGCGCCGGGGCAGGCGCTGCCGGAGCAGCTGCAGCAGAGCCACCATGAGGGCTCCTACAACGAGTACATGCAGCGCGTCCTGGCCTTCCTGGGCGACCAGGGCGTCCGGGTGGGCGACTTCAAGGCCGTGTACGAGAACATCCCGCTGTCCCCCGGCATGCCCGAGCTCTTCCAGTTCCTCTCCAAGAACCACGAGCTCTTCGAGATCATCCTCATCTCCGACGCCAACATGTTCGGCATCGAGGCCAAGCTGCGGGCGGCCGGAGTTCACTCCCTCTTCCGCAAGATCTTCAGCAACCCGTCCAGCTTTGACAAGAGGGGCTACCTCACCCTGGGGCCCTACCACAGCCACAAGTGCCTTGACTGCCCAGCCAACATGTGCAAGCGCAAAATCCTCACGGAGTACCTGGCGGAGAGGGCGCAGGAGGAGGTGGAGTTTGAGCGCGTCTTCTACGTGGGAGACGGCGCCAATGATTTCTGCCCTTCCGTGACTTTGACTTCAGCGGATGTGGCTTTCCCAAGGAAGGGCTACCCCATGCACAGGATGACCCAGGAGATGGAGAAGAAGCAACCTGGAGCCTTCCAGGCCACTGTTGTCCCGTGGGAATCGGCCACAGAGGTCGCCCGGTATCTGCAGGAGCTCCTCAAGAAGAAATGTTGAGGGAGGCTCTGCAGGGACTCGTGTACAACAAGTGGCTGGGAACAGAGAAGCTGGGAACAGAGAAGCCTGGGGTGGTCCCACGCTGTGCCCCTGCACTGCTTGCTTAGCCCCGCTCCTGGGATGTTTTCCTGCCTTTCCAAGCTCCTTCCTCCCCGGTGAATAAAGCACTTTCTCCAGGTCCCTCTCCCTCCCCTGCCATGGTGAGATGGAGCCGTCCCGGCAGCTCTGGACACCTGGTCCCTTGTGGGCCTTTGCCAACAGCAGTGGGGATTTTTTTGGGTTGTGTTAGTATTTTTCTTTCTCTTTTGACTTCACAAGAGAATTCCTCAAAAAGCAGAAGCCAGTTCCCTGCAGGCTGGGAACATCCTTCCTCCTGCCATCCTGCCCCTCTGCTGCCCCTGTGACCTCCCACCATGTGAGGAGCTGCCTGATTGACCCTGATGCTCAAGGCTCCTTCCCTCTTCGTGAGCCCACTGGGAATTTAATCCAGGAAATTCCTGCTGCCTGGGCTCCCTGGCCTTTCCAAATCCCACCCAGGCTGGGCAGCTCCAGGCCCAGCTGCTGAGCCTTGTGATGGGGTTAATTGTCCTTTGAGACTTCATTCTCTGAAAAAATCATGCCATGAGGATCAGGAAAGCTTTTGGAAAGGTGGTAGCTTGGAGTAACCTCTCTAGCACATCCCCACTCCCTGCCAGGGCACAGGAACCGAAGCCCCTGCAGGGAGGAGGACCTGTCCTTGCCTTCCACTTCCATCCTCTGCTCCTGCTTCCAGGGTGAAGTGTCCCCTTGGCCCTGACAGGTTCCTCCTTGCCCTGAGCCATTTCCAGTCGTGTCCTTGTGCTTGCTGGATTGTGTGACCCTCCCCTTACCCCAGGGAGGGCAAAATTCCCCTCCTGACCCGCTGGAGAGGTGCCGAACCTCCCCAGGGAGGTTTTGTGGTGCTGTGGCACTTCTGGCACCGGGTCCCCAGAGGCCAAACCTGCCCCCTGCCCCACTGCAGTATTAATTACCCCTTCTAATTGCACTCTGCAGGGGGACCTCCAGGATCCGCTGCTCTCTGGTGTTGGCTTCTCCTGGATTTATCCACAGCCTTACCAGCCCCCGAGGGTGGCTCGTGACTCCTCCAAACCCTGGGAACCCTGGCAGCAAACCCCAGCAGTAAGGAAATAACCAAAGCAGCCCTGAGTTGTTCCTCCTCTACTTCATTCCCTCCTCTCTGTTCTTCCTCCTCTGGACCCTGTTCAACTGTGTGGAACTTAAAGCCATGGAATTAAAAATACATATATATGTATATAGATAGATATCTCTATATTGCAGATACACAAGGTGGTTGTATCCAGGACATAAACCTGGGTGTGAAACAGCTCTGAGTCACACCAAAATGTTGTTTCTCTTCTTTGGGCTGGTGGAATCTGGGGACTGGTGATAAGGTCGGGGTACAAGCAGGGAATCCCTGTGGATTGGGGTCTGGATCATCCCTGCTGTGGCTCAATCCAGTGGGGACAGCAGGCAGGTTTTTCCTGGAGCTGCTCTCCTCCTCAGCCCTCTGGGTGTCCAGCCCAGTCTCCTGTGCTGGGGTTTGATCCTGTGCTGCCCTCGGGAGCAGCAGCAGGATCAGCCTCTGGGAGCACCGCCAGGATCAGCCTCTGGCAGCACCACTAGGATCAGCCCATAGGATCAAGGTGCTGCCTGCTGTGTTTCCATTGGCCAAAGGGCTCAGTGTCCTGGTGCTGAACCTCCCCAAGGAGGGAGATGGGAGAGAGGGATGGAGTCCTGCCAGGGTGCAGCAGTGCCACCATGTCTTGGGTTGAGCTGTGCAAGTTCCCAGCTGTGCAAAGCCACAATTGCAAAGCAAAGCACGGCCCAAGGAGAGCGGGATGTGGCCGATCCAGGGAGGGGGATGCAAGGGCTGCCTGCCCTCAGTGCTCAGAAGGGCTCCACGTAATTCCCAGGGAAGAATCCCACCTCCTCACCCATGACACCCTCACACCAGCCGTCCGAGTAGCGGCGCGTGACAAAGAGGAGGGCACCGGGCTGGAAGGAGAGCTCGTTGTCCTTCTGCTGTGTGTAGGGATACAGGGCCACCACTGTGGGGGGAAAGAGAGGGGACATGGAGGCTGGCAAGTCCACTAGAGGGAATGGGCCACCACCAAGAAAGGCAGGAGGGGGACATGAACAGCCATGACATCGCTCAGCACCCCAGTGTGATGCAGAGCTGGGCTCTCAGTGCTATAGTTGTGGGCAAGGGTTTAACCAAAACGGGTCCAGGGGATCTGGGGATCCACCATACCTTTCTCCAGGTAGTTCTCTGGTGCCCAGGGAGGCTCCTCTGCAGCGGCGGGTGGCGGTGGTGGGGCCAAGTCCTCAAAGTCAGGCAAAGCTGGTGGTGGTGGCAGCACCTCAGGGTCATCGGGGGTTGCAAAACCCCCCAGGTGGATGAGGGATGAAGGGCCCATGAGGAAACAGGGGTCACACAGAGCCCCTCCCTGTGTCCTCCTAACACCTCTGGAGCACCAAACACTCACCTGGGGGCAGGAGGTCTGGTGGGGACACAGCCAAGTCCTCTGGTGGTGGCGGCGGGAGAAGGTCCCCAGGGAGAGGAGGGGGTGGTGGGATGGCAGCTGCAGGTGGCCCCAGTGGGGGTGGCCCTGGCAGGGATGGTTCTGGAGGGGATGGAGCCAGAGTGGGTGGTCCTGGCAGGGAGGGCAGTGGTGGCGGTGCGGGGATTCCTTCCCCAGGAGCTGCCGGGGTGCCGCTGGAGCTGGGAGTGGAGGAACAGCAATGTCAGGGTGGGGTCTGGCTCTGCCCCCCACTCTGAGCACAGACACTTGGCCCCAAGCCAGGACAAGGTGCCACTGACTGTGGTCACCGTGTGCAGGAGATCCTGCATCTGTGTGCAAACCATTTCCCCACCCTGTGTCTCATTTTCCCCACCAGGGACCCTCTCCATGAGAGGGTGTTTTTGCCCTAGAGACAAGCACTGCCAGGGGAGCAAACCTCCCAAACCCCTTATTCTTCCATCTAAACCCCTGTGCAGCAGACCCTGCCCTGAGCAGCAGCGTGACAGGGGCTGCCCAGGGCTCTCCCAGCTCTTCCCAACCCTCCCACAGCGCCAGTACCTGATGGATGCCAGGGAGGAGGTGGAGGAGGCTGCAGAGAGCTTGCCCTCGGGCACCACGGGTGGCTGGATGGGCTCGGGGATGCGGGTGCTCCTCCTGTGGGCAGAGCATCCAGCTGGCAGCTCGGCACGGGGACAGGACCCCACGGGTCAACATCGTGTCACCACTCAGTGACACGGGAAGGCCAAGCCCCCCAAGCCCACACCCATCCTCACCCCAGGGTGCCCCCCAAGCCCACAACCCTTCTCACCCCATGGTGCCCACAGCCTGTGCCGATGACTTGGTGCCCTTCCGAGCCAGCGTGCCAGTGCGGGACAGCTGCGTGCTGTGGTCCTGTGGGCACGGGGACACACGGAGATGTGATGGGTGAGGGATGAGGATGAGCTGCCCACAAACTCACTGCCCCATGGGGAGCAGCCCCCAAGGCCTCTGCTGGCCCCCCAAGGTCTCTGCTGGCCCCTCGAGGTCTCTGCTGGCCCCCCATGGGAGCAGCCGAGCGGAAGGCACCGGTGCTGCGGAGGCGGCCATACAGCACCAGCCACCGTGGGAACCACAGGCCCGGTGTCACCACTTCCCCTGCACTGGGGACTCGTGTCTGAGAGGCCTCTGAACACCCTCCCGTGGGCGCCTTCCGGAGCTGGGAACGGCTCCATGGGGGTGCAAAGCAGCTGAACACCCTCCTGTGGGTGCCTTCTGGTGCTGGGAAAGAGGCTGTGGGTGTGGGAGTGTCCTGGCTCAGCACCCACCCCAGGTGGCCTTTGCTGAGCACCGTGTGTGCCTCAGTTTCCCCCTCTGTACTGGGCCGTGTCCCCCTCCCCAGGGTGGAAGCCCCAGCAGGAGTCGTCCCAGGATGGCCTACAGGGCATGGACAGAATTCTCCACCCAGGAGGGGTTTGAGCCCCACTGTGCAGCTGTCAGTGTGGCGTTGGGGACATCAGGGCCCCCCACCCAAGACCCCCACACCTGTGGGACCCCCTCCTGCCCCGGGCTGACCTTTATGCCGTGGCCAATGTTGTCCAGGACGCTGAAGTTGAGGGGTTTCCTATAGTAGGGCTCCAGGTTGGGGGGGTTAGGGGGGGCCACAATCTTCTGGTAGGACAGGAACCTCTTGCTGACGGTCAGTGCGCCGATCTCCCGGCGGGAAACCTTCTCCTTGTGGATGTCCACCCTCTGTGGAGGTGACACTGTACCCACAACCCATCCCAGGTTCTCTATACTTCCTGCTGCTCCCTCCAAGTCCCACCATCCTTCCCAGCCCTGCCTCCCTGCCTGGAAGGGAAGGGATGCTGTGGAGGATCAGGACTGAGCCTGAACCTGCTGGGTCAGCATCTCCTGCAGCGCCAGCAGGACTTCAACCCCTTGGAACTGCCCAAACCCCCTTTCCCGGAGCCCCCCAAGCCCTTTCCCAGAGGATGGTCCCACCTGGGCCACGCAGGTGACGTCAGCCTCCACCTTGCGCAGCTGGGCCGCCTGCAGGTCCAGCAGCCTCAGGAAGGCGTTGGCCAGGCTGCTGACCTGGTAGGTGACGCTGGCCAGGGACTGTGTGCTCAGTGCCATCGTCTCCTCCAGCGCCTTCCGCTTGTCGCTGGCCTGGAGGGGGGAAACCCAGCCTGGAGGGGACGAGCAGACCCCACATGGCACTGCCACGCTCCAGGCTGGGGTCACACGGTGGCAGAAATGCTTCTTCTGCTTTCCAAATGCATCAAACTTCCTCCGGCCTCGCCGGCAGGACACCCAGACAGCCAGCACAGGGGTGAGCCCCAGCGCCAGGGAATCACTGGGATTCCTCGCTGGGATGCTCATGTTCCGGCTGGTGCTGGAGCAGAGTGCCTGGATCAGGCTCCTGCCATCGCTGGGGACAGCTGGCTGTGCCACCAGAGGGCTACTCGTGGGACACCTGGCCAAGCCACCAGCTCTGCTGGGGACGGTGTCTCAGTTCTCTAAATAGTTCATCACATTTCCCCTTCAGTTCTGCTCTGGCAGGTCCGACCCCCTGGGAGCAGCCTCAGGGTCTGGCTCGAGCCAGCAAGGCCACAGACAGGCTTGGCAAAGCACACACGGACCCCTCCAGCAGACACCACCCATCAAATAAGGCCAGAACAAGGCTTTTCATCCCTATTTCATCCCAAAAGCTCCTGCCCCCCTTCCCTCCGTGGGGGCCAGGCAGGGAGGAGGAGGAGGATGGCAGCAGAGCTCCAGCCTCATGCTTGCTCTGCATGTGGGTGCACCCAGCTCTGCCCTGCCAGCAGGCACCTCTGAAGCCATGGGGACAGCCCAGGGAGGGCTGGTGGCCCTGGTCCTCTCCCAGGGCTCCCCCAGAGGCACCAGATCCCTGGAGAAATCTGCCTTCATCCCAAACCCACCGTGAGAGCTGCTGTGGGAAACTGAGGCAGGAGGAGAATGAAACAGACAGTGCCATATGGTGGTGGAAGCCAACAGGGATGTTCAGGCCCCCAGCTCTGAGGGCAGAGCCTTCATCATCACCCACCAGCCACCCTTCCAGGACCACTATCCCTGCCGGGCTCCCGGGCGCTCCCAGCATCACCCGCAGCTCCCCCTGCGCTGTCCCCGCTGTCCCCACGCCCCTCACCTGCAGGTAGTTGCTCTCGCAGTAATCAGCCACCCTGTGCAGGTTGCCGTGCTGGTCGCGCAGGACCTGCCTGCCCTCGGGGATGTCGCGCTGCTGCAGCTGCTCCAGCTCCGACATGGTGCCGGGCTCGGCTCGCACTTCCTCCCCGGCTGTCTCGGCGCTGGGTTTTGAAGCTCGTGGCGGTGCTGACGCAGGGCCTGCGGGCGCCACGGTGTCCCCGTCCCCCCGAGGGACACCCCGCCGGCGGGGAGCCCGCCCTGCAAAGGAACAGCGCGGGGCCAGCGGGGAAGGAAGCCAGAGTGGCTCCAGCCCCACGACGGACGGGTTTGGGGTGCTGCCCTGGGGATGGGAGCCGTGAAGCATGTGAGTTTTGGGGCAACCCCCCGTGCAGGGTGGGAAGGAGCAACCCAAAATGATCCCGACCCCCATCTCTGCCACCTGTGCCCACCATCCATGAGCCACTGCTGCCCTCCTGCCAGGGTGGGGCTGAGCCAGGCTCAGGCGCATCCAGGGATCCAAGGAACGTTTCCTTCCCTTTGCCTTTATCAGCCAGGCAAGGGGCACAGCCAAGGGCAGTGTTTCCACTGCCAGGCCCTACTCCTTGGAAAAGCCCTGTGTGGCCTCTGTGCATCCCACACAGCATTGCCCAGCCACCCAGACCTGGCTGCACTCCGGGCACAGCGGGATATGCCAAGGGACCCCACGAGGTGCCCGTCCTTCCCTCGCCTGCGTGGCCTCCTCAGTGCTTTGCTAAGGACGTTTCACACCCCCATGGGTGAGGCTGCAGGAAATTCCCACTTCCCCGGTGCTTGGAAATCCCCCTCCACCCTCTCCTCCTCCTCCACCTTCCTTGAGGCCTCCTGGGCTCCATCCTCAGCTCTGGTGACTTTGCACTAGCCAGACAGGATCAACCCCACATTAGGGCTTGGCCCTTCCTGAGCCTGCAGCCCCTCCGGCACAAGGACGAGGGAAATGATGGATTTCCTCCTGCACCGGCCCAGCTCCTCACACCCTGAAGGACCAAGAGCCTCCTGAGCTGCTCCAGGCCCTGACGAGGCTGTGGCAGCCCCCAGACCTCCCCTGGGCCCAGTTCACCTCCTAAACTGGGTGGAAGCTGCTCTGATTCCCCCAAGGGTCAATCCCACCACCCCAGGGCAGGATCTGGACAACCCCCCAAGCTCAGACACCCATGGCAGGAACTCAAGGACTTCCCAGTGTCCCAGCCAGCCAGTCACCCACCCACTCTTCCTCCCCATCCTCACCCTCCCCACAGCCCCACCACTGATTACCCTGGACTTTGAGGCTAATTCCCAACACCTGACCAGCTTATTCTCCTGAGTCCATTATCAGCTTAAGGACCAAAGACATCTGCTTCCTGCTGCCCCAGAGAGCTGGAGGAGTCTCCAAGCTCCGAGCAGGAGAGCAGCATCTCCCCTGGGATGGGGCTCTGAGCGTCTCCATTCTGCAGAGGGGCAGCCCCCCTGTCCCCCCAGGTAAGTGGCTTTGCTGCTTCCAGGTGCATCGTGGGGTCCCACCTGCCACTTTCTCCGTGGGTTGGTAGTGTGGATGTGCCACTTTTGGCTCCTCATGCAGCTCCCAGGCTGGTTGTGCCCTGAGGGATGGATGGCACAGGAGCACAGGGCACACTTGCACAGCAGGGTCTGCACACACAGGCTCAACACCCTCTGAGCAGGCACAGTTCAGCTGCAGCACCTCTAGTTTTATTTAAAAGGTTCTGGCCAGGCTTTTAAACCCAAGTTTTAACGTGGAAATAGATCTCAACAGTGTAGATCAACTCTATGGGCATCTCACATAATGCTTGGATGGGTTTTTGTGGAAAAAGAGTTGGGCTTTTCCAGCCCACACAGCCCCAAAAACTTCCAGTGGCAGCAAGTGATGCCCCTGCATAAAACCAGTCAAGTTCAGAGCAAGAGAAGAGCCATAATCCATGTTATAAATACCTGGGAGAAAGGCACGAGGAGGGGTAAGAAGGAAATAAAAAATGAAATGTATTTAGTTCCTTAGAAAACCTCCAAAGATGTTGTTGCCCAGATCAAGGACACCGATCAGGGAGGTGCAGTTTGCAGACCTGGGTATCCACTCTCCCATCCACCTCACTGGGAAACAGTATCTGTTGTGGCAAAGACCTCCTTAAAACCCAGGTTGGATCCTCCTCCTCTGCCCTCAGACTGCATCTGCTGCTCCATGTGTCTGCTGAGAAGGAGCAAAGGAAAATCTGGGATGAAAGGTGTTCTGTCTCAGTTTCCTTTCAGCATCAGCCCATCGCTCACCTTGGGGGCAGCTGAGACATTGGGGGGATTTGCAATACTATTGGGGGCAAAGGAACAATCCCAATAATGAGCCATTTCCCTGCAGTTCTAGGGCAAAATGGCTCAGGACATGACAGAGAAGGAGCTGCTGAAGATGGAGCTGGATCAGCTGAAGAAAGAGGTGAAAAATGAGAGGCAAATGGTGAGTATCTCACCCAAAACATAAAGGGGCTGTTTCCCGGGGTAACTCTCTGACCTGACAGTGACTTTCTTTTCTGCTGTAGAGGAAAAGAACCACAAGCCCTAAAAACAACCCCCAAAAGCAGCAGAAACCCCTGCACTCCACCTGTCCCCTCCGGGCAAACAATCCCCTCTTAACCCCATGTCCCAGAGCCCACCCCACCCCTAGTGAGGTGCCTGTAGCACCCTGGGGATGCTCTTGGGATACCCCAATCCAGAGGGATGTCCATGGCCACAGTTCCCTTTTCCCACTGCACCTGGCAAGGTGTCCAGAACACCCCAAGGACACTCTTGGGACACTCACATATCGTGTGAGATGTCCATGGCCACAGTTCCTTTTTCCCACTGCACCTGGCAAAGTGTCCAGAACACCCTGGGAATGCTTTTGGGACACTCATATTGTGTGAGATGTCCATGGGATGGTTCCCTTTTCCCACTGCACCTGGCAAGGTGTCCAGAACACCCAGGGAATGCTTTTGGGATACCCCATGCCAGGTGGGACATTCCTGGCCATGGTTCCCTCTCCCACTGCACAAAAGCTCCGCAGTGAGGATTCCATCCCAGACACGGAATGTCTCCTTCCTTGGCAGGTCTCCAAGACCGGCAAAGAGCTCAAGGAGTACATCGAGTCCATGGCGGGTGAGGACCCGCTGCTGAAAGGAGTCCCCGAGGACAAGAACCCCTTTAAGGAGAAGGGAGGCTGTACAATAAGCTGACCCCCCGCTGCTGGCACCACCGGGCACGGGGATGTTCCCATGTGCAACCCAGGACTGTCAGGAACCTGCTTTCCCTCTAGTCTGCCCTCGGCACCGGGGAGCCCAGAACCACACAGTGTAGTGCAGCTAAAGGACAGCAAAAGGAAAAAAAAGACGACCAAAAAAATAAAGAAAAAAGCAACAAAACCGATTTCCTCCCTGCTGCTACCAGGGCTGAGGTTCAGCCGCCGCAGCGTCGCCGTCTGTGCTCTCACAGCTGAGCTTTGGTTTCCCACGAGCAAAACTTCTGCATTTTCAGCAGCTGGAGCAAACTGGGGGTTGCTGAAAGCACCGAGCTGGGGCTGTTCTCACACATCTCCAAGCCCAAAGACCCCGGAGCTGAGCCCCGCTGGCTCCAGAGGAGCCTCCCGGCAGGAATCCACTCCGGCTGCCTCAGCTGTCCCCTCTGGCACAGCCCATCCCGCTGCTCTGAGCCTTCCAGGGCTCTGAAGTTTGTCCTCTTCATCTCTAAGGATCCCTCAGCACTGCCCAGCCCTCCTGTACCCCCTGGCTCGTGCCCACCCTGCACCTTCCACTGGGGGCTGCGGGCTGGGGCGCTTCACCCCGTGTGGCATCGGGCACGGGAAGGAGGTGCCACTCCAGCTCTCAGTCTCGCTTCCTCCTCTGGAACCCCCTGCCAGCCGTGGGAAAAGAGGCTTTAGAATCATAGAATCACAGAATCACAGAATGGATTGTGTTGGAAAAGACCTCCGAGATCATCAAGTCCAACCCTTGGGCCAACTCCAGTCCCTTTACCAGATCATGGCACTCAGTGCCACGGCCAAGCTCACTTGAAAAACCTCCAGGGATGGGGAATCCACCCCCTCTNGCTCTTCTTTGTGTCCATAGTGGCTCCCAGCACTGCCCCAGTGTCACCGTGTCACCTCCTTCTGCTGCCACCAAGCCCAGGGGGGCTCCCAAACCTCATCCCACCGTGTCCCATCAGTCTGGGGAGCAGCAGCTCCCTGGAGTAAGACAGGACTCTCTCCATCCCTAAGACAGCAATGCCAGGCCTGGATCCTCCTATTCCCAAGTTTTTACAGGACAAATTTCATCCCCTGCTTGATAGGAAAAAGCTGGAAAAAGCAC
Source organism: Sakesphorus luctuosus (assembly GCA_013396695.1). Classification (NCBI taxonomy): domain Eukaryota; kingdom Metazoa; phylum Chordata; class Aves; order Passeriformes; family Thamnophilidae; genus Sakesphorus; species Sakesphorus luctuosus. Next base: position 42,010 of record VWZD01002998.1, read on the forward strand.
AGCCAGCTCCTGACTCCTTCAGCAGGGAAGATTTGTGGGATTTGTTGTTTGGGGTTGGTTTTGTTTGTTTTTTTTTTTTAAATCCTTTCCAGCTCCATCTAATCTTTGGCAAAACCCTCCAAAACTTCCCCAGACCTTAAACCCCAGAAGAAAAGCAGCAGCTCTTTTAATTTCTGAGTCCTTCAGGTCATGGGCTGTCCCCATCCTGCTCCTGCCAGAGGAGCAGAGCTCTCCCACCCTCCCTTTTTGGGAACAGGTCACCACTTGTGGGTCTGTGGGAGCTTCTCCTGGTGCTCCAGAACCCCGTGGAGATGGACTTGGGACTGCTTTAAACACCATACTCAGCAACATAAAGGTGGTTTTGTTCTCTCTCTTGCAGATGCTCAATAAACCCTCCAGCTCAACCATGGCCTCTGTCTTTCTTGCAGCACTGAGGGGCAGGAAATGCTCTTTAAAAATAGAATTTATGGCCTTTCTTTTCACCTTTCTTTTCATTTTTTCACCAGTCCCAAATGCTGGGCTGTGACTAATACATTATTTTTTTTTAATGCTCCATCTTCCATGTTTTATTTTGTTCCTTTAAAACTTGGATATTTCCTTCTTTCCTCAATCCTCTTCACTTCCTTGATGGACTGGGGTTGAATCCTGGTTTTTGATGGAGTTGATGGTTCTGTTGGGGATTTTTTGGGGTGGCAGAATCCTGGGGTTTTTTGATGGTTTTGTTGTTCTTTTGGGGGGTGGCAGAATTATAGTTTTTCTAATGGAGTTGATGGTTTTATTGGGTTTTTTGGGATGACAGAATCCTGGATTTTGATGAGATTGTTGACTTTTTTGGGGGTGGCAAAAATATGAGGTTTTGGTGGTTTTATTGAGTAATTTTGGGGGTGGTAAGATCTTGGGGTTTTGATGGTTTTATTGAGGTTTTTTGGGGGTGGCTGAATTCTGGGGTTTGATGGTTTTATTGAGTTTCTAGGGGTGGCAGAATCTTGGGGTTTGATGCTTTGAGTTATTTTGGGGTTGTAGCATCCTGTTTTTTGATAGTTTTATTGAGGAGTTTTTTGGGGGGGTGTGACAGAATCCTGGGGGTTTTGATAGTTTTATTTCATTTTTTAGGGGGTGGCAGAACCCTGGGTTTTGATGGTTTTTTCGGGAGTGGTAGAACTGGGTTTTTTGATGGTCTCGATGTTTCCGTTGGGTTTTTTGGGGGTGGCAGGACGGCAGCAGCATGAGGGGGGTGATGGAGTTTAATTTGGGGGCTCCATCACTAATTTGGGGGGCACTCCTGGGTGCTGCTTCCCACACCAGCCGCTCCGAGACAATTCCAGGCTATTTAAGCAGGAAAATCGTACTTTCCTGAGGTGATCGGCTCCACCGGGGCCTGAGTTGCCCCTAATCCGGGGCGATAATGGGGCCGCGGCCGGAGGGGGTTGACCTGTTAATCGACGCTAAACGGCTGGAAACCTGCGTCAGAGCCGGCTAAGCCGCTGCTGGAGGGATTCGGGACGCTACTGGAGCAACAGCGGCTTAAGGATGGGCAGGAGGGGCCTCTCAGCGCCCACGCGCGATCGCGTCGGGTCGTGAGGGTTCGAACCCCCATTAGGGCTCGGGGACCCTCACGGGGAAGGCGGGGCGAAGGGCGCGTTCAACCAATAGAAACGGGGAATTGGAAGAGTGACAGCTCGCATAGCCAATCAGCGATGGAAAACGGAGGGCTAGCCCCTCCGTGAGAGTTCAGGGCATCTGAAGTTGGAGGCAGGGCGAAGCACGAGCCCAACCAATAGCAACACGGAATTGTGAGAGTGATAGCTCACTCAGCCAATGAGCTATGGGAAATGGAGAGCGCGGAGCACTGTGAGGGCTCGAACCCACCGTGAGGGCTNCCAAGATGGAGCGCGGCGGGCGCCGGTGCGGGACCCGCGGCCCTTGGACCGGCCCTGCCCCAGCCCCGAGGAGGGCACGGTGAGGGACACACAGAGAGAGAGAGAGAAACAAATAAAAAAAAAAAAAAGAAAAGAAAAAAAAAACGAG
>VWZD01002998.1:47147-74837 GCA_013396695.1 Sakesphorus luctuosus
CCCTTTCTTTCCCCCCAATCGAATTTTCCTTTATTTCCCCTCTATATTTATTTCCCCCTCTATTCCCTTTTTCCCCCATTCCTTTTTAATCAACTTTTCCTCTACTATCTCCATTATTTTTTCCTCTTTACCCTCTTTATTTTTCCTCCANTCCTCATTGGAAAAGAAACTGAGCCCAAATCCATCCATAATCCCAACCCCACATCCCTCCTGCCCGGGGAATAGGGAAGAACATGGATTAGAAGAGGGGGAAAAGGCAAAACTCAGCTGAAAAGAGGAAAAACAACATCACAGAAAGTACAATTTTTTTACCTAAATAGCCTGAAATCGTCTTGGAGGAGCAGCAGCACCTTTGGGTGTCCCCAAAGTGATGGAGCAGCACCCCCAAACTCAGCTCCATCACCCCCACCCCCTGCTGCCATCACCCCAAAAATCCCAAAAAACCACTGAAAAACCAAAACCCAACAAAATTATCCACTGTGAGTCCCCCAGCCCAGAGCAGGGAGGGAAGAAATGAGGAGGATGGAGGGGGATTGGAGAGGGAAGGAGGAAATCTCCAAGTTCTAAAAGACAGCAAAAAATTCATGGAAGATCCGAGTATTAAAAACAACAACAAAAAAANTTTCCTGTTACCCCCTTTCCTTCTTTTTTCTCCCTCTATTCCATTTTCTCTCCTTTCCCCTCTATTTCTCTAATTTTCCCTCTCCCATTATGTTTTTTCCTCTTTATTTCCCTATTTCCTCTCTATTCCCCCCTTTCTTTCCCCNAAAAACAACAACAAAAAAATAATCATAAAATCAGTCACAACCCAAAAGATTTGGGACTGGTGAGGTCTGGAGCTTCAACAACTAACGGCCACTTTAAAGTGAAAAGAAAGCCCATAAAATCTATTTTTAAAGAACATTTTTCTTTGGAAAAAGAGAGTAATTTTTTTCTTTTTTTTTCTTTTTTTTTTAATTTTTTTTTTTATTTTTTTCCCCCTAAACTACAGCCTGTGGAGTTGCCACTACCTACAGTTCATCTATTGGCTAAGAGGTAGATAAACAAAACTGACTTGGTTATATAGAAGGTCGTGGCCCAGGATGGGGCCCGGGTGCTCCAGGGGCATCAGCCATTCCAGGCTCTTGGAATATCGCGGCTTCCCGGCGGCTTTCCCTCCTCTGGAGCCACCCACGAGTTTGCTGGGTTCCAATTCATCCCTAAAATCCGACAGAGGCACAGGGAGGGGTGTGGTTTAAGGCCAGTTTTCCTCCTGAAGTCAAGGAATTCCATCCCGGGGTGGATCTGGAGGTGCTTCCAACGAACCGGCGGGATTAGGTGGGTAACGAAGGCTTGAGCAGTTATGGGCATTTTCAGGATTCCTTCCTGCCCTGATTCCAGTCAATCCCATTGATTTCCTGGGATGGTGCACCATGTGATGGGAGAGCCCAGCGCCGTTGGGTGCTCCGGATCAGCCCTTCCCTGCCCCAACACACCTGGAAACTCCTTCCTGCCGGACTCAGTGTCGATTTGCACAGACCAATTCCCAAAAAACGCCTTCAGCTGTTGCACATCCTGACACTCCTGGGGCTTAAATTAATGATTCATTCTGGTTTTAAGGAAAATATCCCTTTGGGAATGGGCTTGTGCTGATCCACAGCACCCACATCTTATCCATGGTTTGGATGCTCCGGAGGGGATGGGATGGGATGGGGAGCATCCCAGTGCCATGGTGTGCCAAAGAGTTCCACCAGAGCCTGGGAGAGCATCCCACCATCCCTGCGGAGCATCCCAATTCCATGGTCTGCCAAGCGTTCCACCAGAGCCTGGGAGAGCATCCCAGTGCCATGGTCTGCCAAGCGTTCCACCAGAGCCTGGGAGAGCATCCCACCATCCCTGTGCTCCAGCAGAGCATCCCACTGCCATGGTCTGGAGCAGCATTCCAACATGGCACAGCAGAGCATTCCACCATCCCAGTGGAACATCCCCTGGTCCACCAAAGCATCCCAGTGCTGCGATTCCAGCAGAACATCCTGCCATATGGTCCAACAGAGCATCCCACCAACCTGGCAAAGCATCCCAATGCCATGGTTTGGCCAAGCATCCTGCCATGGGCCTGTGGAAGAGGCTGCTCCAAGGTATTCCATCTCCAACAACAAACTGCAGGAATTCTGCCACAGCCACAAAGCAGCAGGGAGCGAATGCCCACCAGAGTCAGCCCAGGGCTGACTATTCCAGGGCTCCAACTCTGCCACTCTCCCACCCCACTGCCCTCCTGGCATCCTCCAGAGCCTTCCTCAGCTCTCCTCCTCCTCTCCCACCACCACACTGAGATGCCAGAAATTCCTCCCCGCTGCCTGGGGGGGGATCCCTGCTGAGCTGGGGGTGCTGGAGGGGAGGTCCTGCCATGGGGGGTGGGGAGGGACCCCCGGCCATCCCCCAGGACCCCCCAGCAGCTCTGAGGTAGTTTGCACGTGTGTGTCTCCAGCTCGCAGCACCTGCAGGGCCTCCAAGAGAAAATTCCGGATTTTAGAGCCTCTGGCTGGTCTTGCTTTGCTCTGGATCTCACCAAGGAGTTAAACACCAGAAAAAATTCAAATTAAAATCAAAACCTGAAGGAAGGTTGATTCGACCAAAGGGCAGATCTCTCCTCCCCATGTTGACTTAAAGCCACTGCTGGTCATCCCAAGATAATTCCAGCCTGGGTCAGTTATTCCCAAGCACTGCTCTGAGGTGAAATTCCAGGCTCCAAGTCCCCTGTCACCTCCAACCAACACCTGAAGCCTCCCAAGCTCAAGCACTGCTCGTTCCTGCTGCTCCCAAAGCAAATCCACAGCCAAATCCTGGCTAAAACCCTGGGAAAAATCCCAGCCAGACTCACAGCACAGCCCGAGGATGCTCAAATCCATCCGTGCCCTTTCAGGAGAAAATGCCTTTCACAGGATCACACCGATTTCATCCAAACCAAAAAAGCTACAACAGGAACAAAAAGGAATTAAAAACAACCCAAGAAAATAAACCAGAACAACACCCCCCAGAAAAAAAAAACAACAAACAAAACAACAAAATCCACAACCTTCTCTGAAAACAAGAAAATTCCAAAAATATCCCAAAGCCTATGTTGTGTGGAGCAGCAGGGACAGGGAGGGAAGAGCAAAAGGAATTAAATTAAGGAAATGTCTTCAACTGTCTTAGAGCAAGTCTGCGTTTCTGATGGATTTTCTCAGTCTAAAAAAACCACTCAAAAAAGTTGGAGCTAGAAATTAAAAAAAGAGGTTTTTTTCTGGCACTGATTAACTACTTTTACTGCTTTTTCTTTTTTTTTTTTCTTCTTTTTCTTCTTTATGTGCTAAAAAAATAAAACCAAACCCAAATCCTAATGCCCAGGAAACATCAAGTGTAACTCAGAGGCAATTTCTTTGCAATATTTACAATGGATTTTCCTCTGGTTTGATTCCAGGAGACCATTCCATGCTCCTCAGCCGGATCCAGGGAGGGAGCACGATCCCACTGCCGAGCCCATGGATGTTCCTGGAGGCTGGGAAAGCATCAGAGCTCGGGAGAAAAGAAGCACCAACTGGGATTTGGGATTCTTTGTTCCTTCTTTTCCAGCTGAACAGCAGAAGAGACTCAGAGGTGAATCCCCAAATCCAAATTTCTCCATGGCACGGTGGTGGCTCATCCTGGGATATGGCACCAAGTGCTTCCAAGGTGGGAATTTCTTCATCCTCATCCCTGGGAATTAGGAGAGCAGCATCTCCCCGGAGAGGCACAAAGTGCTTTGCTTTCCTTCTTGCACCAGCTCTGCCTCCAACTCCTCCCAGCATCCAGCAGAAATTCCCAATCCTGCCTGGAGCCTCCCTACATCCCCTGCCCCTGCTTCCTTCCTCACCCCACAGACATTCCAGGGCACAGCCAACCCCCAGGATGGGACAGGGCTGGGGCTGCTCCTTGTTCACAGAGGGCAAAAATTCAAAGGAATAAAATAAACTCAAATTCCTCCTGCTGAGAGGAAAACAAGGAGCTGATGGTGCTGCTCATCCCGGGTTCCCCTGAATTCCCTTTTATTGGCACAAAGAGAGTGGATAGAGGAGCTACTGCAGGGCTGGGGATCCTTCCTGCTGATTTTGGGGCTCACTGGGGAATTTTTCCCTGCTTGCCTATTCCAGGCTGGATCCATCTCGCTCCCATCTCCTGCCACCCAGCCATGCTGGGTTCCCACTTTATCCCTCTTTCACTCTTCCCAGCTCACTGTGGTTCCAGAGAAAGACAGGAGATACTTGGGAGGCTTTTTCCTTACTGCAAATCACTTTATATAAATAATTTCCCTTGGGAAAACAACGAGATTCCCCCCAAAGCCAAACAGCACCGACCGCTCCGAAACGGCGGCAACGGGACCAGCTCGAGGGTGGGGGAAAAGCATCAAAGATTTCCCTGAATCATCAGATTTTTTAGGTCAAGATCTTCTCACTGCAACAACCAGATCAACAGGATTGCTTGGGGTGGGATTTGGGAATTCTTTTTTTTTTTTTTTTTTGTGTTTTATCCCTCAATTGTACAGCTGGAACCAGTTCTCAAACCGCTTGCTGTCGGAAAAGACAAGAATTATAATCACCGATGTCTGAATATGCTGCTCAGTGCAAGGCTGGAAACAAAAAGAGTAGAGAGCCAGAGATTTCAAGTATTAAATCATTTTTCCTAGGACAAATGCCAGTCTTCCTAAAAAAAAAAAAAAATNTGCAAGTGTTTGAAAATAAATCGCCTGAGCTGGTGTGGTTTAAATACCAGCAAACCCCTTGTACCCCACTTTGCATAGTCAATGCTGCCTAGGAGTCCGTCCTCACATCCCGGGAGTGGAAGATTTCTGATCCCAAAGCTCTTGGATCCATTGATTTCTCACTGGAGTTGGATTGAGAAAAAGCCTTTCAGCCAGTGGCAGGTTTTGGTTTGGGTTTTGGCTTTTTTTTTTTTTTNAATGAGGAAAACCCATGGAAGCCCCTCTCCCACCACCCCACAGGGCAGGAGCTGCTGGTTGGGCACTGCCAAGCCCCGAATTTGCTCCTTTGACCCCAAATTTAGGGGGAAAAAGAGTCAGTGCTTCCCCACTGCCAGTAATGGGTGGATTCCACACTCCTCCCATCCCAAAGATTCAAAGAGTTGTGGGGTGGTGGGATGGGCACAGCAGCACCCATGGAATTCTTGATTTTTTTTTTTTCCCCCTAGCATTCAAGCAATTGAATTTTCCTGCAGGTACAGTGAAAAAAAAAATAGCAAATGGGACTTAAAAAAATAAAAACACCCTGTGAATATTTTGGAGCAGGGAGAGGCTCATCCCCCTGGTCCTCAGGGTGGGATTTGTCCTCTCTCTCCCTTCCATGTGCGTTTCTATAAAAAAAAAAATTGGCTCCCACTAATGCATTAATTTCTCTCTCTCTCTCCTTCTCACTTTTTTCTTTTTTTTTCTTTTTTTTTTAATAAGGTTTTTTTTTTAAGTTTTATTATTTAAATTGCTTTTTTTTTCCCTTTTTTTTTTTTCCTCGGTAAAACGGAGGCAAATCTCTGTAAAATACTTCACAGCATCATAGTGGAGAAGATGGTTCGACGCCGCCCCCGTGGCAACACGGCGGGTCGGGCCGTTTGGGTTCTGGGATATATATAAATATANTTGGTGGGTTCCAATTTGTTGTCCAAGGTCTCGAAGAGTCGCGACATGTGACAGCTCTTGTGTTGTGGTGAAATCCCTCAACTGGCTTGAAAAGGCCAAAAATAAAACTCAAATATAGAAGCTGCTGCCATCTTTTCCACTATGTCTGGAATTCCTGTCGTTCTCCATAGAGAGCTCATAACACTTGGTTACCTGCACATAACTCCTGGCTCATAAGAAATTATGAAACTTAACTTCTCTTTTCATTAAAAAAATAAAATATTCAAGACTATCAGCTTTTATATAAAATATCAGCAAGCCCCCCAAAACAACAAAAAAACCAAAAAATAACCAAAACAACAAACAAAAAAAAAATCAATTGCTGAGGTAACTTCATACCTTGAGGTAGCTTTTTTTTTTATCTTTTCTCTTCTTTTTTTTTGTTTTTTTTTTCTTTGTTTTGTTTTTTTTTTTCTGTCTCATCTCTCACTGCTCAAACACACAGCAATACCTGGCCTTCCCCCACAGCTCCCTGGTGTTGCAGAATTCCAGGACAGTAACTGCTGCCACATTCCCTTCCCAACGAGCCACCTGCTTTCCTGATGCTCCAAGAGCTGAATCCAAGCCAGGTTTGGCTTTTCTTTTCCTTTTTTTTTCTTTTGTGTGTTTTTTTTCTGAGGATGCTCCCAGGAAAACTCCTGCTCCGAAGGGCTGGTCTCCACCAAATCAACAGTAAAAGCATCAGTGCGAGTTTTCTTCCAAATTCCCTCTTTTTAGCCTCCCCCTGGGGGTTGATCCCAGGGATCCAGCACCATCCCTCTGCCTCAGAATTATCCCTAATTTTTTGCTTTTCCATCCTCCCGCTCCAGTTTCGCGGGGAAAGCGGCGAAAATCTCCGTTTTTGGCGGCGACAATCCCCGTTTTTGGCTGGATTTGCAGCAGAAAACACTCCCCACTGTGGAGACAAACCCTTCCCCTGGCTGGGAGAGGCGCTGGCAGCAGCTACTGACCCTTCCCAAATAATCCACATGAAAACCAAATCCTTAAAAACCTCTCTAAAACACAAAACCCACGTAAGAGTGCCAGGAATCAGTGACCATGTTACATTCCTTTGACATTTATATTTGGTTTTGTCTCATGAGAACAGTTTTTTGCAGAAAGGAGGGTGGGGTGTTGGTGGGGGTTTTTTTTCCCATTAAATAATAATAATAATTAAAAAAAATCTCTTTATCAGCTCATAAAAATGTGCCCAATTTCAGGAATAGTTTTTTTTCCCCACCTAGAGAGATTTGGAGCAGGGGGATAAGACATAAATAACCCCAGGGATGTTTGGGTGAGTTTGGCATCTCCCCACTTTGCTAATTAAATATTCCCTGGGGAATTCTGCACCCCATGAGCCTCCAACTCCCTTCTGACCGCCCAGACCATTCTGCACTGAGTTCCCATTGTCTGATTACTAAGGAGATGAGGATTAATTCCATGTTTTCCCACCAAAAAGGGATTTTTTTGCCTTTTTTCCTTGTTTTTCATTTTTTTTCCTTTTTTTTTTTGGTGGTGGTTTATTGCTGTTCCTGAAGGGAGGAGGGAAAACCAAAGCCCTTCCTTCACCCCTTCCCTTCCCAGGCCTCATCTCTAGGACAGGTTCTCACCTCCACACTGGGAAAAAGGAGGAAAATGAGGAAAATTGTCACAAGTCCCATTTCTGCCATCATTTCATAGGCTTCAAAAAAACCCAAAAAATTAAAAAAAAATCCTTTCAACTAATCTAAACTGAAAAGAAACATCCAAACAACGTAAAGAGGAAAAAAAAATCCTGAAAAAAAATCAAGGTGTTCTCCTGGCTTCTGAGGAATTCCAAGGCACTGCACTGCAGGGGAAGGAGGATCTGCCATCCCACTGGCTCTGAGGCTGGAATGAGGCAGAGCTCCCAAGGGATTGGGATCCAGCTGGTGGGGCTTTGGTGGCTTCTCGTTACCACTGTGGGTTGGGAAAAGTCCAGTGGAATTTCTCTTGAAAAAAAATAAATGGGGTGGGGGAAAAAGTAGGGAAAAATTAAAAATTGGGGGAAAAGAATGGGGAAAATTAAAAAATTGGGAAATAAAGAAGTCAGGGAAAAAGAGGGGAAAGTTAAAAAAAAGGAAAATAAAAAAGGAAAATAAAAATAAAATATAAAAAAGGAAAATAAAAATAAAATAAAAAATAATAAATAAAATTTAAGAAAGAAAATAAAAAAGAAAAAAGAAAATATAAAAGGANCCTCAGGAAAATAGGAAAAAAGAAAAAATAGGGGAAAATAAAAAGATAGGGGAAAAAACTAAAAAAAAAAAAAAAAAGGAATAAAATTTTAAAAAATAGGGGGGGAAAGAGGGGAAAACCCCAAAACCATTAAAATAACAAAAATAGGGAAGAAGTAAACCAGGAAGAAACTAATCCAAAATAAATGCTCCAGAGGGTCTCTGTTGCTCTGGGAATGCCCAACCAGCCCCAGGGAAGGAGCTTGAGGGAGACACAGCCGGGACGGGACCTCCAGAGGCTGCTCAAAGAGGGGCAAAGGCTGGAGGTACCCGGGGCCAAGGGAGGACCCGGCATTCCAGGGGGAGACCCAGGGACTCCGCTCTGTCCCCCCAGGAATGGGCCCCGCCCTGGCAGCACCTCTGGGTCATTTTCGTAGCTGTCCCTGCACATGGAGCGAAAAACTGATCCAATGGTTTGTTCCCTGCCCATCTACCTCGGAAGCCAATCAAACTGCCTTTAATTAACGAAAGATTCCCGTCTGTCTACGGTAACTGATTCCAGCCACTCTTAGGCCCGGCCTTGGCGTGTGCCGCTTCCTGCGCCGCTGGCGCTGCCGCTCCTATTTCCTCCGTGCCTGTGTCTGGCCGCTCTGTCCCTTCTGGTGCTGCTGCTTCACCTGGGCCAGGATGTCCCGGATCTTGCGCTGAGCCATCTGGGAATAACAATCATGGAATGGGTTGGGTTGGGAGGGATGTTAAAGCCCTCCCAGTGCCACCCCCTGCCATGGGCAGGGACACCTTTCAGTAGACAAAGATGCTCCAAGCCCCATCCAGCCTGGCCTTGGACACTCCCAGGGATGGGGCAGTCACAGCTTTTCTGGGAAATCCATTCCAGCCCCTCCCCACCCTCATAGGGAAGAATTTCTCCCAGTATTCCATCTAACCCTGCCCTCTGGCAGTGGGAAGCCATTCCCCCTTGTCCTGTCACTCCAAGCCCCTGGAAATAGTCTCTCCATGTTCCCTGTGGGCTCCCTTCAGGTACTGGAAGGTCACAATTAGGTCATCCTGAAGCTCCTCTTTTCCAGATGGAACAATCCCAATTCCATGACTTTCCTCACAGGAGAGGAAAGGGGGAAGCTGGAGGGGAACCCCCCAGGGACACCAAGACCTCAGGAATGAGGGAAACAGCTTTGCTTGTCCTGGAAGATACCACAGTGCTCAGCTGGGCTGGGTGATGGCTCCTGGAAATCCCTTCCTGTCCTATTTTCCGTGGTTTTCCCTCCAGAAGTTGGGTTTGAGAGGTGACACTTTTTGTTCTCCCTGCTCCTCACACCACCCCACGTGGTAAAAGGCACAGCTCACCATCACATCACCCACTTCTGCCAACATCACCAACCGGGCATGGAACAAAACTTCCACAGGAGGTTGTACAAACATTGACACAACCCCATGGGAGCCTCTGGAGGATCCCCCAGTGGCAGAGCAGGAGCTCTGGGGCCGTACCTGGCTGGCATAGAAGTGCCCAATGATCTTCACGATGACCTGCTCGTTCTCGTCGGGCGTCTGGTCCCGCGGCACCACCACCTCGGCCGCCGTCAGGTTCTGCAGCTCGTTCACCTGTGGGCAAGAGGCAGAAAGGGTGAGTCCCTCCGGGAAATCCACCAAGAAACCTGTCCCTGGGATGCCCCTGGGCACAGCCACCCTCGAGAGCAGTGCCACCCCCACTCAAGGGTCACTCCCACTTACGGTCTTGCCCCCTTTGCCGATGACCCTTCCCGCGGCCGAGGCAGGGACACGGATGTGCGTCTCCAGCTTCACTTCTTCCTTCGGCCCAAAGAAATTCTCCTCCTTCAGCTTCCCATAAATCCTGCCTTGTGCCTGTGGAGGGGATGGAGCATGGAGTCAGGTGCCAGCCAAGATGTCCCACCCCTGTATGTCCCCACCAGCTCCAAGAGCTCCATCCCCAGGACCCAGGCTGGGACAGCATCCCACAAAATCCCAGTTCCTTGGAGTTCCAAACCAGCTGAGCCACTGGGAGAGCTGATATCGGGTTTACCAGCTGCAGACTAAGGGTGCTCAACACTGGGGTCACCACCCTGTTCCTCCCTTCCCATCTCCACAGGGTGGCACAGAGGGACCCCCCAAATCTCCCACGGTGGTGGCAGCACAGAAGGACCTTGAACTGAGCTTCTGGAGGGCCCGTGATGACGACCATGCGCACTTTGGAGTCCGGCGTCTCCGGAGGGGCAATCTGGAGAGGGACAGAGACAGGAGTGGGCAGGATGGTGGCACCACAGAACCAGCCCCCAGCCCCAACAAGGTAGGTGGTTTTCCCAGGAGCAGTGCCCCCAGCCTTGTAGGGGGTGACAGTGTGTTTGTGATCCCCTGATGTCTGAGGTAATTGATGAAGAGATTGATATGGAGCAGTTCAGAGTGTATCCTTGAAGGGAAGCAGTTTGGAGTGTACCCTTAAGGAAGGGAGAGCCACCTGTAGAATGTGGGATATTTTGCTGCCAGTAGAACGTTTCCATGTGTGCCTGGTGAACCACTAACCAACAGCGTGATGGCATGTTGGATACAAGAGTAGATAAAAGGGGAAGCTATAACTAAAAATAAAGTTCTAAACTCTCTTTTCAAGCCTTCTGATGCCTGCTGTGCCTGATCCTTGACACACCCCACCTTGACCCCTACAAGCCTAGGGAGGTGGTGGCACAACCAACAGTGACCTGAGTTACTCTCCTACTGCCACATTAACCATAACTAAGCTCTGCACTTGTTCTTAAAACCAGTTTGGATCAGTAGCATTCCCACCACCTGGAGAACTGAATAAATAAAGATTAGGATGCCATCAGGGACTGGTTGGCTCCCTCTGAGCAGTGACCCAGCCAAGTCTGGAAGCAGCAGCATTTAATGAACCAGTATAATCATATTTCTGTACCAGGACAACCCTACCTTGATAGAGGCACTTGCGAACCGGGAGAGCTGCTTGATGTGTTGGCCCTTCTTGCCGATGATGGCACCGACCGCCTGCGCGGGGATGAAGACGTGCACAGTCTCCTGCTCTGGAGGCTGCAGGAACAGCATGGAGGGCTCAGTGCCACCATTCTGGGCTCAGTGTCACCATTCTGGGCTCAGTGTCACCCTCCAACCCCCATGTGATACCCACACCACTCCCAGGGCGCAGGGCTGAGCCATCTCAGGGGTAAGAACCTTCTCCACCACCTTCACAGGAGATTTAAAGGACCAGCCCCTGCTCCCACACTGGACCTGCTGGCAGCAGGGGGTACTGGAGGCATCCTGAGCATCACACAGGTCTTCTCTCTGCAGGAGGAACCCCTGAGCTGGAAGCAGGAGCAGTTTGAGCTGCTGGGTGTTCACCTACCATGAAGGAGCTGTACGGGGCGGCCCCGGAGACGCTGCTCGGCGGCGGCGGCACCGCGTTGGAGGAGGCAGGGAAGAGGCCAACAGCAGCCAGGTTAAGGCCAGGGATGAGGTGGGATTGTAACTGAGGAGAGAAAAGGGTGTTGCTTTTACCAGGGCATCATCACAGAGAGCTCCCAGCAGCCAAGGCAGGGCCAAGCCCACTCACACTCATGGCAGCCACATCGTTCTCGTAGGCTTCCCTCACTTTCTTCATGATCTCCTGCTCTGCTTTGCAGCAGTTCTCGATGGAGCCCTTCACTGTGATGGTCCTCTCGGGGTTGTACAGAGTCAGGTCCTGCAAGCTGGTGGGAAAGAACATCAGCACCAAGACCCTGTGGCACCAGGACCTCCACTGGGGTGTTGGGAACACAGGGGGGCCACTGCCGCACTCAGAGTGGGGACCAGCATCATGGTTTGCACTGGGAAATCCACTCTGCCTTCCCCAAAAATTGGACTTAAGAGTAGAATTCCAGTGCTGGTTATCAAACCAGCCTGGCCTGAGCTATTCCAGGGGATGGGATGAGGACACTGAAGGGATGGGGAGGGGACACTAAAGGGATGGGAATACAGAAAGTATAACATCACTTAAAAGCATCTCTTAAAAACATCACTAAAGCATCTCTGCCCACTCTCTTCCCACCACCTGTCTCCTCCTCTTCCTCCCCCATCCTCCCCAGGCTGGAGAAAGGGTGCCCCGCTTTCCCCAAAGGAAACAAAGAGCCTTACGACGAGATGGTGATTTTTGTCTCCGTGTCCTGCTCCACTTTCTTCAGGTTCCTCCCTTCTTTGCCAATCAGGCGCCCCACGAAGTTGTTGTGGGCCAAGATTTTTAGAGGCACTTCATCAGCTCTTGAGAGAGGAACGGGGGAAAGAACCAAGATGAAGGATCACAGCAGCCAGAAAAAGAGGGATTTGGTACAGGGGGATGAGGGGAGCTCAAATCCCATTGCTTGGAATGTCCTGCAGAGCCACAGGTGGGATACATGTGGGAAATCCTTACGTCTTGGTGTCCTTTGCCTCCTTCTGCATGATCTCCAGAATCATCTTGCAGGCAGCAGAGCAGCCCTCGGGGGTGGAGTGGATGCTGATGGCTTTTTCTGCAGCTCCTGCATTTTCTTTCCGGTGCACATCGATCCTGGAAGAACGGGATGGGAGCTGGGAAGCGGCCCCGTGGCTTCCTGACACCACAGACACCGCCTGCTCTGCTCCCTGTGCGAGCCTGGAGCCCACACGCTGCTCTCTAAGGTTATATTTGCACCCAGGGAAGGAAAGAAGAGTGAATTCCAGGCTTAATATTCCCCACGGATGCAGAGCTTAGAAGCTCAAATCACCCAAATCCAAATAAGGCATCAGCATCTGTTTATTTTAAGCAACAGCAGCGATTAAAGTGGTGGAACGAGCATGTGCCTGGGGGGTGGGATGGGCTGTCCATCACCTCCCATCCCAGATAAAACCTTCCTTGGGGGACCAGAGCCCTGCCCAACATCAGCTCAGGGGCCAAACGCAAGAGCAGGAGGGTGAAGTTCAACAAATCCGTGTTAAATGAAACTGGCTGAGAGATACGTCAGGAAAAGATGTATCTGGCCCTGGCAAAGGGAGATACTTCGGGAATCACAGGCAGAGAGCCTGGCTGGGGCAGGGAGTGGGAAGGTGGCTCTTGGACACATGGCAGGAGGGATGGAGGTGCCTCAAACAGTCCATTTTCCCTTCCAAAAAATAACCCAGCACTTTAATCACTGTGAAGGCACTCACTTGGACTGTGTCTGCTTGGTGATGTTCCTGATGGTGGCCCCTTCCTTGCCAATGATGGCCCCCACGTACTGGGTGGGCACCAGGAGCCTCAGGGGGATGTCCACGGGCTGCTGCTTGGCCGGAGCTCCGGCAGAGACGGGTGAGCCCTGCCGGGGAGCACCACGTGCGCCGAACCCGCCGCGCCGCCCGTTCTCCGGCCCCGCCGCCGACTGCT
This sequence comes from Sakesphorus luctuosus, assembly GCA_013396695.1. Lineage (NCBI taxonomy): Eukaryota > Metazoa > Chordata > Aves > Passeriformes > Thamnophilidae > Sakesphorus > Sakesphorus luctuosus. The sequence continues at coordinate 60,394 of VWZD01002998.1, forward strand.
CGTCTGGGATGTAGGACACCTTCAGAGCGTGGTTCTCCAGCTGGTGCCCGTTCAGCTTCATGATGGCTCTGGAAAGGGAGGGAAGGGTTGGGTGGGAATGTTGTCTGAGCCAAACCTTCCCATGGTGAGGGAACACCAGGAGCAGGGAAAGGAAACATTCCCGATGCTGTGAGGACCTGGAAGGATTTCCCACCCAGTCTGGATGAGGGTTTTAAGGGGGAGCCCTCCAAGCACACAAGGCAAGAACAGGAGTGTGTAAGGAGTGATTGCCACATCTTCCCCACGCTGTGACTTTTGTCTGGCGTCTCCAATCCCTCTCCCAGCTGGAATTCAGGGATGCAGGAGCTGGAAGCTGCCGATAGATGGGGCTGGCAGCAAGAGCAAGGCCATGGATTTGGTCATCGCTCTCCAGAGCTCCGGGAAGCTTCCCCAGCTCCAGAAAGTGGTCAGGGACTCAAGTCTTGCAAAAAAAACCCCAAAAACAAACAAACAAAAACCAACAAAAAACCCCTAAACAAAACAAAAACCAAACTCAAACTAATTAAAAACCCCTAAAACTTGCTGAACTGGGATTTTCCCTGCAGGATGTGGAGGGAGCAGGGAAAGATGCTGGATGGAGCATCCCTGGAGGCAGGAAAAGGAAGGAAGGGAGCTGCAAGTCTCCCAGTGACATGGTCATGGGACAGAGAGGACACGTGCTGTCTGCTATCTGATCTGGTGTTTGGTCTCATGATTACTTTTTCTGGACACATAAGTCCTGAAATCATGGAGGTCCAAGGAAATCTCCACCTTACCTTGGGCAAAAAGTTATGTTTTTACTCTCTGAACCACTGAGAAAAGCCAAAAAACTTGGAAATCCAACTGAAGGTGAAGGGAAATAAATCAGAGCGCAGGGGCATCCACAAAGATTTCCTGCATTTTTAGTCTAAACTTAGGAATATGGAGGGGGAAATCTGGCTCCCAGCATGGAAAATCCTGTTTTCTGCAAGCAGGGAATGGCCAGAGGTGTGGCAGGGAGGATTCCCAAGGGATTTGAGGCACTTACTGCCTGGTCTGCTCCCGGTTGGCGTAGGTGACGTTCACAACAGCCGTCTCACTGTCCGTGTTCACTGCGAGCAAGAGAGGCAGGAGTTGCACAGGCAGCAGCAACACCACGGAGAAAAGCCCCCCCAAAAGCTGAGGGACCCCTCAGGCGAGTCTCTGCTTGGATACATCTCCTCTGGGGCTCCCCAGGGATTTACAAACAAGGTTTTGCTGAGTGGGAAGAGTATCCAGAGGCTCAGCTCACGCTGGATTCATGAGCACCACTGACCCTCCTGCTTATTTTAAAGGATGCTGCTCCATCCCTGTGCTCTGCAGCAAAGACCCCAAAACCAGCTCTGGAGCCTGGGGACAATCCCAGGACCTCCTCCGAGCCCTCCTTTCCATTTCCAAGAGGGTTGTGGTAACTCTACTCTCATTAAACATCCCTGGGGCAATATTAAACCTCTTCCCTCAAGTGATACCATTAGAGGCTGAGATAAAATCTGCTGAGCAGAGACAGAGAGTCCCTGGTGCCTCGGGAGAGCATCCGGCACCTTCCCAGAGAGCGGAGCCGGCGGGAACGACGCCACGAGGTGGGAACAGCCACTTGTGCTGCCCAAAGCCACCACAAGGACTTCTCTTTGGAAACAGGGAACAAAAAACTGCCTCAGCCACCAGGCCGAGACCCTCTGACATCCTCAGCCACGGGTTCTGCTGACAAAGGGAAAACCACGTGCCCGTCCTCAGCCTCCTCCTCCCCCCAAAAGAGCTGGGGCAGAAAATAAACCAGCACAGCTTTTATCTCAGCCCTACCTTGTTCACAGTTTTCCACGGTGCCATACTGGGCTAGCAAACCATCCAGAACCTGGAGAAGGGAGAAAACAAACCCCACTTTACACTGGGATTGTCAGGATAGATCAGGGAGATACAACCCATCAATAAAAGGCAGCTGTCTGGTCATTAAGATTTCACAAGCAATTAGGTGGAGGAAGCTCCTGCCTGCCCCAGGACGCTGGACCAAGGGGCCTCGGAGCCAGCAGGGGGGGAAAACAGAGTCAGGGAAAAGTCCCAGCAGGCAGCAGGAAGAAAGGATCCATTTTGTTCCTTATACAATAGATAAATCATAACCCCCCTGTTATTAATGGGGATTTTTGTTGGTGTCGCTTACGTTGCTTCTGTAAGTTGATTTTACTCCTGTAATGGGAGAGAAACAAGCAACGGACTTGTATAATTAGACTCAATTAATAACAAAGAAAAGGAAAAACTGACTTCAATCCCAAGTACAGAAACCTGGAGGGGGGGAATTAGGCCTTAAATCTGATCTGGTCTCCTCTGCTCGCTCCTCTTACCTCCCATCGCAGCTGGGGTGGGATGTTCCGGATTTGGATTTTCCGGCTCCTGAAATAAAGGAGAAGTGATTAAAAAGCAGCTTTAGGGGCTGAAATGTGGCCATCCTGGTGGAACTGCTGCACGACGGATGATGGATCTGCTCAGGCTTTGTATTTCCATACATTTCCAGGGATTCTGGTGGCTTTTGGCTAATTACACCCAGCCCAGTCAGGGATGGATTTAATGCCAGAGCTTCTCCCAGAACAAAATTCCAAAACTTCTCCAACCCTCCATCACTGGTTGGAGCCCTTAGGGCTGGAAAGGCAGAGACTTTTCCCAGATTAAACAGAAGGATTAGAAAGCAAAAAGGGAGCTGTGTGTTCCCTCATCAGAAGGATGAAGAGAGGACCACTGGGATAACAGGAGCATCATTCCCACACCCAAAAACCCACCTAAGGGTTTGGACGATCTCTGAGGGAAACCAAGGCATGGACAACTCAGCTCCTTTACCCGAGATGGGCTCAGGTTGCTTCTCCACTCACATTTTTGGCCCTTCCTAACCTCACTTTTCCCAAAATAGAAACTCTTTTTATAATTCCGATGCCAGATTTGCCCTGGGGGTGCCGTTTCCCCCCTGCCCCCTCTGGGAGCAGCTGCTGGAGACAGCTGAGAGCAGCTGTGGGATCATCCCCTGCTGGACACCCCAAATCCCACCCAACTCTCCCCTTTAGGTGCCCACAGATGCAGCTCTGTGGGTGCAAAGAGTGTCAACCCCCCAGGGATGGCCTGTTCCCCTCCCTGTTTTTTCAGGAATAACCAACCCCCCTGATTTTTAAGTTGCTTAAAAAAAAGATAAATGTCACAACCAAGGCAGGAGCCACATATGGGGCTCATATCAAACCCATATCAAAGACCAGCTTTTTGAATTTAAAATATTAATAAATACATGAATTTTTTAAAAAAATAGATAAAATGAGGTTCTCTATCACTGTTTTCCAATGACACAAATTCAGAAGGTGGCTCAGCTCACTTGCCAATGAGGAAAGGTCATCTCAGCACGGAATGGCCCAAAGGCATCCACATGATTTGGCCCTATGTGAGGATTCCTCCTCCTTCCCATGTTAAAGCAGTTGCCTCAAGCATCTCCTCACACACCAAAACCCCCAAAAGGCCTGACCAGTTGGTTTCCAACAAAACCAGAACTGGTATTTCCCCAAATCACCAAAGATTTCCTGGAGATTCAGACTAGAGGGATGGAACAGAAGATTTGGGGTGGCTCTCCCCTCTAAAAGTCAAAATGAAGCTCAAAAAATGAGATTTTCCACCTCAGCCACTGGGAAGGCTCCGAAACACCAATTCTGTTGCTGCTACAGATGCAAACCAGGTGGATGAGGAAAAAGAAACCAGCCCACCCCTCCAAATCCCAGCACGTCACGGGGGGGCTGCAGGAAGGAAAGGGGGGACACGACGCTCTGAAACCAGATCTGCCCTTTCCACGCTAATCCCCATCCCAAACTCCATCTCAGGGAGACTGAGAAACTCAGAATGCAAAGAATGTCAGAGCCCAGGGAGGGCCAGAGGGATCTGAAGTGGCAGAGGAAGCCCTGGAGGACTCCCACCGCCCACCCCTGCCACGGAAACTTCTCGGGATTGCTGGGAGCATCTGCATGGGCAGCGCACGTGTTCGGCACAGACGTGACCGGAATCCGGCGTGCCATGGAGAGAAAAGAGCCATTTATGTCCTCCCCCCCGAATTCTGCTGGTGGCAGCTCCTTTGCTGGCCCCTAAAACAGAAAATTCATCAAGGAGAGCAGCGGAATTCCTTTTCCAAGCTCGCTGGGTGCGGGAAGAGCATCACCGGGTTGGTACCGGCTGGGGGAGCCTCACCGGGGCCACGGCGCTGTTATTAATATGTTAATTAACCATAATTCCTCCCATCACAGCCATTCCACCGGGATTATCCACCACTCCTAACGGCCCCCACTGCTGATGGATGTTATCCCTGTGGAGGGAGAGGCGGGTCTGTCACAGCACAGCAAGGTGAGTGGCACAAAGGATCGCACGGAATCCCGGGATGAGACAACACTCTAAATCCTGGGCTCCTGCCCAGCTCCATCGGTGCCCACCATGCCATGGGGAAGGCAGAGCTGGGGCCACATCCATCACAGTTTGGGCAGGTCTGGCTTGCCATGGGGCTGCCCTACAGTGGGGGGAAGCTCCCTCTGGGATGAGCAACTCCGGCATGGTTGGAATGACAGAGGAAAGTCATGAATAAATAATCACCGCTCTCTGCTTTGCCAGGAGAAGGTCCTGCTCGATTGAACCCCTCATGGAAAACACCCCTTGGACCCACCCACCCCAAGCAGAGCTGCTCTCCAAATCCATAATTCCATGCCACAGCCAGTCCATCCCTTTTTATTCTCCCTGTGCCAAAGGAGGGAGCTCCTCCCTCCTGTTCTGACGGAACTCTGCTCGCTCGAGCTCGGCTGCCACCAGGACTGGGATGGGATCCCCCTGGGATGGGCAGAGCTCCGGAGCAGCCTTGGCATCCCCAGCTCATGGCAGGAGGTGAGAGCACTGCTGGATGCTGCTCATCCTACAGCAAAGGCAGGAGTCTCCCAGATCCTTGGGATGAGCCAGAATGGATTGTTCTAACTGGTAAAAAAATGTCTGTTTGCCAATATGGGAAGTTCCTGCACGTGCTGATGGTTCTTTTAGTTAAAGATATTAATGGGGGAGGAAAGAGGAGGGTGAAGAGCTGCAGGGCTGTGAGGGGAGAGGAATTGTGTGTCCCAGGGATGGATTGGAGGAAAGAGGAGGGTGAAGAGCTGCAGGATTAAAAGAGGAGAGAAATTGTGTGTCCCAGGGATGGATTGGAGGAAAGACAAGGGTGAAGAGCTGCAGGATTGAAAGAGGAAAGGAACTGTGTGTCCCAGGGATGGATTGGAGGAAAGAGGAGGGTGAAAAGCTGCAGGATTGAAAGAGGAGAGGAATTGTGTGTCCCAGGAATGGATTGGAGGAAAGAGGAAGGTGAAGAGCTGCAGGATTGAAAGAGGAGAGGAATTGTGTGTCCCAGGAATGGATTGGAGGAAAGAGGAAGGTGAAGAGCTGCAGGATTAAAAGAGGAAAGGAACTGTGTGTCCCAGGGATGGATTGGAGGAAAGAGGAGGGTGAAAAGCTGCAGGATTGAAAGAGGAGAGGAATTGTGTGTCCCAGGAATGGATCTCAGTCCCACCACCCTCCTGCTCCACGCTGATAGTGCTATTTGTTCTCACAGCACTTTAACATCCCACCACATCCATCCTGGAGCCCTGGAAAACCTGCCAGCACTCCCTGCAATCCCAAGAGGATCTGCTGGTTCTCCTGCAGCACCACGAGGCAAAGGGAGACCTTTGAAACCTCCTGGCACTCCATAAACCCTCCCTGGCTGTGGGGTGGACTCAACAAGGGGGAAAACCCACCCATCCTGATGTACCCAGATAACAGGAGGCTGCAAAAGGTTCCACATCATGGAGCCACACACAGACAAGCATTTGGGTCAGTCCCTTGTTATCCCTGAGCTCTGGAAGCAGCAAGATCTGCCCCATCAAAGGCTTTCCTCGGATTTCCCTCCAGCCACCTCTTTAAAGAGCTCAACACACCAACGGGTTAAACCTCACTGTGGGGAAAAGCAGAAAAGCAGAGTGGAGTGACTTGGAGCAACAGGAGAATCCAGGGAAGCAAACGGGGATCCTGCAGAACTCAGAGACTGAGGAGATCCCTCACCCTCCGTGCTCTGCCCTTGGTCCACATGGATCAAACCCAAGGAGCACCAGGAAGAATCACTTCTGCAGAAGGGAGAAACAGAGTGGAAATGGGAAGGAGAGGCAGCAAATTGGTTCAGGGAATTCCCACAGCTGGTATCCAACAGCCCTGGAGCACTGGAAGCCACACGGTGTCCCTGAGGCACCCCGAGCCCTCCCAGCCCACAGTGGTGCCACATCCTTGGAGCTGTGCCCCCTCCTCCCATCGGCAGCACCAGGACCTGCAGGAACCCCCAGGGAGAACCCCGAGCACCAGGGAGGCAGAATCACCATTAAACCCCCAAATTGGGTTTGGGGGTTTGCTTTGGTTTTATTTTTAAATCCTTTTGGGAAACCTCCAGGCACGGATTCAGCCCTCGGGATCCCCTGGATCCATCCACCCATCCATCTATCCACAGAGATCACCTTCAAGAGGGTGGCCAGAGCCTCCCACTTAATTAAGAATCTGCTGGTAATTCCCTGGAGTGGCCTGGCACGCTGGTGGTGGTGGCAGGGACCCAAGAAAGGGGCACCAGGAGCAGGGAGCCTGGCTGGGATCCAGTGGGAGGCTGGGCCGGAGCCGGAGGCGACGGAAAAGCAGCCCCGTCCCCTCAGGAGGGTTCCCTTCCTTTGGCAAGAGCCCCACGGGGTGGTTTTGGGATGACTTAAGAGGGGCAGAGCCCACCCTCATCCATCCCACACCCCTGGAATTCCTGTCCTCTCCTCCCAGCAAAGCTTTGGCCACAGGTCCCAGCTGAGACAGGAGCTCTTCCCAGCATGGAAAGCTGGAGAGTGGATGCTGTTCCTTGGAGAGGAGCATCAGCACATCCCCAGGCACTGACAGGGTGGGGATAAAACCTGGCTGTGCCTCTCCATCCCCCCTCCTGGATGTGCCTCCTCGCCCTGCCCCGCGGCACACAGAGCAGTCACAACATCCCTGAGGGATTGGGGTGTTCTCCCAACGGGATTTGTCCCTGAGCACCAACAGCACTGACAGCACAGAGGGAGGAGGATGGAGGGTCCAGGGTCATCCTATTGCCTTTGGAGCTTTTAGCCCCAAACAACATTCCCTGTGATCCATAGGGAACAGACACAACCACCTGTGCCACCCACACATGATGCCTTACAAGGCTCAGATTTAGGGAGCAACAACCCCAGGAGTCCAACCCCACATGGGGTGGCTACTCCAGCACAGCCTGTGGGTTGCCTTCCTCTTCCCACAACCAGCCCAGGCTTTGGCAGGATAACCTGACTTTGCTTTCACCAGGAACTGATTTAGGGAATTTCTGATGGAGAAAGAGCCACCCACGAGCACCACAGTGGGAGCTGCTGCTCCTCTGCCCTCCAGAGCCCCAAACACACCCTGTGGGATGGTGGATCTCCCTTCTATCCAACATCTCCTGGACCTTCTCCAGCCCTCACCACGTATTTCTCCAAGCAGAGGTGACCAAAGGCACAAAGATGCTGAGGGGCCAAGCACAGCCAAGCTCTAACCTCTCCCCAAACCCACCCACCTCCTCAGGCCAGGAGGTGACACCCAAATCCAGGGACATGGGGGGGACCTCCTACCACTGAACAACCCCAGGGATGGCTTTTCAATCCCATGCAAATGTTATGCAAATTGGGGGGCTGAAAACACAGTGCATCCCTGATTCAATTAACAGCATTTCATTTATCTAGTTAGGCTTTGATTCAGGGCAGCACTTAATCCTGTGCTTAATGCATTGTTGTTGTTGTTGTTTTTTAATGTTTTAAGCATTTTTCAATAGGAAAATGGGGTTGCTAAGACACAAACGTTGCCAGGGGGACTCGAGGAAAGTTGGAGCAGGAGTTACTTGCTTTTCCCTTATAATTTAATAGGCTCTCCTTTTGCTGGCATCAGGAATATTATCCCTGAATTCACTGACAAGGGAACAAAAGCAGGGAATGCTGGAATGTCACCAGATCCCTCTGAGCAGGATGGGGATCCCCACCTGGATGGGATCTGCTCCATGTTTTGGCCACTTCACCCACGATTTGCCACCTCCTGTGTTGCCCTCTGAGCCAACACACCCCTTGGCTTCCCCAAATTTGGTACAAATTCCCCCAAGTTTTGTACAATTAAACCCACCAATACTCAGATTTTCAGTAGGATCAGCAAGGTCCCTGCTGGAAACACTCACACAACATCAAAGCAGGACAAAAACCACATTCCAAACCCACCAGGTGATGCTTGAGCAAAGATCCCAATTCCCTCCTCAAATTACCAAATTCCCTCCCTGTTACTAAAGTTTGAGTCATATTTAAGCAGAGGGAAATATTTAAATAAATGATTTTTTCCTGAATCCAGACCTCCTGGCCCAGGTTGAACTTCCAGAGCTTTTGTGGTCTGGAAGAAAAACCTTGATGAGGAAATGGGGGAAAAACCATGGAAAAGTCTCCCCCTGAGTTTGTAAAGAGTTTAAAACCAGAGCTCTCAGATCTGGAGGTGTCACTTTTGTTTTGAGCTTTAACACCTCAATGTCAAACATCAACTATAATCAATTTAAACATATTAGTGAAAAACACAGGTCTGGGCTAACATTTTCTCCAGGTTAAAGGGTGAATCTTAAATTCAGGGCATTTTTAAGAGCAATGAATTTTTCTGACAGGTCATCACTGCCTTCTCCTGGCTGTGCTGCTCCCCATCACCAGCCCAACCACTCAGGGCTACTTATCCCTCTTGCCACCCCTGGTTTCATCCCTGGAGCTGCTCATTGAGGTAATTTGGATTAAAACCTGTGCTGTGTGACATGGGGCAGGTCTCAGAGAGCAAGGAAAAGTGCGAAAACCCCACCAGAAATTCCCTAAATGTGCTCCAGTTGAGCAGGATCCAGAAGGAATGGAATGGGAAAAGAAGATCAATCCCTTTTCTTGTCCTGGAAACACCATTTAAACAATGAGTTTTCCTTCCCTCCCATAAAGCAAAGGCCTCCCAGAGAACCCTCCCTGCCTCCAAAACACCTTTTGCCTCCAGAGCTCCACGTCCATCAGTGCAACAAGATCTTAAACTCAACACCCACCCTGCAAAAGCATCTTGAGCTATTCTGAGCTGCCAAACCCCTTCCCTTCCATCCCCAGTGACCTGCTGGAGTTATCCATATGGTCACATCCCTGGAATTGTCCAAGGAGAAAGGGGATGAGGCTTGGAACAACCTGGTCTGGTGCAAGGTGTCCCTTCCCATGGCACGGAGGGTGGAATGAAAGGAACTTAAAGTCCCTCCCAACCCAACCCTGTGTGGGATTCCAGGATATCCCAAATCTTCCCAAAGAAAAGCCCCCATGGCTGGTCACTGGGGGACCTGGAGAGTCCCAGCTGTGCCTGTGTGGCAGCAGAGCCAGAGCTGCAGAGTGGCTGATGGGAAGGAGGTTTGGGGGTGGACTAAAGGGAAGAGGAGGCTGAGAAAGGAATATGCAAATCTGTGTAATGACAAGATTAAAGCAGCAGGAGCAGAGAGAAAAGCAGAGAGAAAAGCAGGCTCGTGCCTGGAGGAGAAAGGAGCCAAGAGGCCCCTCCGGAGGACATGAAGCCACCAAGGACAGTTGGATTCCTGCAGCTGGAGGGACACAGAGAACTGGCCATGGGATTTGGGAGAAACACCCACAGGAGCCTCAGACAGACCCACTCTGGGTTATCTCTGGCAAAGCAGCACAATGTGATTAATCCTTTCCCATCAATCATCTCAGCAACCAGGATCTGAGCCTGGGCTAATCAATCTGTCTAATTGGTTTCTCCCCATTAGCTCATTTTCGGGACTGCTTTGGACACTGAGCATCAAGTCTCATAATCAATGAGGGTTTGCTCAGGAAGCTGCTGAGGATGGGCTGTCCCTGGGCATCCCTTGGAACTCATTCCTGGGTTTGGAAGAGCTGCTGCATCTCAGGTGGATGCTCAGAGCCAAGAATACATCCTGTCTTACATTCCCTCCTCTCCTAAACTGCTGTGCCCTCTCTATTCCTAGTTTTCCCCACTGATCCTTACAAATCCCATGGGCTTGGAGAACTTGGAGCAGGGATTGAAGGGGGAATCATTAAAGGCAAGGATTGAGTCCCCAACAACTTCAGGTGCACAAGAAAGGAAGAGGCAACAAAACTGAGTGTGACTTCAGAGGGATCCTCTGGTTGAGATCTGAGCCAGGAGGAGGAGGAGGAGGAGGATGCACAAGGACCAGCAGCACCACAGTCTGTTTTAAGGCAGATCAGGTTAAACCAGTGCAGTGATTGCAGGCAGACAAACCCTCCCAGATCAAAAGCAGACTCATAAAGGGAGAATCCAGAAGTTACAGCACTGATTACACTCCCTTCTGAACTTAATTCCAGGGTGGAGACCCTTTTGCCAAAGCTCAAGTTAAGACCCGTGGTGGTGCACTCTGACCTGCCAGTCCTCCCAGTTTGGGTGGGGAGGTGCTGGGTGGGGTCTCAGGTCTCCTGCAGTTCAGGCTGAGAGCAGGATGCTCATCCCCATCTCCTCAGGCACAAATCCCAGCCAGGAGCTCCCTAAACCAACCCTGGAGTGCACAGAGACCTGCAGAGGGTTTGGTGCCACAGTGGGCAGCACCAGCACGAGTGTTAAACAGCCAAACCAAGTCCTGCACCAAATCTGGTGGAAGCCACACCTGTTTTCCCTTCCTTTTCCTCTCCAGGAGGAGGTGAGGGCAGAGCAAAACTCTTCCAAGGTGACACAATCATGGACAAATGAGAAATTAAAGTTTCTCACGCAGAGCTCACAAAAATCACCCTTTGGGGGCAGGAGGAAAGATGCCAATGACCCCACCTGCCCCAGATGGCAGTGCCACCCACAGCTCCTCCTTCAGCATCTGCTCAGCTTTGGGAGGGGGTTAAACCCCCCCAGCTCCTTCCTCTGTCCCACCAGAGCTGCACCAGCAGCTGAGGAGTGTGAAGGCTCCAAAAAGTCCTTCTTGGGGTTGGGGTTTTTTTTAGCAAGAGGGCATGAATAAGAGAAGGAAAAGGGAGGGCAGGGAAGGAGCTGAAATCCAGTAAAAATGGGGCTTTTCTACAACACCAGTGATGAAGTAAAAGCATTTAAAGAGAGAACATGAAAACCCAAACACACACATTTAGGGAAATCCAGCCCAAAGCTGCCCAAACACCTGGATTTCTGCCATCAGAGAATCCCCCTCAGCCATGCCCATGCCCTCTCTCCTCTCTGCCTTCCATGAGCACTCCCAATGCCAAGTTTTCCTGGCACCAACAGTGGCACAAAGCACCTCCCAAAGCTGCAGGAACACGAGGATTTGAGGAAACCAAACATCAAATTTACGCTGAGCAAACATTCCCAGCTGGGTGTGCAGCCAGGAAGGCACGGGAATGACATCCCAGGGTGGCTAAAAACTCCCAGGGAAGCCCTGCATGGCTTTTAAAAAATCCCAACTCTCCTCCCCACCTCGGGAAGTGCCACCTATAAAAGTCGGAGCCGTTCGGTGTCTCCGCCACGAGCAGAGGAAGAGGCTGCAGATTTGTCAGGGAGATTTATTTGTTGCATTATTAGCTCAGCTGTGGCTGAGCACTAAACAATGACTATATAAAGTTCATGTAAAGTTGTGTGTTTAGGCTCAAATTCAGCACAAGCCTCGTTTCAGCAGCCCCGGCTTCCAACGGGAGGTTCCTGTGCCCAAAGCACATCCTTGGGAGCCTCCAGAATTCCAGCCTGGAAGCACAATATTTACAGGAGATTCTTCCCAAACAACCCCCAAAAAGCCTCCAGCAGCCACAGGCTGTTCCCCCTCGGAGGGATCACAATTTGCTTTTAGGTATTTAGTGCTTGTTGGATCCGTTTGGAGATACTTTGATGCCAAAAGGAGATCCCAAAACACACCTGAATGTCTTCATGGTGAAGAAAATACATTCACTCCCATACATATCTATACATTGATACCAATGATCAGCCATTCAGGTGATCAAGTCTGCTGGGATGTCAGCAGGAATAACCAGGGAATGATTTGGATGAGTCCTGGAACCACAAAATTCATCCCATTCCCCATCACAGGTAAAAGGTGCTCTGTTTTATGACACCCTCACACAGGGATTGTTTCATTGCAGGGAGTTCCCTGCACAGACACAGCCAGAAGGTTTGAGCCCCAGCTCTGGATTGGGCAGGAGCTGAAGCAAAGCCAGAGCTTTGCAGGTGGGAAACTCCAGAGCAGACACGGAGCTTGGAGGGAGAGCAGAACCCTGTGTGCCCCCTCCCTGTGCTGTTCCTGCCCCTTATCCTGCACCTCACCCACAGCTCCCAACTCTGAGCACTCCAGGGATTCCCAAACAGTTGGACAAACCTTTCATCACGAGCTCTAAACACAACACCTTTCAATGCAGCAAAGAGGGGAACGAGGAACTCCTCTGGAACCACCAGCTGGTGCCTCCCAGCACCCATCCCATCCCTGGGGCGGAGGGGCAGCACCAGGGGCAGCACCAGGGGCAGCTGCAACCCCCCTGTGTGTGCTGGCAGATCCCAAACTCCCAGAATCAGGAGCAATCCCAACAGCCAGAGCTCTCCAGGAGCGTCGGGCGCGTCGGAAAGCCGAGCTTTTATTTGGATGCTCCAATCCAAGCTGGAAAAATCTGGCTCCAATTGTGGGGGCAAACCTGGCCCTGGGAGCCTCTCCTTTTTATCCTGCTCCCTTTTATTTGGCTCTAGTTCTCAATTCCCATCTCCTTCCCACTCTGACCCAGGAAGCTGCTCCCCCAGGATCTCCTTCAGCCTCGTAAAAAAAAAAGGGAAACTGCGGTGGGAATGTCACTCTCCGGAGTCCAAACTTCCCCCTTTTGGTGCAAACCCATTTCCCTGGAATCTCAAGTGCTGTTTACACGTGGCAGTGCCCCTGGACTGTGTGGATAAACCCCCCTGTGCCACGTGGAGCTCTGCCAGCTCCCAGTGCTGCTCCCGCCTCGGGTACAGGTGGGGCATGTTTGGGGCATCCCAGCCCCGACCTGGAGCCTCATCCCTAAAATCCATCCATGGGAACAAGTTCTGCTGGGACACCCCATGACCAGGGGGTGTTTTCCCAACCAGGTTTGCTCCACAGGGGGATCAGATCCTTCCAGTAGCAGGGAAAGTGTGAAATTTCAGCCCTGCCCATGTCAGGGCTCCCAAGTGTCGGTTACAATAAAATAAATGACCCATTTCCTGGCGGATCCGACACGTTTTTTATGTTTGTTTAGTTTCTCCTCCTTTTTTTTTTTTAATTCCCCCCCCTCCTGCTCTGCTTTCCTGCTCTTTCCCACCAGGAGCAGGGAGTGCAGCAGAGACGTTCTCACTCCCATCACTCCCATCCCCACGGACATTCCCTGTTCCCTCATTTCCAGCCACAACCCCAACAAACTGCCCCAAAGCCCTTCAGGCTTTATGACTTTCCTTGGGGAAGAGGCTTTAAAACCAGCTGGAATGGGCTCAGCCCAGGACAACAGCACAGGGATGATGGAGGGATTCCCAAAGCCACTTCCCAACGCTCCCAGACCACCTGGGAATGCCAAAGCCACTCCTTGGGACAGGCACCAGCACCCAAACCAGAGCCTGTTCTGCTTCAGGTACTCCCAAAATAAAGCCAGGGAAGGGCACACCAGGCACTGCTCCCAACCCTCAGGACTCCCCAGCCTTCCCAAGATCCATTCCTGAAAGCCACATCCACAGCCCAGAGGAGAAAACCCAAGTGGGTTTCATTTCAATCATGATTTTTGGTTCAAATCTCCAGACAAACCCACGAGGATTTTCCAGCACCTTCTGGAGCAGCCACAGCACCAGATACAAACCAGTGTGGAACTGGTTTCCACTCCCCTTCAGTGGTTATTCCATCAAAAACAGAAAAAACCCACACCTGAAACTTCCAACACCTCCAATTCCATTTCCCAGAGATTCCCAGAGATTCCCGGGGCATTCCCAGGAGGCGCAGAGTGGAACCTCCTGCTTTGGTCTGAGACAGCTCAGGGCAGGGCTTGGGTGGGAAGGGACTTCCTGAGGTCACCTCGGCCACCCCAATGTCCCCTCAGCCACCCCAATGTCCCCCCAGCCTTTCCCTCTGCAGGGACATGGCTGGAAGAACATCCCATGGTTCCCTAGGAAATAGATGGGAAGAGACCTGGACACACAGAGAGAGAGGAGAGACCTGGACAGAGAAGAGAGAGAGGAGAGACCCCGACCCCCAGAGAGAGAGAGGAGAGACCCGACCCCCAGAGAGAGAGGAGAGATCCGACCCCCAGAGAGAGAGAGGAGAGACCCCGACCCCCAGAGAGAGGGGAGAGACCCCGATCCCCAGAGAGAGAGAGGAGAGACCCCGA
>VWZD01002999.1:15315-27402 GCA_013396695.1 Sakesphorus luctuosus
ATTAACACAGCACCAAGTAATTTGTTAGCTTTCTGACCTTAATATCAGTCTTTCCTGATCCACAATAAACACAAAAAAAGCACAAACACAAATAAGAGTCTTCATTACCTTAGACAGCACAAAAAAAGAGAAATAGCTACAATTTCTGTGAATAAAGTCCGTGTTTCTTATGCTGTCAAAAAGCTGATAAAAAAAATCTTACAAACTATAAGAAATTATCATCAAAAACATAATAAATTTCTCATTACTATCTCCAAATACCTATTGTTCTTCTCTAAGTGTGTATCTAAACTAATTTTAATTAAGGTGGTACTTATTCAGGTAATGTAGTAAATTTACTGAAGTAACCATGTGCTGGATGGTTGCTAATCTGGGCTCTTAGCTAATCATTTATGTAGATATCCCATTTCCAGGCATAATATACGTAATGTGTCAAATTGGTGTGATAATTCCTCTACCAAATGCTAAACTGTTTTCCAGCAATATGCCAACAAACACTGTGCGCACTCCTTTGCTTCCATCTTCTGCTGAATTTGTAGAATAGGGTGTAAGAATTCTGTGTTAAGAATTAAGAAAAATCTGTGTATATATTTAGCAGTGCTTGAGTGAGCATATTCTCCTAATGGGGTCATAAAGCAAGTGAAAAGTGAGTAAAAAAGCCCATCCAGAATTAGGGTGGCATGAAAGGTCTCCAGTGCAGTGTCCCTTCTGAGCCAGGGAGTGACTTTCCGAAAACCTCATCTAGGAGAGCTATACAGTTGCTTTATCCAAATGTCCAGACCTGCTATAATGATGCTAAAAGATTGCATCCTTTTTGACTATTACTTTCTTTGACTTTAGACTTTACTTTTGACTTTAGAACGGATGAAGAAGGATGCAAAAAATAAATACCTGTCTTCAGTACTGTTAAGAAAACTTATAGGAGTAACTGATTTCATGGGTACTGCTTACCTTGATCATGTCTCTTCAGTCACGGTATGTAGCTCTTCAGAGCAGCATATTCCCTCTATCTTTTCCATTCCGGAACAGGCAGACAGTTATTTCCTAAGGGAAAGTCTCCGCACAGTAACCAGCACCCTCTTGTGTTCATGGCATGCAGAGGCCAAACCCAGCACCGAATAACTCTGTGTGACTCCAGAGCTTCATTCCGGAGTATCTTCCACAGCACCCAAATCTGACATGACAGCAGGAACCTGAAGTCTCACACATGTTCCTCCAACAGCTACTGCTGATTGTCAAGACAGGAAAGCAGTAATTAGCACATCTATATGTACCTCACGTGCTAATTTTCTCAAACACCATCAGAAATAGTCAATCTGAACAACTTTTGCTCCAATATTTCTTTGGAGCTACCACCACCTTTCCATGAAGCATGAATGCTTCTCAGAATACAGTTTACACCATGTTTTCAACAGATGCCAGAAAGTCTTCAATGGATCTTCAAATATCCAGTGTTTTACTCTGCTAAGAATTTATGAGATAAAAATAGCACAAGAAATAGTGCAATAACAAATATGCAGTTTGGCTAGGGTACCATACTGCTATCTAAATAAAAGAACAATTGAATCAGCTACCAGTGTTTCAGTTGTTGAGCCCCTAAACTGTCCCTCAAGTCTGAGGGGTTTTTGGTTGGTTTTTTTTTCTGTTCCGATTTGTTCATACAGAAAATCAGAATTGCATGTAGTTTGTAAACAGCTCTCTGTGGAAACTACTCAACAGCTATAGAGTTTAATTCCCAAGCGAATGGCATGAAGTTGTGTTAGGGGAGGTTTAGGTTAGGTATTAGAAAATGGCACTTCACCTAGAGGGTGGTTGGGCACTGGAACAGACTCCTCAGAGAAGTGTTCACAGCATCAAGCCTATCTTGAGTTCAAAAAATGTTTGGACAATGCCTTCAGGGGCATGGTGTATTCTTGGAGAAGTCATATGCAGGGCCAGGAGTTGGACTCGGTGATCTTTTTGGGTCCCTTTCAACTTCAGATATTTCACGACTGTATGATTCATAGAGAACTGCATATCTTTGCAGCTTTCAAAATCATCTACATAATTCTGTAGCACACACTGATCTTATTGCACAGCAGTGATTTTCCAAGAATCTTCCAGTATAATTACTATTTTCTGTTTAATTATATGGTTTTCTCTATGAAGAAAGAATTCAGTCCAAGTATTTTGCACATGAATATAATTGTGTTCTGTCAGAGTTGTATCTTACTTACACAGAATTTTGTCTTGAATAACACAGAAGAATACTAGTAAAATAGGTATATTTGAATCCAATTTTAATTCACAAAGTGCCAGATATAAAAAGATGCATGAGTTTGTATTAGGTGAATTGAATACATGTAAGATATATTCTGAAGAACATGAGAAGTAACAATAGTGCTGAAGACACTCATGAACGTGTATTTAAAGAAAAGTATTACAATAATACTTCTGGCCACAGCAGGTAATTCATCTCCAGGGGAAAGATTTAGTGAAATTTCTAGACCTTTCACTGTATTATGATTACCATCAAAAGTATTTCAGATGCCTCAAAAACCCCAGCTTTGTCACCTGAATCACAGTGTTCCTTATGCATATAATGAGGGTGTTCCTTATGTATATACTGAGGGTGAAGTATTACATACTAAAAACTATTAGGTCAGCTCAGGTTAGGACATGAAATATTTCAAATTCCTGTTATCTAATCTGTATCAGGAATACAGCAATGTATGGGTAAGAAGGGGTTTCAGCCCTTGCAGCCTTGGCAGGGCACAGGGCACCCATCCTGCGTGGTGTGCCTTCACATCCACTGTCGTCCACTGGCTCATTAGAGGGTGCTGCTGATTGAAGGATTCTGTGATACTGTTTGATACTTACCTGTAATAGTTAATATGCTTGGCAATTTGTAGAGATCATTTAAACCATAAAAAGTGAATATGTAAAACATATCTTAATTAAAAGTAAGTTTATGCCCATTAGGAGAAATCTAGGACAATTTTTTGGATAAAAACTGACCTTGAGGGTCTTAGCATCCACCAAAAAAAAAAAAGGACAGAAACGTCATGGGACTGAGACAAGCAGAAGATGTACTGAAGAAACAGGATAATTGCATAAAAATCTGCCAACAAAACTGGTTTCAGTCACTTTTCAAGCCAAGGTAAAAAGACACCATGAGGAAGACATCCTGTCTTCATCCCTATGACCCCCACCTGGGACCACCAGGAAACAATGCGCAAGACCCAATAGGAGGAGCCCAGTGTGGGGAAAATGGAAATTACTTCTCGGAACTCATTAGAGTAAAGCCCGCCTTTTCTAGGACTAATGTGTATGCATGTAAAGTAATGAATATACATGTATTAACTGCATATAAACCTTGTGTTAGTGGACAAAGGTGTGCATGTCTTTGGAGGAGCTGTCCCACATGTACCCAGCGCTGAAATAAACATACCTCTCTTTGACCTCCTTGGTTGTGGGGTCTCCTTTCCACAGATCACTGCCTGTATCACCAGTGTTTATAATATACCATCATGAAGAAGAAAAATCCCCTTTTCCTTTAGTTCATACCTACTGATACAAATAATTCAATTAATCCCTCTTTGATTCTGCACTTCAAGAAGATACAGATTCACCACCTTGTGCGTGTTAGCCTTCAAGTGACTTTAGTATTACAATTTAAATAGAACAACAAATTCTGTGTTCAAATGTAGCAAAACATCCTCCCCTGATTTACTTTGATAAAAATGAGAGGTGAGGTTACAATAAAATTGCAGCTTGCACAGTATCCTCGACCAATGTGTCACACAAAGAAGTGATAGTATCTCATTTGCCTTTATGCTTTTCATTACGTTCTTAATTTTAATTGCATTTTGTTTAATGGATCAGCCCATTGACATCATTAGTCTCATTTCTGTGATCTCTCTTTGGCAAGGATATGCACATTGGTCTGAAGTTTTACCTGTTTTATGGATAAATGCAAGCAGACAGCAACTGCCAATGTTGTCTCCCACATTCACAACCAGAATTCAATGATGCTTTAAACAAATCTTTAGGTTAAAGGACCCATTATCTTGACCTGGAAGATACTGAAGCAGTCACTTAATGCTTAGTTACTGCATTTCTCAGTTGACTCAGTATTTGGTTTCTTTAATCCCTTATTATGGGGTAAGGGCAACAGGACACAAGATGGCCATTGCAGGGATTGCTGGGAGTTGAATCATAGAATCATAGAATCAGTTGGGTTGGAAGAGACCTCCGAGATCATCAAGTCCAACCCTTAATCCAACCCCACTTTGATTACTAGATCATGGCACTCAGTGTCATATCCAGTCTCACCTTAAAAACCTCCAGGGTCGGAGAATCCACCACCTCCTTGGGCAGGCCATTCCAGTACCTGACCACTCTCTCTGTAAAGAACTTCTTCCTGATATCCAACCTAAACCTCCCCTGGCGGAGCTTAAGCTCATGCCCTCTTGTCNCAATCCAACCCCCCAGGTCCCTTTCTGCCTGGCTGCTCTCCAGCCACGCTGTGCCCAGCCTGTAGCACTGCATGGGGTTGTTGTGGCCAGTCCAGCACAAAGCCCAGGAAAAACTGACCTGTCACATATGCTGCCTTTATGCCAATGTGACCATCTCTCTTAGGTAACCACCTCCATTAATGTAACTGTAAAGTAACTGTCTCCCTGGAAAGGTATAAATACTCAAGCATAGCCGTTAATAAACAATTCATCTCCATTATCTGACCGGGGTGTGTGCATGCAATCATCTCCACATCTTGTAGGTGTTGTGGAAAGGTGATAAAAAAGTGGAAAACCTCTAAATGAGACTTGTAAAATCTTGTTTGAAGTATTAATAAACTCACTGACTACTCTGAAGAGTAAAAAAAGGGGGGGGGAAAGGCAGAACAAATGCGTATTTGCTTTACAAATATTTTTAGAAAAAGATAAATTGCTTGCTCATATGACAGAGAAAATTGTACCTCAAAATTGTGTCCCATTAATTAATACTAAATACTCTGGAAGTTTAGTCAGGGGAAATGTACTTTGACAAGATCAGTGCAAATAGACATGCTAGAGTTCCAGCTCCAGGAGGAAGAACATCAGCATATCTAATGTGACCTCTGGTGTGACTAAGTCTGTGGTGAAGAATGATAGGGTATAATGTCTTGTTGTGGAATCATAGAATAAATCCTTTGGGTTGGAAGGGACTTTTAGAGATCATCTAGTCCAATACACCCCCTGCAATGAGCTAGATCAGGTTGCTCTGAGACCTGACCAACCTGACCAACATCTTCAGCTAGATCAGGTTGCTCTGAGACCTGACCAACCTGATCTTAAATGTTTCCAGGGATGAGGCACCTACTACATCTCTGGGACACCTGTGCCAGTGTTTCACCACCCCCATCATAAAATTACTTCTTTATATCCAACCTAAATCTACCCTATTTCAGTTTAAAACCATTATGTTCTGTCCTATTACCACAGGCCCTGCCCAAAAGTCTGTCCCCATCTTTCTTGTATGCCTGCTTTAAGTATTGAGACTGTAATGAGATTTCCCTGAAGCCTTCTTTCTCCAGTATGAACAACCCCTCTCAGTCTTTCCTCATAGGCCAGGTGTTCCAGGTTCACCATTTCTGTAGTCCTCCTCTGGATGTACTCCAATAGCTCCACACCTTTCTTGTTCTGGGGACCCCAGAACTGGGTGCAGTGTTCCAGGTGGGGTCTCACTGAGCAGAGGGGCAGAATCCCCTCCCTCACCCTGTTGGCCTTGCTGCTTTTGATGCAGCCCAGGATACAGTTGGCTTTCTGGGTGTGAGTGTACATTATCAAGTCATGTCCAGCCTCTCATCCACCAGCACCCCCAGTCCTTCTTGGCAGGGCTGCTCTCATCCCTTCATCCTTCCAGCTTGTATTGATACTGGGGTGTAGGCACCACTTGGTCTTATTAAACCTCTTGAGATTCCCATGGGCCCACTTCTCGAGTTTGTCTAGGTCCCTCTGGATGCCATCCCATCCCTCAGTTAGGTCAACTGCATCACTCATCTTGGTGTCCTCTGCAAATTTGCTGAGGGTGAACTCAATGCCACTGTCTGTGTCATTGATGAAGATATTAAACTGTACTGGTCCCAGTATAGACCTCTGAGGGACACCAACTGGCACTGACACCCATGTGGATGTTGAGACATTAATGACTACCCACTGGATGTGGACATCTGGCCAATTCCTTGTCCACCATGCAGTTCACCCATCAAACCTATCCACTAGTGAGGAGGATGGGGTGGGGGACTGTGTCAAAGGACTTAAAGAAGTCCAGATAGATTATATCTGTAGCTCTTCCCTTGTCACTCCATTGAAGAAGGCCACTACGTTAGACAGGAAGGAGCTGCCTTTGGTGAAACCATACTGTCTGTCTCAAATAATTTCCCTGTTCTCCATGTGCCGTAGCACACCTAGGAGGATCTGTCTTCTCAGGTACAGAGATGAAGCCCTGCCACCATCCATCCTCTATACTACAACTTGAAATGTAATTTGTGGTTCACAGACCCAGCAGCTTGTTCTTTGGGTTGTTATAATCTTTTTAGGAGTACTGTAGAATCCAACGAAACAATCACAGGAGACCAGAAGAAGGGAAGGACTTCTGGGACAAAGCCTGGCTGAAGTGTGGTCCTTCTGTTGCTCCAAGTAATGCCCACAGGTGAGAAGAGACTGCACCCCAGGCAAAACAGGATCTCCAATTTGCCATCAGGCCACTTACCACATACAAAACAGTATTTGCCATTTACTAGAGAGGAATTAAAAAGGCAACACTTGAATGCTTAAGCAATGTTTATGTTTTCATTTCCAATCTCATCACAGCTGCTACTGCAGACAGGCCATGTGGAAGGACTCCAGGCAGGTCTCACATTCCTTCTGTGCAATCTTGCCAAAATCATGGGTGCAGCTGCCAGACACGAGAGGAAAGGTACAAATAAGCTTATCCTCCACCTGTCTCTCCAGGGCTGAAAGGCTATTTTCCAGGGTGGGCACTGTGAGAAGGACCGAGATTTCTTCAACATGCATGGCCTCATCTTTTGGCTTCTCAGCAAAGGGGCACCCCCACCAGCTGGGTCAAAGAAGGTTCTCCAAGCCCCTACTTGCTATGGCACAGGGAAAATTTGTTGCTTACTCAAAGGCAAACAAGAGAGGTCCATGGTTGCAGTGTTGTACATCAGTGTTATGCCCAAACATTATTGTAGCAAGGGCTGTCTGCTCCCTGAGGGAATGTGAGCTGAGAGCCAAGATTGACCCCAGCACAGGCATTGTCCTCACCAATGGGACAGGGCTAGATGCTTGTAACTGGGTCCCAGAAAATGCAAGTGAGGAACCAGCTCCAGAGTCCATCAAGGGAGTGCAGTCAGAGGAGATGGGGCTGAAGAAGGGATTGGAGACAGGCTACAACATCTGGATGAGGGGTCCCATGCAGGAAACAAGATGCCCATAACACAGGTCCCATCTGCCTCCAGAAGACAGAGCTGGTGACTGAAGGCCCATGCCTGGCCTGAAAAGGGGCTCCAACAGGTCATGTGAGAGACTGAGGGTGAGGAATGAAGGCCTCAGATAAGGCTGCTTGGATCCTTGAGTCCCTTTTTGTGCAGCCTCCCTTCCCAGCAAGAGGTCTTGTCACACCTGTCAGAGATCCAGTATTGAAAGATGACTTGCTGGAGGTCGTAAGGGTTCACAGATCCTCTAGAGAGGCAAAGTATAGCTGCAGCTATACTCCAGCTTACTCTGTTGTAAAAATAAAATAAATCCAATCGCCCAAATCCCTTTCATTGCAGTTAAAGTAACATGATAATTTAGACAAGAGACAGCATGGTGCTGAGAATATAATCCCATTACAACACTGCCACCTCTTGTTCTGCTTATTTTATTTTTAGACAACTCCAATCTGGAGTGGATCCACCACTAGCATGAAGGGATAAAGTCTCCACTATTGTTAAAGTGAAACCCTACAGGGAATAGCAAATGACTGGATGCAACACCAGGTACTTCCATATGAGTTATAAAAAGCTTGAAAACATCCACAGACACATTCTATCAGTGTTGACTGGTGTGTAACTGTTTTCTCTGCTAAATCAATAAGGTACTGAAAGAAAGGGAGATAAAAACAAATGAACAAACCCTACGACAACCACAATGGCAAAACCCCAGAACCTAAGCAGCAGGCAAACCTGCCCCAGCAGAAAATATCTTGGGATTTGTCCAGGGACTGTGAAATACACTGTGTCCATGAAATGTTATCTCCAGACTCTGTGACTTCTGATGTGAACGTGTTGTCCTTTCAGTACCTGCCCCATCTGCTGCCCCAGAGGCTGGCACCCAGACGCATACATTTTACAGATGCTGTTTAAGGAAGAGCAGTGTATGCCTCCCCAGGGACACTAAGTCTGAGAATTGTGCGAAGGCTCCAGGAGAAGACTTGGCTGCAGAAAAGGAATGTAAATTTATCATCTTTGTCTTTTGGGTTTTGACTAGGTGGTCTCTGGTAAGAGGCCCAACATACTCTAGAGGAGGGGTCACACTGTGCTAGCAGGTGAACATGGGGAAAGTCCACAGACGGCAAGGAAAAGAGACAAACTGGACAGGCTAGCTGGAACTCTTTGTCCTTCTGCATGATATTCAACTAGCTCTTTGATTGGTGTCTCAGTAGTGATAGAGATTGGTTTTCTGCATGGGTTCCTTGATTTCTAGCATGATATTTCATCTTTATTTCTTTCAGGCAGCTTTAGAGAGCAGTTTTTACATCCCCTTCAATTAACACTTTTTTGCCATGCTTTTTCACAATGTCTCTTCATGTTTCCGTCTTGGTGCATAGAGTAGTTGAGGAGGGGTGTAGTGTTTTAGCTACATCTTTGTGCCTGGGAACTGCCTGGTGAGGTAGCCCAGACCCACCAGCAGTGATCCCCTCGAGTGTGGGGCAGCAGAAAGTGCTTGTCAACCCACCACAGAGAAAGAAATGACCTGCCAGCCAGTCTGTCAGGAGCAGTTGTCATGTCTCTTTCCAGCTGAAGATGCAATCAAAAATAAAATTTTGATCCTCGAATGGATTTGCCAGCAGGCAAGCAGATTTTACTTTTTTGGG
This sequence comes from Sakesphorus luctuosus, assembly GCA_013396695.1. NCBI lineage: Eukaryota > Metazoa > Chordata > Aves > Passeriformes > Thamnophilidae > Sakesphorus > Sakesphorus luctuosus. The sequence continues at coordinate 24,415 of VWZD01002999.1, forward strand.
TCCTAATGGGCTGAGACTTGAGGCAGCTGTTTACTTCATATTCAATAAACACATTATTTCTGAAACACAGAATTGAGTCCAAACTTTCTTGCAACCTTCTCTGGTGTTCTGAGCTCAAGATGAACGCTCAAAAGCTGTGCTGCTTGTTTTGGACACTCAGCTGTGTGTAGGACCCATATTGGATGTGTTAGTAAGGTAAAATCAAGAGATCTAAATGAAAAAATGGTGTTATCTCAGGTAATTGAGTTAGGATTGAGAAATATTCAAATGGCAGTGCTATCCTGACTGTTGCAGCACAAGTTTCCCTCTTCCTCTATTTTTTTTAAATCTGTACAATAAAAATAACTGTAAAATGTGTCATGTGTATAATCAGTGTGCTAAGAGTCCTCAGGTTAATGCACACAACATTGCTGGGAGTATTATTATAATGACAATATCATGCAAGTCAACGATAAATGTCAGTTTCCTTAAGTTAGGGTTTAGATTTATAATTTTATCATTATGTAAACCACTTTTATAATGTTGAGCACTGTGATCAGGCAAAACAAGGACTGACACTTGCCTGCAGCCCTGAGAATGCACTGTCACACCTCTTTCCCACAAGCCAACACTCATTCACAGTCATAAAAATTTCAGTCACAGCTGGTTGCCATCTCCACCTGGAAAATCCCACTGCCCTATCCCTGATCACTCCATATCCTTTCTCTTTGTAAGGTCCTCCCTGAACAGTACTCCCACCATTTGCACCGTGGCTCTTGTACTAATTTAACACTTCCCTTCTGACCTCCCCCAACATACACAGCCCTCCACATTAGTGCTATCTTGGCCATGAATGGTATCCCCCAATCTTGTGGTCCCACCTGCTATAACAGCCTTCACACTCTGGATGTTTTCAGTTGCCTCTTATTTTACCTTTCCCTGGACTAACAAGACCTCATCCCTGTCCTGGAAAATAATAACTAATGATAACAACAACAAAACACAGAAACAGAAATAACAGCAATAATAATAGCTGTAATACTGATTAAAAAAAAAAAACAGTAGTGGGTCTCTTTTGGCAGTTAGTTTTTCTGTACCTGTTTCAGCCAGAATTTTTTACATTCTCTTACTTTTCAGGGTAAAGCAAGTGCCTTCTAGAAATCCCTTCTTTTCTCTCACAAGCTTTTGGGGTTCTTACCTAAATTTATGCTCTCTTCAATACCAACTATGAAACCTGTTTGTGTGTCTTTCCCCCATAAATGCCTTGGCCCCTGCAGTACCTCATGTCCACGCTGACAGAAATAAAAGCTGGTTCTGGCAAAGACACTCACAGATGAATTGTGACAAAGGTGAGTCAAGAAGTTCCTTCACTGATCCATCTTTTATGAGAACCAAACATAAAGCAACACAGATGATCGATCCAGCTTATCATGGCTGGCTCCTCTACCTTGCCTCCCCAGCCTGGGGTTGAACCCTATCCTCTCTCAAAGGAAACTGTGAGGTCCAGAGCTCTGTGTTCAACACAATCCCTCTGAGTGCCCATGGGGAGGGAGCATCCATCAGCTGAGCAGCACCAGAAAACACGAACCTCAGTTTTCAGTCCTGTCCTGACCTTGCTGATGGCCTGGCTAAAGCACACAGTAACAGTTGGGGTAGTTTTGAAGAAACCCTTAGCCTCTCCTTCTGAGTGCTAGTATGTGAATTAAAACTTCTAGAACACCATCATCAGAACACTCACTTTATTAATAGAGACAAACAAAGGACTGAAACATGTTAGTAGTTTGCTGAAACACACAGTGTACCTGTGGAGGACAGACGTATCTATGTACATCAGTTCATTGTAGAAACATGAGCAATTTTGTCTAAATGACCAGGATATCCCCAGGTAGTTTGCAACGGATCCAGACAGCTTTCTCTCCGTGGTGGCTCCGGTAAAGCCACTGATTTCCCCCCAGCCCCACCCCAGCCAGGCTAGTGCCGGACCCCTGAACACCACCAGTATCTCATGTAGGACTTTCTACAGCACAGGGTGAGCACAACTGGATTTGGTCTGAGGTCAGCGGTGCGGGCAAACCCCGTTGCGAACCGCCTGCTGTGGGGCGTGCAGACCTGGGACCTTCTCAGCTGCGAGGAAAGAAAGAGGGGGTCAGGGTCCTTTGGGAAGCACCCACTTCCCGACTCCTCATCTTACCCCAAACCGCCCAGGGGAATTCCCTGGCCCCGACTCCTTCAGCTGGTAGTGGGTGGATGTTCCCAGGCTGAGGAAGGAGTCAGACAGCCCGGGACACGGCCTTGGGTCAGCCCCGCTTCCCGGCATGGCTCGGCACCACTCGGCTCCTGCACCGGCACTGCAGCTCCCGGGACCGCCACCTCTACTTGCCAAGGCGCGGCCCGGGATTTTCCTAGGCGGACAAAAACAAGCGGCGGAGGAGGGGAAGGAAGGCAAGGGGTGGAGCAGGAGGGAGAAAGAACACAGCTCCACGGATGTCGGATGTCACGGACGGCGTTACACGGGCGACGCGGGGGCTTCTCGCTGCGTTTCTCTGGCGGAGGAGCTTCGGGAAGTCGCTGTCGTCGCCCTGGGTCAGCACGTCGGGGCGGCCAGACGTCGGTGCCTGCGCTACCGACGGCGTTTCCCCGGGCGTCCCGGCTTACAGGCACTTCAGGAGGAAGGAATTGCACGAAGTCCCCCGGGGGCAGTCGCAGAGCTTCCCGATGCGCGCCCCCTTCCTCACGGCACACTGCTCCCCGGCGTCGCACTGTGGGCAGCGGCCGGCGGTGAGGAGGAAGCCCATTCCGTTCCGTTCCGTCTCGTCCCGCCCCGCCCCCTTCCTTGTCCCTTCCCATCCCTTCCATTCCTTGTCCCTTCCCTTCCCTTCCTTGTTCCTTCCCTTCCCAAACCTTCCCTTCCCCGCCCCTTCCCTTCCCTTCCCGTCCCGTCCCTTCCCTGTCCCGTCCCTTCCCTGTCCCTTCCCAAACCATCTTCTCCTGTCCCTTCCCAAACCTTCC
>VWZD01002999.1:27964-43257 GCA_013396695.1 Sakesphorus luctuosus
CCCCCCCCGCCCTCGACCTCCCGAGCGTGCGCCCCACAGAGCCGGCCGCTCCGGCAGGGATTGCTCCTCGCCCTCGGGCCAAACTACGAATCCGCCTCTAAGTGCAAGCGAGGGGAAGGCGAGCCGCCCACCCTCTCCCTGCCCGCACCCCCGCTGCCCTGCCCACAGCGGCGAGGGTCGCGTCGTCCCCGTGCTGTGTGAACAGAGTGGGAAGCTCTTCCATCGCCCCTGGGGGTTGGGATGGAGGAGGGAGAGGGTAGCCATTGAACACACGAAGATGCCAGTGGAAGTTGGGCTACCAGGCAGACTAGGCTAGGAATTCAACACAGGGATTTGAGAGGAGGGAGAATTAGTAGCTTGTGGGCTAAGGAAAAGCACGATGTGATGGAAGGAAGAGCCAGGATGGGAAGATTAGCCTGAGGGAGTCAGGGAGGAGTGGAAGACAGACATGATGAGCAATGAGTTGGTGAAGATGGGAGTGCTCAAATCAGGACAGGTGGGAAACAACAGGATGAAGTGGCTCAGAGCCACAGGACAAGGTAAAAAGCAGCATCAAAACACTCAGGATAAAAGTAAGTGGTAATACTTCAAACACAACTGCATATCATGCTTGAGATCAAAAATCATATTACAAAGCAGGTGCTCAAGGAGCATCATATACCCTGTGTTTGAAATGAGGCAACCTCTGCAATGGGAGAGAAAAAGTGCAGTTGCCAAAAGGAGACCTATCACCAGTCAACACATCTCAATCAGACCTTCCCACTGATGTCTGGCTCTGCAACCCCGGTGGCCTTATGAAAACTGTCACCAAAAACACCCCTGGCAGGCAGCAGGAATTAGGCTAGGTATCCTTAGGTGAAAAGAGGATCATCTGGAGAAGGAGGCATTTGGAAAACCTCCTTAACAAAACTCTCCTCTCTGGTCATTTTAAGAGAGCTAGGAAGTGGATCCAGGAACAGCCTGAAAACTGAGTACACAAGAAAAAAATAAAGTTATTTAAAGGAAGATTGAACAGGCCCAGGGACATACTTTTCCAAATAGGCAGGTAGTCTTTTAAGAGAACAAGAGGAATTTAATAGTAATTTCCAACAGCACCATTTTGTTTGAGGCAATAAAAAGGCTCTGATCTTTCTGACTATCACATTGCTTGCCACCAAAGCTGCGTGTTCATGTCTTGCTGTTACCTCCTCCCACACACTCCTATTGATCATCACAAAGGTCTCATTTGTAATTGCTGGTCAGAGTAGAGATTCTCTGACTGTTTGCATGAATCCTTCAGTTTCATTTTGCCACCAGGACAGCTAAGATTTCAGACATCACTCGTGGTGAACTAGTCATAGCAAAGCCCAGGCTTTGCTCCCAGGCTGGAACAAAAACACAACCATGTGTAGTGCTGAAAATGATGGGTTTGCAAAAAAAAAAAAGTTTCTTAGAGAAATAACCCAGGCTATGAAAAACTCAACACTTCATATGGAGAGGCAGATATATGGCCTATTCAACTTTGACAGCAGTGTCTGTGAAGCCACCAAAAATTCAAGCCATATTTTATAGTATGAGGATTACTCATGCAGTGTTGAACACACCACAGAGATGCTCACAGAACATGACTGTTTTCTTTTGAAGTTGAAGTAAAAAGCTGAATTTAATGTTAGTTACCCCAGTAAAATTATTGTTGAACATGGAAACAATTACAAATTTCTGTTTCCAAAAGTCATTGCATCTGTCTGGCTACAGACACCAATAGAACTGTACATTTCTGCCTTTTACTGTCTGTATCACCCTGTCCCTGAAAAAATCACTGTTCCTGGTTTCCCATTCAGCTGTTCTTGTGGACTTGTAACTAGCACTAGGGGGTAAAAAAAAGAGCAGGATAAATATCCACAGGATAGCTGAATATGAAATGAGTGTCAGAAACTCCCATGTCAAGGAACTGAAAAGGGTCAAGGTATAAAAGTGTAAGATCACTGTTCACAGTTACAAAAAGTCAGGTATACTTTTTGACTGTATCAGTAGCCACTCATATGGAATGGACCAGCTATGGAGTTAGGGGAATCTGTGGCACTACAGAGCTCAGATCCAGATGATCTACATGAAATGCCATCCAGCCTGAGAGACAGACAACTCTGTTGTAGCTATGTATTAATTCAGCTTTCTCAAAGCTAGCTTTCTCCATGCAAATGTTACTGCAAACGAGGTACAAACAACACAATCAATGTGCATTAGCATCTGCATATCTAATGGATAATTTAAAAAATCATACATGGTATATGCCTTTCATAATCGCACTCTTCCATCATGATCAACTAATTAAGTGTACTTCTAAAAGCAGGACAATAATACAGGTTAATATTGAGCATTTCTGCAGCATTTTTGTGTTCCAGTTTTGGCTTGACATAGATGTAAGAGTTGAATGGATTTTAGGACTACTAGACCATAGAGATTAGCATGAAGCATTTGAACAAGTGTTCTACTGAATAGGAGACATGAAAATGGACAACTGGCTTTAGGTGAATGCTTTAAGGCTTTGTTGAAAAGCAGCAGGCTTTTATAAATGCCTTGTTAAATTGCCTTAATTTATAAACCACAGTTTAAAAAATAACATACACAATATACCATAATCGGTTTTCTGAATCAAGACCTTTCTTTGGCTGAAACTTTGAACAGCAAGGAAAATCTAAGATAAATCAGAGTTTTGCCACATTTGAAGCAATAGGAGTCCAGAGGCATACTTGAAAGATAACATCTATTTCAGCAGGAGCTGGCAATTCATCTTGATGAGTAATAGATTGGAAAACAGCCATTAAAATAAAAGATGGGTTCTCAGAAGAACAGTACATACACAAATGCCCACACAAATACTGAAACTACAAACTCCCTGTTAAACTAACCACAAAATGGGTGAAATAGTAGTGGGAACAGGTACCCAGTGCCTTTTCCATTTCTGCAGGCAGAGCTATCACAGAGGTTGTGGCACTACCCACATCACATTTCAGCCCTGGAAGCAGGCTCACAAACCTTGCAACAATTGTGTTTCAGAGGCTCTACCTTGCTGTTTGTTGAACTGCCATCAATTTTGATTGAAGACAAAAATTGTAGCTCCCAGTGGTACTCAGCACCTTTCCAGTTGGAATGAAAATTAAAACGACAATGGGTATGTTTTTATGATCCATCCTGAAATCATCTCAGCCCAGGTAATTTGAGAAGGTAAGCCTTGGTTACTGCAACAGTCTCTAAGGACATGACAAGCAACTTAGCCCACCTCATTCACAGCTTCCCATTTCCTTCTACAGAGGTTTTTGAAAACCTCAAGTTCACAGTATCGACTTTTAAACTCCTTGTAGTCAAATGCTGATCTCTCTTGAATAGACCATTTTAGCTTTCAGAGAGAATTGGAACTAGGTAACATCTTGGCCTTCTCTCTTCTCTGAGGCAGGAGGGAGGTACACAGATTAGAAGAGATATGCCCAAGGCAAGACTAGACAGGAGCAGAAAGCTCCCCTGGAAGTCTAGAGCACTGAATCTGATGTCCTGGTCCTCCACAGCTTGCGTACTTCATATGGCACAGCCATTTCCTTTGTTACTCAACTTCCATCTGAAAAATCAGTATCATCCCTGGAGTGTATCACCCTTTCCAGTAAGGAAACAATTAGTGATTGTGAGCTGCTCTGGTGTTACAGTGAATAGGTGACACGTACCAGAAAAAAGTAGGACAAGTCTTGAAATAGTCACCCACAAATTTTACATTGCCTATGCCATCAGGAATATTATGCTTTTGCAGTAGCAGTTACCTTTTTATTTAGGTTTATTTAAGATTCCCTTTCACTAAGCATCCAAAAGAGATCCTACTAGTATGCAATGCCAATGCAAAGTGAGAATAACTGTTGTAATGGCATTAAGCCTAAAAGATAGCTGCCACTGCAAAAGCATGAGATTCCTGGTGTCAGAGGCAATGTAAGACATGAGATTATTTTGAGTGAGCATGAAGATTTGCCAACATCACCAAATGTGATACAAGCATGGGGTCCAATTCCTCACTCCTGTTGGATGTTCAGAAAACAAGGTTTTCCAGCAAACCTCTGGGTGGCACGATGCCATCTCTGCAATCAGTGCCATCACACACAAGTGTAGTCAGAGCCTGCATAGGAAACACAGCACATTAACCTGTAAAAGCTTTTCCAAAATACCTGTGCAGTGTAGGAGTGACAATCATCAGCGATACTCTGAATTGCTGTTCTGCACTGAAGGTCCTGCACTGTAATTGCTGCTAACAAGAACATGCTGGTAAGATACTAAGCCTGTGCTGATTTATTTCATTTGCTTAACATGTTTCCAAAGGTAAGTATTACTACGGCAGAACATTCCCATTTATTCAGAGATATGTTTTGACTCAGCTTACACATATATTCAGAGGAAGAAATTTTGACACATGCAACTGTCTTTTTACACATAAAAATGGATAGGGAGTTATCATTCTCAGAAGCACAAATCCTTCCAAACATATCTACTTCTATTATCTGTATCCAGGATTACGGGTTACTGTTTTGAACTCATTACTTAATTACAGTCTCATTGAAAGAATATATTCATAGCAAAAATATTATTCAGGAGAGATCAACTTTCTTAGACGAAACAGGCAGAACTCCTTGTGGCTCTGGCAGTGACAGACAGGGGAAGTGGCCCCCGTAATTCAGAACAAAAGAAGTGCCTGAACTGATTATTCCACTGTAGTAGGAGAAAACACAGCGTTTCTTCCTACTGGAAATTGTGAACAGCAGTAATTTCAGGATCTGAAACTTATTTTCTCCCTGGCTATATTTTATAAACACATATTTAAAAGCAAGGGTTTTTAAAAGGCATATCAGAATTCCACTAACCATAAGTAATTTCACTGTACTTTTAGGATAAAGAAATCCTGGGTCCATGCCAAACATGTTCACAAATCCATATAGGGAGACATGAACAAGAATCAGTGGCGCAAAAGCAAAGCTCTGTGTCCAGTTGTCAGTATTTTAAACTATTACTGTCTGCTAAATATACACTAAGAACATGCATGCCGGTATGATAGTGAGACTACATGTGTGCAGATGTCCAGAAGTAATCTTTCCAGGGGTGCAGAACACACCAGGTTTTGGATACTTTGCATTTCAGCAAAATGAGAGGGAAAACAGCTCTTGTTAGTGCAATATAGAGGTGTGTCAGAGATGACACAATTCAGTATACGCTAGGCTGTCTATAATAGACATTGAAGATCCCCATTCCAAAGAATTATGTTCTCTTTTGCATCTGCCTGAGACACAACTGAGAAGGTTGGTAGATAGCAAACCATCTATCCCCAGCCTGAGTCCAAGGGGAACTCCTTTGCCACACAAGCCTACGAAGACTACAGCTAGCATCTAACCAGGATGATCACTCCTACCCGCAATCTTTCCCCTCCCCACAGGCCAGCACTGGACAGGACCTCCACTCATGTACATAAACTCTTGGATTCTTAGTTAAGAATATTTCTGCCAATGGTTACCTGGGCATCCACAGAGCAAAGCTAGATAAAATCACCTTCACAAATCCAGCTAGCACAGTATTTGTCTCCTTATTTTAGGCACACTATTTGCCAAGCATTTAGTTTCTATAAGGTGCAATGTTTCTAAAGAAACGAAGTTACAGACACTGAATTCTTGAAAAATGTTACACTGCAACATGCTACAGTAAATAAGTGAGAATAACCAAGGCACTCCAGCATCTAAATACCCCATAAGTCAGTGGATTTCAAGCTTTTGCTCTGGGTGAAGCACTGACCCTTGTGGTGAGAATTCTGTGTGTTTGTGAAACTAAAATCTGCCAGAAGAACCACACAGCAAGGTGTTTGAATACCTTTGCAGCCAATCTCTATCCTCAGAAATCCACTCAGCAACATCCTGCTTCCAGATCCCAGCATATGCTCCCCAGCACTTCCAGAAAACACTATGTATCTATCAGGTTCTCTTGCTCCTTTGACTTCAGGGAACCTTGAATCTGTAATTCCATGCTGTGCTGAACTCCTTAGCTGCCCTTATAGCACTTCTCTTTGCAAAAATTATTTGCTAGCAAATGAGGACTTTTTTCTTACTGGATTGCAAAAATATTTTGCATTTATAGGAGACATACAAAAAAGAATTAAATAAAGGAGCTGATGAGCACCAAATACATAGCATATTTTTCAGATTTATTTATATAAGAGATAGTATCAGTGCTTTCTTAACAAACATGAAATACATTGCTAGAACCTGCAGTTTATTCATGCAATGCAGTTACACAAGCACTGTGACTAATCTCAAATCACTGAAGCACTGTGTGCTAATTACGCAGCAAAAAGAATTACAGAATTTTCAGTAGAAATAGCATTATACAAATCTTTATTTTTTCATTGTATCAACATTGTAGTTATTTTACTGTCCGGCCCCAAAGAAAATATACAGAGGTAATTCCGATGATCATATATTTAAGATTACATCCTGAAAACTCCAAATTCTGTCTTCTTTGTAGGTGAGTTTAATGCTGCACTGAGACTGAGTCCCAAAACAAGTCTTGTGTCAGCTGGATCAATAATTCCGTCATCCCATAACCTAGAAAAAACCCCAAAACATACAAATCAATAATAATTGAAGGAAATTAATGTATGCAGTTGGTAGATTTTCAAGCCAATGGAACTGGAAATGGTTATACTAAAGAAAGAGGAGTAAAGAGCTAAATTGTACTCAAACCCATGGAGTCAATTCACCTTGACCATCAATACAACAGGCAGGTGTGTATCATGCCACGGAATTTATCTTCTAGAATGAAGTATACATTTTAGATAAACGAAGAATATCAGGTCTACATATTTCAAATGAGAGTCTTCATAATTATTCTTAGTCATCACCTTCAAGACTTTCTAACTGAAGTCCCACGTGCAAATTTGCTATCGTTTAGAGATTAATTGAAAAAAATCTATTAGACAGGAAACAATGTATTTTGCACTCTTCTTTGCATATTAAATGTGCCAACTTCACTTCCCAAAAAAAGAGGACTGTAAACTGTACATAAATACATGCCGATTAACTCAAAGCAGCAGTGTTTTCCCTCTCTGCCTTACTTCACCATTTGCTGTGGAAGTAATATTCATTAAGTCAGATAAAAATATTATGAGAGTGACAATGTATGCTTTTTATTTTATAACAAGTATATGTATCTATCATATGATGCACTAAATAGAATTGCAATAAAAAATGCCTCTAACAGTACTGAGCCCAAGGTTCAAATTCAGCTTAGGAACCTGTTCTCCAACTAGCAGAGAGAGAAGAAAAAAGGACACCCAGCTCAGAAAAAATGCACTACTATAAATATATCTTATCATGGTGCAGCTTCCCAAGTAGAGGAGACTGTTAAACTAAATGAGGGACAAGAGTAAAACTGACGTACAGAAGAATAAAGGGCTTTGGAGAAGGGAAGACTTTGGTATTAATTGGGCAAAATTATGCTGTTTCTCTCTTTGGACTGAAAACAAAATTTTTGCACTGCAGTAGCTGTGGCACTCACTGACCTGGCTCCTAGTCCCCAAGCAGCAGATAAAGAAGTCTAGAAAAATCATAGAATCACAGAAGGCTTGAGTTGGAAAGTAGAGATAATCTAGTTCTGTTCTCCGCACCACAGGCAGGGACACTTCCTTCCCTTTAGATCAGGTTGCTCAGAGCCCCATCCAACCTAACCTTGAACACGGCCTGGGATGGGGTATCTACAGCTTCTCTGAGTATCCTGTTCTAGTGCCTCACTGTACAGGCAATAAAAAAATTTCCTCAAGTGTCAGTCAGTACCTCCTTTCTAGTGGGCTACTAAAATGTGCTTTGGACTATTCTAACAGCCACACTTGTATCTGTATGGAAGTGCCAGCAACAGCAAATTCTGATGCAGATGACACACAAGGGTCATCTGTATCATATTCTGGATAATGTCCATGGTTTAAGCTCTTGCTGTCTGGTTCCTGAGAATAACCCCTTTCCTAAGTGTATTTTTAAATCTTAATGGACAACCATAAATATTTTCTGTTGCATGGAAGACAAGCTGCTCTTATACAGTCACCCCTGGCTTCTGCTTCTCTTTGTTTAAAGAAAACTATATTCTCTACTGGCATGTAGCATTAATAATTAAACTATCTATTAAAACCCCATTGCTGGAACATGAGTCACAGCTACACTCATAAAATATCTGTAACTGAGACAGTGTGAGTAAAAGAAATGAAGCTGCTGAAAGTAAAATCCTCATGTAATTTGTTAAGATGCAAACCACTGAAATCTTTTTAGAAACCTGTAAGCAGATTAATAGAACTCATTAAAGAGGGTGCTGACTAATGACCACCATTAATTAAGACTGCTTATTGTGCTCATTGTGAAAGGTCCTAATCCAATAATTGGTTAAAGTCTGATTAAAAAATACGACAGGGAACAGTATTGACTGTACACGTGACAAGTTATCATATATAAGAAAAATTTAAAATAGGGATATTTTAAGATCATTAGGGCATTTTCTTCCTCTCTCCTCATTACTGCTAAAGCTTGATTCAAAGCCCAGTGAAGCAGAGGGTCACACTAATCTCAATGGACATTAAGGATAAGGCAGACACTAAACAAGAAGACAGCTGAGGGACTCTCCAAACTGCTGCACACAAGCAGCAATACAGACAACAGTCTTTGTGCCCTCCTGTGGTCTTTTTTTCTTTCAGTAATGCAAAGCTGTTTGTTGGGAGTTTTCTTGCTGGTCTTTTCAGTGGAGGTATCTTACAAAACCAAGGCTATCCAGATTCAGTTTCAATACAGCACCCTGACATTTGGTTGACCGTCAACTGGATTTTTTTATTATGCTTGTAAAAAGACAGGAAGCATGATTTAGAGCAAAGGGAACAGGTTACCTCCCCCTGACTTACAGCAAATGCTTACTAACAAGCAGTTGCTGATGTTGGCTGAGAAACGGGTGGTCTACAAGGTGCAAGGTGGTGACATCCCTCCCTCAAGCAGATTACTTGCTGCAAAAACTGTAATCCTACTTCATCTAATTGTTTCTGCTTGGGCAGCCTACTCCACAATAATGAAAACTTCTGAGTTATTGATCGGAGATGTTGCTTAGGAATTAGATAATACTGGCACAAAAGCATGAAATCAGGGCAGGAAACATGAGAGTATCTGTGAAATACTCAATTATCTCTACAAGAGAACAGAGAGAAATTAAGAGCTCCTAGACAATGCCAACTGTACCTACATGAATTAACAGTGAGAGAAACCAGCCTGGAATGTTTTGACCTGAACCATTCACACACTGTTGTCAAAAGCCCTCTTCTGTGAAAAGAGGCATTTCACTTTCATTGCTTACAGCCAGATGAGCTTCAGCAGGATTTCAGCTCTGACACTTGACTTCATGCCTCAACTGGGCTTATTATCTTGAGAGCAGCACCATCTCAATCCAGACCCATGCCAGTTCTCAGCCAACTCACACCTGTGCAGGTCACATTTCCCTTCCAAGCTACAGGCACAGTAAGAAGTGTGTAACCACCCTGCTTTTTCAAATGAATGGCAGGTCACTTAGGATTAAGAGCACTTCTTACCTCCTAGGCTGGGCAAATTTGGGCTATTTACTGAGGTGACACCTAGATTTGCAACCTAACTTCATAAAACGGCCAGATATTCTGGGAACATAAACTGGCAAAAGGTTTTCAGTAGAAAGCACAAAGCTGGTATTAAACACTCAAGTTTCATGTCTAAAAATTACTGAACATTAAAAATTTAGAATATAATATTTTTTTGATGATAGTCTTAATTTTACATGTAAAACTACTTTCTTACAGATTAGTAACTTAGTGTTGTATATACTGACAATTGTGTATTGACTTCTGGGATAGAACAGGTTTTTATATTTCTAATATACTTAATATATTGAATTAATCCAATTATTTTCAGTCATGAGTACAAGGAGTCTTACTGTGTTTCCAGTGAACATTCAAAAAAAAAAAAGTAAAAAAAAGCCCAAACTATTAATCTTTTCCTCTGGGGCATGGATTAATTTTAAATAGATAGTTTGACTCATTTTTAAAATGTTATTATACAAGTGGAAAATTCTTCTTAAAATCCAGTTATAAAAAATGATGATACATGTTTTCATTTCTCATTCCTGTTTCAGAGCACAGGGTTTTGTCACATGTATTAGGCTTAATCTTTAATGGGTAATAAAAGAGATAGCATAACAGTTTTTAACATCTGACACCACTTCTCAATTTGGGGAATACTGTAACATTTACATAAATTTAAAATATTTTTTAAAAAATCACAACCAATGTGCCACCAGGAAATCCATGTTAATAATAATAAATGATTCTACAAAAGTATCTTCTCTGATTATATATAACACCCTAAATAAACTGCAACTTACTAGCAGTAGGGGTATTAAACATGCATAAAATCTGAAGAAAGTGAGAGTATTTATGACTCTCTACAACACAGAGCTCTTCCAGAAGCAGATATCAAACAGTGATGAGAACAAAACCCTTCATAAATTGGTGACTCACATGCTGTACAACTGCAACACTAAAATCTGCCTAGGTGACATCACAAACTCTGTGCCACATATCTCACTGAGAATATTTATTCCATCAAAGCACCAGTCACAGCAAAATAGCAAGAGCTTCTATTTGAAGGTAGTAATTTGATTAAACATTAATACAGATTCCCCAGCTATGGTTACTTCAGCTAAGTACATTCCACCATCCCAACAGAAAACAGAGTAAAAGTTAACATTAATTTTGTATCTTCCTTCAGATCATAAAGAAGGAGCCCTTCCCAGGTCACCTGTCCCTGCTTCCACTGGGTGCACATTGCCTTCTTACTCCTCAGTTTGAGAAGTAGATCCTTGCTCAGCTGTACGTGTTTGCAGCCTGTCCTGCTTGAGTTCCGACGCATCAGGATGGAGAACTCCTGAGCTCTAGAAAAAGTGGCCTTAAAGAGTTGTCAGGTCTCGTCAGCTCCTCTGTCCTTAATGACAGTTTCTCAGAAGATTTCATCCAGTAGCTCTTTAAACATTTGGAAGTTCACTTTTTCAAAGTGCAGGATCGTGACTTTGTTCTTTGCCAGGCTCACAATCCTTGAGATCCTGAACTCAATACCCCAGTCTGTTTCCAAACTTAACCTCTTTAATGAGGTCCTCTGCAGTGGTGAGCACCAGGTCCAGTAACATCTCACCTCTGGTTGGTTTGTCTAATACCTGGACCAGGAAGTTGTCCTCTACACACTCCAGGAGTCTCCTGGATTGTTCACAGCCAGCTGCACTGTTTACCAAGCTGACACCTGGGTCATTGAAATACGCTTGAAATATGCCACCCTCTGCTATCACTAGCAGCCGAGGGACTGTGGAAAATCAGCTTTTGGATACCACAAGGAAAAAATGCACAGGAATTTTAGCCCAGACAGGATGAAACTAATGCAGATTAACAATCACAGGCCAAGAAAGCCCCCAAGCTACTTTCCAGGTACCACTCCAGGATGCCACCTTGCTTTATTAGCCTAACTAGTTTCTGGGAATTTATTTATATTCCATTAGTCTGAGCCCAAAATGCTGCAAAGGACTCCTCAGCAAACACGAGTATGCTGCACCCATCAGCTAATGCCCTACACAAATTGCTGTCACACAATACATGATACACCTACCAGGATCATGACCTGAGATTTGCAATGGCTCCAGGTCTTCCTCAGGCTACTTGCTCCCTTTCCACCGGCTTCTTCTCGCACATTCCCACTAAAATGAATTCTTCCTACCACACATGCAGCCACTCATTACATTGTTCAACAGGCTTTAGAAAGGTGACCAGATACTACACAGGGAAGAATGATAAAAATCTTATCCAGAATAAAAACATAGGAACTCCGTGCTACTATATAATTACTTACAGAACCAGCAGTGTAATTCCTGCAAGGGCACGCTGCCTTCAGAAAAGTCTGAGTTAAGACACATAAGACATTGATTTGAAGCTTCTTGTGTTGTACTCCTGCACATCAAACGCAATCTTTGTTTCTGATTGCTCTCTTCTGCTGTTCTTCAATACTGAGATTTAGATCTTAAGTCCTGTGATCACAACTAAGTTTTGAAATAGTCATTTATGTGTTACCTTGCACTGGAATAATATGGGTTTCCTTCCTCCTCAAACCTCCTAATGATTGGCTCCTTCAATGCTGCTTCATCTGCCTCAGATAACTAAAAAGACATGCAAATAAAAAAACTAGATGAAATATTCTTTAATATTTTCTTCTACAATGACATCAGAGTTTATATGCAGCAGAAGAAACTGCCTAAATGATGTCCCCAAAGTTTTTCACCCTTTTGGCACACAATTATCGATTTCACATATTTGACAAAATTAAAATACCACTTTTCAAAACAGTGGGTGGAAAAAGGAGAATAAAAATACACTTATCTCATTTAAGAATAATTGGGGATTAGCATCTGAAAAATTACAGAAGCCACTGTACTACAAAAACCCTGTTCTGATTTGCCATTGGCAAGATTTTTTAATAAAATAAGTCTGTGTTATTCTAGCAGTGGGTTTCTCTGTGATCCAGAGTAGTCAGCAATGTAATTCAGAGAATTTTCAAGTTTCTAGCACATTTTACTTACATTAACTACAAATATTTTTCTTGAACTTCTTTCTGGGTATCAGGAATTTGGTAAATTAAGACAAACAGTAATAAGGCTGAATATATTCTAACCATAGAAAGCAAAAGTAAAGTGTAGACAAGGGAACCGCTGAGATATGTTCATACTGCTCTGCTATTCTGATTAACTATCCATGATAAATAAAAAAATTTTAAGACATCACAATAAAATCACTTCTTATGGGATCAAGGCACAAACCTCATCATTAAAAGAAGCTCCACAAAAAAGAGTGTACTGAGAAACTAGAGAACATTATGAAATGAAATAGCATTAATTTTCAACTAAAATGTTGAAATGAGTCAAAAACTTTTCCAAACCTCAAGAGACTTCTGCTGTTACAAGTTTTGTAATTCTCAGTCACTGAATCATTAGAAGATCAACTTTCTATAAAAGAGACATCTTTAAAATAGTTGAAAGACAGTTTATTCTGATAGATTCCTCTTCAGACTCCCAAACCAGGGAGGACCTTGGCTGCTCAACTCAGGCAGAACCAGTAACTCAGTGCACAAAGTAGAAAAATATGGTATGTGAAATACTCCTCTTTTTAAGCAAAGACAAGAAATGTCACGAATGATCTTCACATTTCAAAGATGTAAACAGTCACATTTCATAAATGCTACGTGTTTGTCAATGCATCACGTGGTACTGGGAGAATAGTGTTCATTGGTGTCTCACTTTGTAACACCCCTTCCTAGCTCACAAAGTGAGAACTCTAATGAAAGAGTAAATCATAATATCTTTACTTCAAATGAAAGAAGAAAGATGTACCTGTTTTCCCTCCCTTGCTTTTTGGTCCTTAGCTATTGTAGCTAGAACAGTTGCAGCTTGTTCCCCTCCCATCACTGATATGCGAGCATTTGGCCACATATATAGGAATCTTGGACTGAAAAAAATATATATTAAACATGAAGATAAGACATTGCCTTATTTCCCAGCAAAGAACTAATTAACTCCGCTAACAATTCAGTTTTATGCGTGGCAGTATTACAATATATTGTTTTTTAAAAAAATGGACGTTAACATACTTCAATGCTTGCAGTATTATGTTCTAAAATGCAAAAATTCTGTACATTTCCAGTATTCAAGCACCTTAAACATTTATTTCTCTTCCTTGAGTCTCTTCAGCTCACATGCTCAACCCCAGAAATTTTTTTCTTAAACATTCTGAACAACTCCAATAGTACCAGAAACCTTCAAAAATGAAATTACAAAATTATATGAGTCATGTAAAAAAAAATTATGGATTATGCAAACTTTACTTATAAAAACAGGCTCATTGAAGTGAGTAAGGATTAAGGATTTTTTGCACAAGTTGGTATTCTTCCCATGAACTCAGAGTAATGGACCAGCCTATACTGCCCAATGATTGTTTAGGACTGTACAATTTTTCCTCCAGTAACTGAAATGGGAGAAAAGGACACCAACACATTTACATGTTACAAGGTCTCTTCTGTCACCTAATTCAAGGTGAATCATAAGCCTGTGAGTCTCTGTAAGTTTATCAGGCTGTTATTTACTTGTGAGCATATTCACTGAGAACTGCTGTTTTCCTAATAGCATAGCTTTTGCAAGAGTTCAGATAGTTTTTCAGAATGGTACTTCAAGGTTATACTCTGTTAACTTATGCCTGTCTGCTGTCATAATTTGAAGCAAAACTTACCTATATGCCCGTCCACACATCCCATAGTTTCCAGCTCCATAAGAACCACCGATAATCACGGTTATTTTAGGTACATTGGCACAAGCTACGGCAGTTACCATCTTGGCACCATCTTTTGCTATCCCTCCAGCCTCATATTCTCTACCAACCATGAAACCTAAAGAATTACAACATGAAGAAAAGGCTTACAAGCTTTACATTACTATACTGTGGTACGTGTCATGCTATGTGCTTTACAGCACATGCAGAAAAACATGAAGAGCAAACCACAAGGCAAGGCCTTCACAAGCTGCTGACAGACTGATTTCCAAACAGGCTGAAGATGTAGATACTACAAAGCACACAAAAGGCTGTCTAAAACACAGCCTCTGCAGTTAAGAGCAAAGCCTTCAACATAGTGAAACGTCCAAATAATGATCTTATTCACCTGTAATATTCTGCAAAAACACAATGGGAATATTTCTCTGGCAACACAGCTGGATAAAATGTGTACCCTGTGGAGAGGAACATACAAAAAAGGGTTAGTAATTAAAAGTTGGACAAGTGAAGTTATCACTACCAGCATTCTGAAGTCTATCCTAAGTCCTTCCACTGAAATCCATAGGAGTATTTGCATCATGAATTGCTATACTTCTCCTTCATCCAAACTCAACTGCAAAACATGCACTCATTATTGCAGAAGAAATAAAACTCCAAAGATGTGCATTACTACTGATATTGAAAATCTCAACTGCTTTGACTCAATCAGTATGTACAGACAGCATCACAGGGTGGCATTTGACATCGAGTTTTGTAAGAGTTTTGTGTCACAGAAATTAGGACAGCCAGTCAGAAAAAAATATCTTCCCATTTTCTGTATAAAAGAGAAACTGGGAAAGGCCCACAAACATTATTTACTCTTTGCTCTGTCAATTGCTGTAACAGCCTCTCC
>VWZD01003000.1:7338-37172 GCA_013396695.1 Sakesphorus luctuosus
CTTTGCTCAAGCATCTGTCTAGTTTTTTTTACTGAATAGCTTATTTTCTGCATTTGTAGCTCATTAGGATTTCTGAAACTTAATAACCTCTGTACCCTCATGTTTCTTGAAGTTTCCTGCAACAGCACTATCACATGTAGAATTTATAACCTTTCTATGGAACATCAGCACTTAAGTCAGATGTTACTATTTTAAAAATGTGCTGCTAGAGGTGATACATGATGCAATACCCTTCCATGTTATTTTAGGTATATATGAACAATACAAACCCTCACAAGGTTGGTGAGTGAAGGTGTTCCAAACATTTATTATGTTTTAATGAGAAAATATCTCCCAAATATTCAGTGCAAAATTTCCCCATGAGAAATTTTTCTTCCATGGGAGTGTTTTTCTGTAAGAAATAATTTTTCAGTAGCCCCTCAATTTTTAGTAGCTCATTTCTAAATTAGACTTTGTACATTACAGATATCCAAAATGACAATGATTGAAATCCCCAAACTGAATGGCTTATTCAAAGTGATCTTTAAAAAAGTACCAACACCCCCAAAAAAGCACATCAGAAGCTGCCTGAAAAATTTTGTTTTCTACACATCCTGACAAGATAGAATGTAGTGCTAATAAGGAAAAAAAACAGGGAGGATTTTTTTTTTATTATATGACGAGATCAGAAGCTTTTGGGGGCACAAAGCCTTCATTCATGAAACAATTAAAAGGGGACTTAAGTTTCTTGGCTAGGCCAAGTCCTGTATTTATAATTAACGTCAATAATTCTTCTGGATGTTTTAGAAGACAGCAGTGCATTTTGGTAAATTGAAACATGAACAATTTATAAACTTTCCCCCCTTTGTGCATAGTTTTATATATTTTTTTTTGTTTTGGTTCATTAGGGGTTTTTTTGTTGTTGTTGGGGTTGGGGTTTTTTTTGTTTTGTTTTGGTGAGGTTTTTTTTTAGTCTAGAGATTTAATACAAATTTTTGTGTGAGTTTGAAAACTTAGTAGTAATTCCAACTCAAGGAAGAATGTTTTTTCTTTTTTGTTCTCACACAAGTTCTACATTCTAATTTTTTTATACCTCTAGTTATTTTGTCTTTCACAGTTTCTTGTTTACTATGACTGTTACATTTTTTCAGTCAGAATTTTCCAACATCTAGAGAAAATATAGAAATTGATATGATGACATTATACAGTGATAAGCATATATGTTACATATGTAAGGAAAATCTATACAAAAATCAGAACTGCTTTGGAGAACAGTGTTGTTTGTTTGGTTTTTTTTCCTATTTGAATGTCTGCCTATTGGTGTGGAAATCTTTTAATCTAAGAAAAAAATAGAGATGGACTATAATAAATTTATTTTTAACTCTGATTCTTTTGAAAGGCAAGATCATAGCAGAAATTCTCTTATATAGGAATTAAACAGTGACTGAGGTTTATTTTTTTAAGTAGATGAAACACTGTCATATATTTTACCTTCCCATCCCAGTGCTGTGCTGGTTATATTAGGTTTTTAAAACACTGAATCTTGATATAGTAGTGATGCTGCCTAAACAGACTGTTCATTTATTTGCCATTCTTTTGTGTCCTTTAGTAATCATTCTAAATGTTAATAATATAGTAGTTTCTTTGATCAATAGGATGTCACATTTACTATATATAAACCAGATTTAAATGTATGTTGAAAGATAGCAAAGTCTTGGTCTCTCTTTATTAAAAAAAATAGTTTTGGACATGAAATGGCTTTGGTCAGTCCAGCAAGAAATAGCATCCGAGTCTCTTTCATCTTGCTGGATCTATATACATGCTTATGCAGTAAAATTATGGAATATGTAACAGCTAGATGAGTTCTTAAATAGTCATAAGTTTCTACTAATGAATTAGCAAAAGCAAAATCACACATTTGGTTTGTGCATGTGGGATTTTAGCCAAAGTAAATGAATCAGAGTTTTAATTCACTTGGGTTCAAATTTATTGAGACTTGTCATATTGAACAAAAGGAAACCATCAGCCATAAAGGAGCAGTCAGGCATGATATTAAACAGATGAACTTGTCAAAATAATCAGCATGTAATTATGAAGTTTCATGCAGTACATCACTGCTCTACAGTTATTGCTATTGTGTTTGTTCTGTACATGCTTTAGACAAATAAACGTTGGGTGTGGAAGGCAACCTTAGCATTTGTCCACTGAGTTAAGGTGTTGTTCAAGAAGTCTTTGCACAGTGCTCTCAGGCACATGGTGTGATTCTTAGTGTGTCCTTTGCAGAGCCAGGAGTTGGATTCTGTGGTGATGAGTCCCTTCCAACTCAACAGATTCTATGGTTCTATGATCCTATGAATAGTCACCCTGTTTCCCAAAAGGCACACTGATGAAAAGTTCCTATTTTTTGTTGTTATTTATTGATAGTAGATAAGGTATTTGCAACCAGGTTTCTGAGCTTTGCATTTGCTTATCTTATTACTGTGTTGAATTTTTCAAGCAACTAAAATTTTTGCATGTCTTGCATACATATGTGCAATTCAAATTGAACACTTTATTCTGTGCAACTATATGAAAAAGAATTCAGTTCTAGGTCATTTATAACTATTCCTTTTTTTTTTTTATTTGAGTACCCTGTGAAAACCTTAACATTTGAGTTTTCATAAGCAGGCAACTATTATTAGTAAGTTACTTCACAAATGGTAAATAGCTTCACCATAATTCCAAACCATGTATTTTCCTGTCAAGCATTTACAGCATGTTGTGCTCTGCCTCATCAAAGGAAAAGAGGACAGCTTATGTATTACTAATAAGCAACTCATTTATAGGTGGGAAGTTAGTAATCTTTGAATGTTAATTAGAATAATTCTGAAGGAATGATTATAAAACAAACACAGAGAGAAGACTCCTTCCTCTGAGTGTAGAATAGCACATTATTTTTGGACTATAAATTATTTACAGGGAGTTGCTTAGAGCTAGGAATCTTTTATCTTTCAGTCCTTGTTTTAAACCTAATCAGCAAAATGACATCTAACTTCACATTTCCCCTAGAGCTTCACTCTCATGAAAGCACAGTCATTTTTAGGCAGATGTTTGCTGTTGATAAGGTGCATTAAAGCATGGACCATTAGCTGAACTGTTTTGTAAGTCATCAGAGATTCAGGTTGTTTAACAAATTGATATCTATGCAGAAAACAAAAGACAGAGAAGGTCTGTGTAATGCTGCAGTAGTTCTTATTGACTGTCTTTAAGATAAACAAGAAGTGCTACATTGGGCAGAGTATAAACAGAATAACAATAAGGCACTTTCAAAAAAACCCTTGAAATTGAATGAAATACACAATTTATTAAAGTAATATATTGCCTCGCTACATCTCCCAAATATGCTGTTTCAGACTTTTTTCCACCTAGTCACATCTACTGCTGTCTGTCTTAATGAATGAACGTGTAACTTAAGCTTGCATAGGAAAACATCCTAAAACTGTACTGTGATACTTCTGTGTGTGTGCTGCACATAGTTTTGAGCTACATAGGAAGAACTGCATGATGACTTGAAGAGTCTGACCTAAAGGTAAATATGACAAATAGAAAGCTGAATAGTAACTAAATAAATGAATGGAAGAGAAACAAAAGGAAACAAAGGATCTGGAAAAGAGTAAAAGATGAATGGAAGTGAAAAAAAACTCACTGAAAGGCAGGTAAAAGTGTGGCAAGATGTAGCAGGAGATTGAGGAGAGGGGGAGGAAGGACATGTCAGATAGATACTAGCAAACATTTAATGGGGCAAGACAATCAAGAAGGAAAAAAAATGGGAAAAATGGAAGACATTATATGCCCCAGAAATAAAAAAAAAAGAAAGGAACAAACAAACAAAAGAAATAAACCAAGGAGGGAATGTGTCTGAAAAGTGAAACTGTACAAGAGAAGCAAGGAAAACAAGAAAGGAACCGTTAATGTCAATGCGTGTTCATGTATCTAGAGATTAGAAATTTCCTTGCAACATTCAGACTGTGCATATACATGTACATGTCACTTCACGATGTCTACTATGACTGTGTATAGTTAAAGTTTTATGATCACAGAATCATGGAATGGGTGAAGTTCAATCTACCTGATCAGGCAGGGTCATCCTAGAGCACATTGCAAAGGGTTGCATCCAGATGGTTCTTGAATATCTCTGGTGAAGGAGTCTTCACAGCCTCTCTGGTCAATTTGTTCCAGTCCTCAGTCACCCACATAGTAAAGAAATTCATCCTCATATTCAGGTGGAACTCCCTATGCATCAGTTTCTCTCTGTTGCCTCTTGTCCTGTTTCTTGGCACCACCAAGAAAAGCTTGGCTCCATCCTGTTGGCACCCTTCCTTCAGATACTTATAGACATTGATGAGGTCCCCTCTCAGTCATCTCTTCTTGAAGCTGAACAGGCACAGTTGCCTCAGCCTATCCCTGTAAGAGAGATGCTCCAGTTTTTTAATCATCTCTGTTGACCTCTGCTGTACCCACTCCAGGAGCTACATGTCTCTCTTGTACTGATGAGCCCAGAAATGGACACAGCACGCCCGTTGTGGTCTCAGTAGGGTTGAGTAGAGGAGCAGATCACCTCCCTCATCCTGGTGACAGTGCTCTTCCTAAGGCACCCCAGGATACCATTTGTATTCTTGGCCACAAGGGCACACTGCTGGCTCATGGACAGCTTGTTCTCCACCAGGATCCCCAGGTCCTTCTCTGAACTGCTTTCCAGCAGGTCAGCCCCCAGCCTGTACTGGTGCCTGAGGTTATTGTTTCTCAGATGCAAGACCCTACTTTTGCCCTTATGAAATTTTGCATTTTTTTTCTCTGCCCAGCTTTCCAACCTCCTAAGGTCCTTCTGAAGGGCTGCACAGACCTCTGGGGTATCAGCCACTCCTCTCAACTCTGTGCTGTCAGCAAACTTGAGGAGGCATCTACCCCTTCATCCAAGTCATTGATAGATAAGTTAAAGAATATTTGGCCCAGTATTGAAACCTGGGGAACACCACTTGTGCCAGGCCTCCAAATAGACCCTGTGCCACTGATTACAATGCTCTGGGATCTGCTGTTCAGCCAGTACTTAATCCACCTCACTGTCCACTGTCCATTTGGTCCACACTTTCTCAGTTTGCCTATAAGAATATTGTGAGAGACTGTGTTAAAGGCCTTGCTGAAGTCAAAGTAAAGAATAACCTCTGCTCTCTCCTCATCCCTCCATCTAGTTTTCTCATCATAGAAAGCAATTAGGTTGGTCAAACATGATTTACCTTTAGTGAATCCATGCTGACTCTTCCTGTTCACCTTCTTGTTATCTATGTGGTTAGAGAGGACCTCAAGAATGAGGTGCTCCATCATCTTTCCCAGGAACTGAGGTGAGGGAGACTGAGCAGCAGTTTCTGGGTCCTCCTTCCTGCCCTGTGTGAAGATTGTCCTCATCAATGTCCTCATGCAATTGCCTGTTAAAGCTCAAAGATAAATTTATTCTGCTAAATACTTTTTCACAGAATGCATTTTCCTATCCTGACATTTTTATATTTGTGAAATTCAAGTATAGTTCCAAGTATATAAATATTTTCCATAAGAACCCCACTTCATAAAAACTGGAACTGGTTAGGAGCTTTAAAAATAGTTTCGACAAGGGATCAAGTGAATCTTTGCAGTTGTGGATTAGTGAGGATATTGTGTTAGTCATGCTAATCTCAGCAATACCCAATCAAAATTTCTTCTTTTTCTAGACTTTGAATTGCAGCCTGTGTCTAGTAAATAATGTATGTTAGCTCTGGTCTTATTCTTGTCTTATCTTTTAACACTGTATAGTTTTTCTTCCTTGTTGTTTTGCTACTGGAATCCATTATTGTAGATAAGGGGATAAATGTATTACATTGGTTAAACATTCATTAATGCTGACAACATTAATTACAGTCACTTCGAATTTTACTGCTACTTTTAGCAAGAATAAAGGGGAAATTTTTATATTATTGCTATGAAGACTTTATTTACCTCAATGGGAAAATATTTTTAAAAGGGTATAAGCTTAGCAGGTTGCTTTGCTCTAACTTGGAGGCAAAAAACCCCTAATTCTACAGTGTAAACATTAGGAGAAAAGCCTAGGCAGGTGTGGAAATGGGAACAAAGTTCTGCTCAGGGTTGCAGAACATGTTTTGTCCTTCTTTTCCTGCCTTTTGATTATTCCCACTGATCCAAATGTCTAAGTTTAACCCCAACTTTTGTTCCACTTCTCTCCAAATATTTTTTTCCCTACATACTGTGCTAAAGTTTCTTTAAGCTGCCTCTATCTGCTGCCTCAGTCTTTCCTCAGTTAAAAATGATAGTCAGATTTTATACCATTCACATCACTCCAGTCCCTAAAAGTTTATCAGTCATACCATCTGTTTAAAGATATCTGCTGTGTTAGCTGATTTTCTCTTTGATTCCAGATTACTCTGAAAAAGTTTTTCACTGATGTCTAAGGTGAAAGTCCTGTTAACTTCTCCATTCTAAATAATCGCGTTAATGAGTAATTAGGTCATTGTGGAGTTTCCTATCATTTTAAAAATATTTTTAATCTAATTTTCCTCTTAATAGTAGTTTTCTAACATAAATAAATGGTCTCACTAGATAGCTAGGTTTTTTACAGAGAGCATCTTAAGGAAGTGCACAAAGGAATTTTCTATCTAAAATAGAATTCTTCTGGAAATTTTCAAAGAAAATGAAATAACAGAAGAATCAGATGCAGAGTAGTGTAGATGTAAAAGCAATTCATAAAAACTGCCTTGGAGCAGATAACATGCATACATATGTGTCAACATTAATTTCTTTCTATTAAAACAAAACAAAACAAAACAGAAAACAAACCAAAGAAAGCCCTCTAAGCATTACAAAAGTTTTAATATATTTTCCTACAGACTTCAAGATCAGTGACTGAGTATTTCATTGCGTGACTGACAAGGGGCTATATATCAGGAACTAATTGTCACTTTGCAAACAAATGAGATAACAGGCTTGCACAAAAATTACACTGTCTTAAAAAAATAATTCCTTGGAAAGCATAAATGAATGGATAATCAAGCAGCTAAGCATCATTGGAAAGAAATAAGCTCCTTGAAACATCTCTACACCCTAAGAGAATTTTAATCAGATATTACAAACTTCAGTAACAGAAAACCAGCCACCAAAAGAATGGAATATGTCACAGTGATCATCTAACCTTGTCTAGAGAAAATATGTGGAGATTCCTCACAATTTTTCTTGTCCTCTCCTTTAAATACCTAATTGAAAAGAAAGTAAGTTGCTTAGCTATACCAGAGTGAGACTGAGTTTCCATTCAGTGAAGATTTTATTACTCTGGCATAAATTCGTAAACATTGCTAATAGTAGGTGTGTCAAAAGAAAGAGATAAATCTAATGGTAGATAAAAGAAAGCTTGCTTTGTTTAATGTCTGCGACTGGCTTATAAACCAATATGATTCCATGACTATTGAAACTACTATAGGCCAACTTCAGCCTCACTGAGGCTGAATATGAACGTCTTTGCTGATCAAATAGAAAGTGTAAAACCTTTTATACAGCTAGTTGACTGAAACAATAGAAGCCTTTGTCTCAAACCAAGGTCGGTGTCACTTCACAGAATAAAGGCATATGCTGGCACATATGGGAAAAAACCCCGAGGATTGAAGAAAAGGAGAGAAAAGTCAAAAGTCTGCAATATAGAGAAAGCTAAGAAAGAAAGATTTTGGACCAAGTTTGTTCTTTATTACTTGTAAATGAAATGTTTTGCATAAAGACTCTTTGACCTCACACAGCCCCAGTATTTGGGTAATGAAGTAGTCAAATAAGACAGAACTGATGATAACCATAAGATTCAGTTTCCATGGAGACAGTGCATAAGCTTGTATGTTCCTGAACCAAAATGAAGCAGAAAATGGAGGATGAAGAATTCAAATATGTCCCAGAAATTTAAAATAAAGTTAGCTGAGGCCTCACAAAAGGAATTAAAGCATTGTCTGGATATTTTCCAAAAATGTGGCAATAACTCCAGACAAAGTCATCCTTCATGCAATTTAAGAGGTCATTTCTCATATCTCTCTTGCTGTGTGTTTCTCCCGAAGTTGTCCAAATCATAGACCTATAAAATGGTTTGGGTTGGACCTTAAAGATAATCTAACTCCATCTCCCCTGCCATGTACAGGAACTCCTACCACTAGACCAGGTTGCTCAGAGCTCCATCCAACCTGACCTTAAACACTTGAAGTCATCCACAGCTTCTCTGGGCAACCTGTTCCAGTGCCTCACCACCCTCACAGTAAAAAATTTCTTCCTAATCTCTAATCTAAGCCTACTGTCTTTTAGTTTAAAACCATTTGCCCTTGTCCTATCACAGCACATTCTTGTAAACAGTCACTCTTCAAAGGAATCCAGCATCGCCAAAAACAAATAAGTGCCAGCTACTCCCAGTTTGTAGATTGCTATATTTATTTAAAGTAAAATCAGTGACATAGGAAATTAATATTCTGGTCTGTGAATTTGAGTGCTTCAGCAACTAGCACACAGTCTTTGACTGCCAGTAATTTAGGAATGATAATCTCTTGTATAAGAACAGATGGAGCCCGGGGGAGAAGTTATTCCAAATAGTCAAATCAAAACTTGCCTAGAAGCATTTGAGTAGGTAACTTGCAGTCAGAGATGAAATCTTTGTTGAGGCATCAGTTATAAAATTCTAGTCACTTCAGTTCACTCATTGCTTCAGCAATGCCAACAAGGAAACCAGGATAACTGTGTCAGGGACTTACAGAGCTGAGAAACCACTGGAAGTACAAGTCCTAGAGGTAAAGGTCAGCATGGAAGTTCATTTTAGGATGAAAAATTGAGTCAGATCAAACACCTAGCTAAGATTTACTGCTGATGGCAATTTGTTATCTTCATAGTCTCAAACAAAAGAGCTTGGCCAAACCCATTAATTTGAGAAAAAGAACATAAAATGATTGACTTAAGTTACATTGATAAAACCAAAAACTGATAAAATGAGAGTTTTGTATTCCATTGAGCAAGTTTTTAGTGTTGGACCTTACCCTGAGAAACGAGACTGAGCTATCTTGTCCACATACTAGTTTTTGGTACATGATCTGTATCTAACCATAAGTTTAAGTTGCCTAGCCAAATGAGGACTGTTGGAAAAAAAGAATCCTGAATTGGAAGACCTTAGTTTCTCATATAACTTGATACTTATGGGGACTTACCAGCTGCAGACAGATTACTCAACATGGATATACGGCTTAAGATAAGCAAAAAATATCAAGAGTGTGGTAAACTTTAAGTTGCACAGTGAACCAGCAAGGAAAGCAACGATGAATGAAGAAAGTGGAAACTCATGCCCAAGAATATCACAGATACAGCCTGATTCCAATATGGAAGAGGCGAATCAGAAGCCACTTATATTGTGGTAAGGAAAAGCAATGCATTTGACTTGTAAAATAGAGGAAGTAGGCATTAGTCCAAATGCTAAAGATAAGCA
The DNA here is from genome assembly GCA_013396695.1 of Sakesphorus luctuosus. NCBI lineage: Eukaryota > Metazoa > Chordata > Aves > Passeriformes > Thamnophilidae > Sakesphorus > Sakesphorus luctuosus. The sequence continues at coordinate 16,835 of VWZD01003000.1, forward strand.
GTTCAGTGAACTAAAAATTAAGTAATTCAGTTGATATTTTTAAGGAGAATTTCACAAGAGACAGGATCATTGCAAATATAAGTTCCACTCAGTTTAGCAGAGCTTAGAGACAAGTTCTTTCCTGCTGTAAAAAAAAAGGCAAAACAGCCAACCTCACCCCACTCCACCATAAAAGAAAAAAAATGGAGAAGGGAATCAAAAGGAACAGCTTTGGTGCTTGCAGAATAATTTCTCTTTTGATCATAAAGGCTAAGGAGGAATAAAGGCAGTTTTGCTTTTGAATATGTAAAATGTTCCTGGCACAGGTTCATATATGTGTATTTTGAATAGTTGTACTGCACAAGAATGATTAAGGCATCACAAACTGTATCATCAATTTTTAGTCTACAAAAATGATGATTGATTAAGTTTTGCATGTACTCTAAGGTGTCTAAAAATCTCACTTTTCCAGAAATATCCATTGTAACAGTGCACAGTGCACAAATTAACAGGAAATAAGTAAATAATCACATAAATAAAATAACTAACTTATATGAATATTTATTTATGTGTCCATATAGCTTGTTATGATGATGATGGTTAGGCTTCGTGAATGAAGATTTGGGAAGGGCTCTCCCCACGTGGGTGTGTCCTTCAAGCCTTCACAGTGGATTTTTTAGGTGAGGCACAGTGTGTGCAGAACTGGCCCCACTCTTTAACTCCTAAGGTTCATCTGCCACAGCTGAGCGAGCTTGGACAGTGACAGTGAAGTTCTCAGAACTAGAACCTACAACCCCCGGTATTGCCAGTAGGTCTCCCATCGAAGTACTAACTGAGTCTGAACCTTCTTAACTTCTGAGATGGGATCGGGCATCAGGGTGGAATTTAACTGCCTCATATAGCTTGTAAACATGCCCTTTATGCTGAACTTCTGTTTTCTCCACCCTACTGTTAAATATATTCTTAATTCCTGTATCTTGATAATTCTGAGCATCAGTAGTTATTCAAAATACACATCCAGAAACCTCTTAGAATTAATACAACAATGTAATGGTAATTTTCTTTTTATAAATAGAAAGACACCTATTTAAACTTAAAAAATGAAAAAAGGAGTTCCTGAATACTTTGTAGAATCTGTTTCTGCTTTTTTTATTATTAAATTAGAAAATAATTGGAAAAAATATATTAAACTCTAATTGTTTGTGGGATTTATAGGTAAATCTAGTCCTTACATAAGAAAAGTACCATTTTGGACCCAAAGTTAAAATAATTCCATTATACATTCTAATTTAATTTTGCAGCTGAAAAAGAAGCACAGAGCTAGCAATTCAAAAACTCAAACATCCATAAGAAAAAAAAGTGGCTAGTTAGTTTGGTTTCATCGTCATAAATAAGTGAAACACAAATTACATTAATATGAATAAGGCTTCTGAAATTAGGTTTTAATAATCTAAACTGCTTATTATAATGTTTCTTTTTAATGTTAAATCTAATATACTTATTATGTTAAATCTAATATTTTTAAAGTAAAATCTAATAATGAGAGGGTTTTTTAATGGATGTTTGCAAAAGCAGATTGACCTAATCTTGCTTCGTTGTTTTTTAAATAAATACTAAAAGCACACCTAAAGCTTAGACATTTAAACTTACAAAATTTACTATTGAAGGTTGCCTTTAAAAAATCCTCCAAATAAAATTTTGTTGTCATGTTAATTTACACCCATCACATAGAAGAATTTTATTCTTAACTTACCCAAGCTTCCCATCTGTAAAGGATTAATGACTGCCTCATGTAGTGTGTACAACATAATTCCCAAATATAATTCCCCCGTCTGTATGTTCCAAATCATACTGCAAATATTTAGTGTAAACTAGTAGAAAAAATTGTTTTACTTGATGGAATAAAAATGTTTAATTTTTGTAATGACTTTAAGTCAGTTTTCTTTGTGGCCATGACTACTTAATTGCCTATTACAAATATTTCTGCATCCCAAGTACAATATTAATGTGCTAAAAGTATGCTCAGTCTAAGTGTGAATGGTGTGACTAGTTTTCCTGACCTAAGGCCGTGTTAAATAGTGTTAGTTAAACAGTGTCTCAGTGTCATACTATAGAATATTGTCTGGGACTGTAATATGTAAAAAAGTATTTCTCCTTGCCTCCCAAACCCTAATTTGATGACAGTACTTGCTAATGAAAGAGTTTCATTTTGTCCCTAGATAGTTTGATCCAGATGATGAGAAGTGTGAGGAGAAATCTGGGTATGCTGTGGAATTTGCTTCCTTTGCCATTCAAATACTCAGACAGCAAAGCTCAATTCTCCTGCTGAAACACACACATTTCTGAAATGGCCTAGTCTGTCTCAGGCCCCCTGCATGGCTGGCCACGGGTGTCATAGAGGAGCAACAGCTGGAGGCCACACAGGATACACTTTGCTGTCTTAGATGACACTAAAATCAATACCTGTGGTCAAGTGAGTTGAGTCCCTTGTCAGCACACCAATAGTGTCTAGAGAACCAGCAGATCAAATGTCAATGTCTGGTTTTATAGTGACACAAATATCTCTGTAGAGTCTATAGACTGAATTTACTGGATCTTCATTGACTCTGGTGATAGTTCAGGTTCCTTGCTTAGAGATAAATACATGCCTGTGACACATTCACTTTTAGCTACATCTGAATTCTTGCTAAGGGAATTTCCTCATGTGAGTAAGGGAGTGAAAAAAATATTGCTCTAACCATGGAAGGTACTTGTTTCTCATGTCAGTCTTTATCTTTGCTCCATGCTGTAGCACAAACAAGGCTTCTTTTTAAAATAAAATTTTAGAAATTCTTAGTGACACCCAAAATCCTTTAGGTTAAATTGAGCATCTTGGAAAAATCTCCTTTCTGACCTCACTTTTATATTTCAAAAATTATATAGATATGCATATATTTATGTTCTGTGGGAAGGCAATACCAATGAAACTGGTGGCCTTGCCTTTGCAAGCAGTACTCCTAGAAAATGTTTAGCAGTCTTACAATAAATGCAGGCAGGTTTAATGTCATCCTTGAAAGCTTAAAAAAAAAAGTATGTACAGTAGAGACAGGAAAAAGTATTTTTAATTTAAATGTGTCATTAAGGAGATCAATATTAAAATGCAGAGCTGAAGTCAAGATTTTAAAAGGGTGTTGGAAAGTACAGAAGAATACAGACGAAGCTGTTATGCTTAGAAAAAATATCCCTCAGTTAGAAGCTGCTATGTAAACATATTAAGCCTTTAATTTAAAGCAAAAAAATATGAGGATGATTTGGGAATTCCCTTTCATAAGAAAAATCTGGAAATTCAGTTTTAATCTAGAATTGATGAAAAATAATGATGAGAGAAAGGAGTCAGACACATTTGAGGGTAAAATAATGTTTACTCCTAAAGGTAGTTGACCAATGCAATAATGTGAAGATTAACTCTTCATACTATGGGATCAAGAAGTCATGAGTAAATGCCTTCCTGCATTGTATGCAGTCACACCATGGTGGGTTTATTCCAAGCTCCAGTGGCTGAATCCTAAAAGCCTGGTTAAATAATTATTTCTCTTTTCACTGCAAAACTATGCATTATAGTGCTGTAACTATTTGTTGCTAAAACTTCAGAAATGCAGTGTGAAATAACTTCTCCAAAGATGTATGCTCTATTTTTGTTTTACTGAAGTTTTCTTTCCTTGCACTTCGGTTTTCTCAGCAGTGTTGGCTCATTATCCAAGAACCATCATTGTCATATTGATAAATCATTCACATTTCTTAACTTTTAAGTGGCATAGTTAGTTTTGAGGTTGGTGATCCTTGAGTTGGAGCTTTCTACACTAGATGCAGGAACCAAAAAAATACAGGCTTTGAAAGGTTAATCTAAAAGCCTAGGCAGTGGAAATCAGTGAGAGGGCTATCTGAACTCTGTTCTTTTCTTTCTAAAATGTTTTTTAAATTGGTTATCATACTTAAGATGCAAACTACTGTTCTCTGCATCCTTCCCACCTCCACCCACTGAAAGCCTATCACCGCATTTTCCAAAATGCAGTTAGCATCAGCAGTACATCTGAAAAAGTTTTGGGATTTCTATTTCTGGCAATTTCAAAGTCCAGTATTGTTTTGCCTATAGTTACCATAATATGTAAACTTTTCTTGGTATATCTTTTGCACTTTCTCTTTCAAGTAATATCTGTAAATGTTACTAGTATTCTTCCCTGCCTTACCTCATGGCTATTGTATTTGTAATCATTCATCTATTTTGTTAAGACGTTATCATGGAAAAAGTACTCTCATCCACCACTATTGACAAATAGCACCCTTCTAACATTCCCTTGTCTCTGGCATCATAGTTTTGTCACATATTTAGAGTTTCTCTTCTATGTACTACATGAGCTTGCACTTAATGCTCAGTGGAAAAGTGGGCTATCATGAGTGTCATTCAAAACTACTGTCCTCTCAACTTCTTGAATGTTTGTATAATGCAAAAGAACACTGACTGGAAAATGTTGAAATGTTGAAAAAAATGTAAGCTGAAAAAAGTAACAAGAGTTAGAAGCTGATAAAAAAATACTTTAAGTTTCAAAAATGATTTAAAGTAGGTGGAGCTGTTTGCCTCAGGGAGCACTGAAAACATGTAAACATAAATTTTAGAAATGGCTATGGAAAATCCAAGGAGCAGGCACCACCTGTGTATTCAGCAAGCATGAAAGATTCAATTTGATCAAATGAAAAAGAACAATGAGGATGACACATGTGGGATGCCCTTGGGAGTTCACTCCATTTGGCTACAAGGAAACAGGATTTTCACTAAAGTTGTCATTTTCACAGCTAACTGCACACTACAACAAAACTAGTAACTGAATTCTGACACAGAGCTAAAAGTTTCATCTTCTTAAACTTCTCAGATTAAGACATTTCATTTTTCTAATGGTTCTCCTGCTTTTAGAAGGAAAAATAAAATACTAAGGTAAGAAAGTCCAAGTTTATGGTGTCTGTCACCTGTTGAAAGACTTTGAAAAAGTTTTTTTTTTTTTGGTAATTTGTCATTTATCCAGTATATCAGCTAATGATTATAGTACAGTATATCGTATTATAGTATAACCAAAGTATAAAGATATTTTCAACTGTATTTATTTTTCTTGAAGATGCTACCTTTTTTCTCTACTTTTTTTTGAAAGGAATCAATTTTCTTAGAAAAGAAATAAAGTAATTCTTAGGAAATCTTCCTTTTCCCGTCACAGCTATCAGTCATAGAGTCATAGATTTGTATAGGTTGGAAAAGACCTCTAAGATCACCAGGTCCAACTGTTAATCCAGAAATGCCAAGTCTTCCACTACACTGTGTCCCTGAGTGCCACATCTATGTGCCTTTGAAATGCATCCAGAGATGGTGACTCAACCGTTTCCCTGGGAAGCCTCTTCCAGTGCTTGACCACCCTTTATAAAGAAATAATTCCTAATATCAAATCTAAACTTTGCCTGGCCCAATTGGAGGCTATTTTCTCTTGTTCAATCACATGTTACCTGGGAGAAGAGACTGACTCCCACCTCACTATAGCCTCCTGAGAGGCAGTTGTAGAGAGTGAGGAGGTGCCCCCTGAACCTCCATTTCTCCAGCTAAACCACCACAGTTCCCTCAGTCATGGCCTCACCAGTGCCAAACACTGCCCCGGTCCTGCTGGCCACACTGTTTCTGATACAGGCCAAGATGCCATTGGCCTTCTTGGCCACATGGACACTCTGCTGGCACATGTTCAGCTGCTGCCCACCAGCACTCCTTAGTCCTTTTCCACTGGGCAGTGTCTCAGCCACTCTACCCCCAGCCTGTAGTGCTGCTTGGCGTTGTTGTGACCCAGAAGTAGGACTTAGCACCTGGCCCTGTTGAACCTCGTGCACTTGGCCTTGGCCCATTTATCCAGTCTGTCCAGATCCTTCTGCAGATCCTTCCTACCCTCCAGCAGATCAATACGCCTACCCAACTTGGTGTCATCTACAAACTAACTGATAGTGCCCACAATCCCCTTGTCCAGATTGTTGGTAAAGTTAATAAATAGGGTTGTGCCCAATACTGAGCCTTGGGGAACACCACTTGTGACCAGCTGGCAACTGGTTGTAACTCCATTCACCACCACTACAGTTTCTCCAGGAGAATTCTGTGGAAAGTGGTGTCAGATTTTACTGAAGGCCAGGCAGACAACATCCACAACATTTTCCTCATCCACTAAGTGGATCATCTTGTTCAGGTTACTCAAGCAAAACCTGCCTGTCATAAACCCATGCTGATTGAGTTTATGAGAGATTCAGTGGTTGAACTTGACAATCTTGGAGGTCTTTTCAAACCTTAGTCATTCCATATTTCTATGATCCCATTCAGCTCCATAGATTTGTGTGTGTTTGTGTCTAAACAGTGTAGCAAATCCCTGATCATTTTGTTTTGGATTTTGGGGTCTTCATTCTGCTCTCATCCCTGTTTGCCAACTCTTAGGGCCGGATATTCAGACAGCAACTGCTCTTCCTATTAAAAACTGAAACAAAGAAGGCATTAAGTACCTCAGGCTTTTCCTCATCCTTTGTCACTATGTTTCCTCCCCACATTCTCCTTAGCCCTCCTTTTGTTGCTAGTGTATTTATAGAAACATTTTTCATTGTCTTTTAGGGGCCTGGCCAGATTAATTTCTAGTGGGACTAGAGTTATTTTTCATGTAGAAAGTCAAAGGACAGTTTCACATCTCTTTTTATCATGCATAAAATCTTGCAAGTTGTCATTGCTTAATCAAATTTAGTTTACAGTTTACTAGCTATGACAGAACCCCAGAAGAATAAAATCTGTGGTACTGATAGGTTAAATTCTCTAGGCAATTGATATTCTTAGAGCTAGAACATTTATCAACAACTAAAACTGTATCCTTTTTCCCCCGTCGTCTTTATTATTTTTTGTAATAGTTGACTTTACCTAATTTCTTTGTTCTTTTATCAATCCACAATTTCGAGTTTCCTCTGGGCATCATGGAGTAAATGTATGCCCAAAAGTCAAACTAAAAGGAAAATACAATTTTCCTTTGCATTGCTACATTTATTTTCTATATTCTTGCTGTCTTAACTATGTATATAGTTAGTTTAATTGAGTGGTTTCAGGCTGCAGTATATAAACACAATGAGAGGGACCATAAATTATTAAAATTAATGCATTTCAATGCTCTATTCAAGCAATATATTTTTTGTTAATTTTTTATTAAAAGTATGAAATGACTGGAAAACAGTTGAATTTCTTATGCTATACTCCAGATTTAATGGACATAGTCTTATTGATTTCACTAAGATCTACACTAGGGCCATGGGGAATACCTGTACATAAGGACTGCGTTTGTGTAATATGTATTCTGAACCTAATAGAAACTTTTATTGTGTATTATACTGTCTGTCAGCTTTTATTTATACATCAAGTATTATAAGGAAATTATTCCCTTCCACCTTAAAAGCATGGGGAATGTCTAGTTGTAAAATAAGTAGGATTTTTTAAAGTAAATCAAAACAGAATATCACAGTGCTTTAGTTTTCTATTGCGTTATTTAATAAACATGCCTTGGTGATCCAGCACAAAATACATATCTGAAATTTTCCCTTCATATTTCTTTTTTTGCAATATAAAAACAAAAGTAAACACAGTAATTGCTTTTGAGTGATGCTTTTTTACTCTCATTTTTATACCTTTTCTGATAAGCTGACTTTTGGCATATGGGTCAAACACACCCTAGAGAGGAGATTTAAGCCTTCCAGTACCTAAATGAGGCCTACTTGAAAGCTGGAGAGGGACTTTTACAAGGACAGTGGGGGATGGATTTAAACTGAAAGAGGGTAGATTTAGATTGGATATTTGGAAGAAGTTCTTCACTGTGGTGTGGTGAGGCACTGGAACAGGCTGCCCAGAGAACTTGTGAATGCCCCATCCCTGAAGGTATTTAAGGCCAGGTTGAACAGGGCTTAGAGCAGCTTGGTCTAGTGGAAGATGTCCAACCCATGGCAGGGGACTTGGAAGAAGGTGATCTTTAAGGTCCCTTCCAACCCAAACCATTCTGTGATTCTGTGATTATGGCATGCAGACGAACTGTATCACAAAGCTCAATATGGCTATCCCAGGTCAGACCAAAAGGTCTGTGAAGCCCCATGTCCCATCTCCAGTATTACCTAAAATAAATGCCTGAAGAAGAGCAAGAAAAAGGAAGATACATTTCCTTAATACATTCAAGTGCAATGTCATTTTTACATATTCACTAACCATTAGATTCCAATAACTGATCAAGTTTTCTTGCTAAATTCAGGTAACTTTTAGCATTTGCATCACCATATATCAATTAGCTCTACAATTCCATGCTTCATTCCACAAAATGTCCCTTTAGGTTGTTATTAAACTGTCTTCAGCTGACCTCATTTCATGTAGTGTTTCTTGCTTTGGAAAAGTTTCAGTCCACCACATCTAAGCTAGTAATTTTTTGAATCTCTGTTGTATCACCTCCGCTGACATTATGTCTTCTCTTTATTGAAAATGCCTGCTTAGTTCATTGGTCAGAGTACAAAATTCCTGGTTTGCTTTTTTTTTTTTTGTATGAGTTGTGTATTTTGATGAAGTAAACAATGTTCTCGAAGACTCTTTGTGTCTCTTTTAAAAGTATTTCCTAATAATTTCTGGCATTTGGTATGTATTTCTTCTATTTACTGATCTGATATTTTGCTGGAACTATCTGTCATAAGCTCAGTATCCTTAAGTGGTAATGACTATATCAAACTCTATTGTTCTAGATGTTGTGAGAGTTCTTTTTTTCTGCAATATGAAAGAATTTAAATTTGTTTGTAGTAAATTACCTGAGTTATTTTATTGCCAAACTACTCATAGAATACTTCTGCAGGTCATCACAGTTAAGCCTTGACATTATTATTCTGAGTAACTTTGTAGCATGAACAGTCCTTCATCCTTCGCTCCCATGCTCTTTTCAAGGCACGTTGTGATAGGTTTAGTTAGGCCAAACTTCAGTTTCTCATAGTAGGCCCTATGTTTCTTTATTGGTAGATGTAGAGAGAGACACAGGCTGTCAGCTGGCAAAGAGTTATTTCACACCATATGATGCCAAATCAGACATAAAAGAAAGAGAGGAGGAGCTGCTCTGGCTCTTATTATGGTGGCAGTCCTTGAGGACAGATGTTGCTGCCTTGAGCTGGGACATCCAGAGATCCCTCATTGCCACATTTGTGGGGAAGGAGATATTTGTCTCTTAGCTTTACTCTTGTGTGTGTGTAATTTTTTTTGTTGTTGTTGGTTTTGTTTCTTTTTTTTCTGTGTAAATATAATCTGCCTTATTGTCAATTGCAGTTTTGTGGTAATTTTTTTCCTTTTTTCCCCCCTATGGGAAATAGGGGAGCTGCTGTCAACTAGGTGAATACTTGGCATTTTGTCAAGGTCAAAACTACCCTGCTCAGGAACCCTTCATCAAAGAGGATCCCATAATCACAAAAGCAAAAGCCCCATCTGCAACATAACCACACAATCTGGTGCTTACAAGTTGCTTTAGTCTATCTCTGCTCAAACTTTTCCTGCCTCAATGAGAAGTTTAAGGAGAATATCACCCATCCACATCTTTTCACCCTAGAGCTCTGTAGACACTGTCCATAAGCTCCAGGTCACTCCTGGCAGTATGATTGGTGCCTGTGATAAGGAAGAGGTAACCCTCCAACAGACTGAGAAGCCTTGCAGATAGACTGCAAGGGGCTTCACTGGTCTTGGCTATAACTAACAAATCTTCCAGGACATCAGATCTTGTTAGAAGATTGGTGCCTGAATCCCCTCTGCAGGATGGAACCCCATTATCTGCTCACCTTTTCTCTTTCATGTAGTCAGTATCTATGACTTTGTAGAGATCACATTTTGCCATTTGCTATAGCAAAAATACTAGAACTCAGAAATAGACCTCAAAATGCACATGAAAAGTGTGTGTTTGAGTAAAAGGGATGAAAAGAGGATTTTTTTGCCTTCTTTTTTAAGGTGTCTCACATGCAACTAAAGCTTGTGATTATTTATTAATTGAATTTTTTGGCAATGTCTCTTGTTGACATGTTAAGGACTGCAAGAACAAGAAAGACGGGGAAAAAAAGTGGCAGAAACCCCACTGATGAACAATACAGGTAGAACATCTGTAATTTGATTCTCTTCCTAATACTTGTGTTTTCTGTCATGGAAACATAACAGTCTATTTTAAATGACTAAGTAAGTATTATTAAAGAAGCACATCAAAACAGTATCTGGATGCTACCTGGAGAATTCTGATTATGTGACTCTACAAAGCTTCATTTAAATCAGTTTAGGATGATTTGTAGTTGTCCAGTGCCCTAATAGAAGTAGTGTTTCATTAACTAAGCTTTATTACTGGCTATATATAAGGGAAGAGAACTCAAAATTAGTCTTAATTTCCTCTCCTTTGTACTTGTATGGAAATTAAGATGCATGATATAAACCTTCTATTTATGGAGAGTAAATATATTTCATTATGTGTGCTATCTAGTAGCTTTACCTATGAATAAGATTGAAAGAGTAAAGGAATAAAAAAGAGGATGACTAGGATGAAATTAGATGATATTTTATGTGCATATATCAAGCAATAATATAGTCTTTACCATTAAATAATTAGCATTTGAAACAAGAAAATCATGGTTGGTTGTAACTTATTTAAGCAAATTCAGAAATGACTGCTGTAAAACTCCTCCCTTCAGTATGTTAATTGGTAAGAAGCAAGACTCATGCTTGTTCTAGTGTAATACATATTTGTGTGTGCATGTTAATGTGTGGAGGGTGAGCTTCAGGTATAGAAATATAGGTACCTTCCCTTCCAGCCCAAGTACTTGAAACTGATTACAACATTCTTAAGAAAAATGTATATTTAAAGCCATTAGATGAAAAAAAATTGTCTCAACATTTTCCAAGGGTTGGAGGTGTTATTCAGTCACTTAAATTTCTGATTTAGGATAAAAATGAGCAATGGAGTTTCATACAAGAAGTCATCCTGTGCTACCAGTTTGCTCTCAATGAAATGAATGTTTTCTTTTGTGAAATAAAATGCCTCACCAAAATCCAGATAAGGCCTTTGGATTGAAATTCACTGGTAGGAAAAGAATGTCTTCTGAGAGACTCAGTGACTATGACTTTGTTCAAAGATGACTGAAGATGAGCAAGAGGTCAGAGTGAGTGAGACAGAGGGTTTCAAGATAAAAAATAATGTTCTTTGGTGTTGGAAGTATAGAACAGAAATCCTATATTATAGATATGTCTCCTTGACCCTTTAATGGACTCTCATTTTAACTTTTATTAGATGATTATAATACATATGGCTCAAGAAACTGAAATATATTAATTTTGCAGCTTTAATTCTGTTTGATTGTGCAACTGCAACATTTAAATAAGGTTTATAATGTCTAATTTTGTATATAATACTGACTCTAATAGCAGGTGAAATACCTGACTGCTAGCTCCAGAGAAGAACTAGCTAGTAAAAATGCAAATCTGTAAATGTGAAATATTTATTTAACTTTGTAATGGAGCCAGTCTTGAGAGATCCGACGAATTGGCAAAAGTGATTCGTTGAATTATTTTAGCATTTTTGCATGGAGTCTGGAAATTTGCCAGGAAAAACCTAAAATATTAAGTCCTACATAAAAAGTAGCCTAAAAATGTTTTTGCTTATGTAAATTGCAACTGAAGGTTCATTGTGTGCTGCAAATGTGTTAGAAACACAAGCTTCACTTGAAAATGTGGACATAAATTACATGGAGGCCCAGAGCTGGCTGTCATTTTTCAGCTAAAAATTAAATTAAAATTAAAAACACTTGTTTCCAAGTTTTTAGTTTTGTCTTCTGTTTTTCATGTTGAAATACCAATTAATGTAGAACAGTTCTTATTCTATAGAAAGCCAAGTCTAGTGGTTGGAAGCCATAGTACTGGAATAAAAAGACTCTCTGAGTCAGTATATTTTGTACTGTAGAATAATATGGAGCTTACTCGTGGAGGTGCCCTTGGCAAAAGTGTATTGTGTCTGAGATATTAGACTATTGGAATTCAATCCTTATTCCATCCACAGATTAATTTTCTTTTAAATTGGCCTCATCTCACTCACAAAAAAAATTATTGTTTTAATGGGCTGAACCTATCCATTACAAGTATAACATTTATTACAGAGTATTAAGTGGGTTTAAACATAATTAACTTTAAGTGAATTTGATAATTAAGATAACTTAAAATTCAAATTACATTTTACAAGTAGATTAATTTCAGCAATAGAAAACATCCCATTTTCAAGGATTTTTATTTAGTTTTGGACTAATATCAGGCTAGACTGTAGAACATTATTTAGCCTTTTTTCTTAGTGAAACCATTGGAGTTGCATCAGAACTGAGTATGATCCAAAAAAAATAATAGAAAAATATTTATGTGCTAATAAAGTCACGGTATCGTAACAGTCATGTCAGACAGAGACATCATCATTGTCTATCAAGGCATGTTCAGCATTTCATGTTCATAAACACAAACTAAAGTGCAGTAAGCTGTAATAAAGTGTGCTTGGTTAAAATACTCTCAGAAGAGAATTCAATCAATCAGCTCTTATCTCTTCTGAGAGTAAGTTCTTTCCAAAATAGCATGACTGTGTATACAAAATGTTTTCTGAAGTGGTGATTGTGAAATGCAGAATGGCTGCTGTAATTGCCTCATTGTTCAGGCTGTGTCACAAAATTATGCTTATCATGCACCATGGGTGCCTCTGTGTGTATCATGTGTGCACAATATTGGGGCTTCATTCTTTCCCTTTGACATATGACATTGAATATATTTCTCTGCTGGCGCTATTAGGACTGTTCAAGTAGGGAACTAGAAATGTTTTACATAAAGGCAGACTGATTATAGGGTTTTTTAATGCAAAAGTCACAGGAAATAACAGAGTAACACAGTGTCTGGAAGCACTGCTGAAATGGTAATAGGTGTGTTTGCCCTTAGGGCCAGGTTAGTGATTTTGTGATGCTGCAACATATCAGTCTGCCCCTCTGGTTTTCTCAGAAAAGGAAGGTATATAGGCAATAGCTGTGGTATTTTGGGAATTTCTAGTGGCTACAACAGTGTCTGGGGAATTGTTATTGGTGCTGTAAATCTGAAGACTTGATGTTGCTGAAGTTAATGCTGGAGTGAGCTGCCTTCAGGTAGCTTCAGAATCTATGGGAACATAAACCTACCTTATACCCATTTATTCCCTCAGCCACGCCAAGTGGAATGAGTCACTTTTGCTTTTCTGGACCCCACCATATCATTCTCTACATCATGGCACAACAGAAGCAAGGTCACATGGGGTACAACAGAAGCCAATGCAGCAGAGGAGTGAAGTACAACTGCCTGTTGTCTCTCAGTTACTGAGAATAGTCCAGACTTGGATTATTCACAGTATCATCCTGTGCATATAGTTTGAAAGTTCTGATCTTCTGTACTTACATGCTTTGTTTTATGTCATTTGTGGAGCACAGGGAAAGACTAGATATTCCTATGGCCCTTTCTGGGTTCAATTTGCTTTCTCACACTTTCTAGTGCCATTTGTTCAGGTTAGACTCAGCTCACATATACGCTGGCACAGCTGTACAACTGTGTGACAGCACTTAGGACAGGTGATTGAGCACCATAACAGCAAGTGCATATGAACTATAGGATTTTCAACCCCAGCTTTTGCCAGTGAGGGTATATTTGATGCCTTCCTGTTTTATCTTTCTGAATAAGAGCAGAAGGGAATTCTTGACCCCAAGTTTAGGAGCTCATTTTGTGACACAGAATTCTATATTTTAAGTTGAAGACTTAAGCTGAATTTAGGGTGTACATGCTCTACTCTGGAAAAATATGTCTCTTGAAGTGTTTATTTCTACCAAAGTTGATTATGTTCCTTAATATTTAGACTAATTGAACTACTGAAATCCTCTAATATTATTACTAATTCTTCATGCAGAACAAATGTCCATTAGGCAATGCTGATAAAGAAAATCCATCTTCTCCTGAGTTGTTTCACTAACTCACTGATAGTCATCTCTCAAATGCATCTGAGTTCTACCAACATTTCACCTAATTTCAAACTCTGAACACATTTTGAATACCACCTAAAAACTCCTAACTAGAAAATAAAAGTGTTTTTTTTTAATTTATCCACTTACACACCCAAGAAAGTATTACTTTTTGGATTTCAAATCCTGTTCCTGAATATCTGTTCTGGGTCCAATTTAGTGATCTCTGGTCTGCAATGATATTTTAACTTCTGAAACAAAAATAAATAGAAGTGCACATGTATCATTAAATGTGTTAATTTACTAGGCTTTTTGTGAACTTTTAATATGGTAACTACTTGTATTGTATGAAATATAACTAAAGTATAACTTTGTGTGGATTAATCAACAGCAATTTCATTTCATGAAAAGCAGCTGAATAGTAGTGTTAAATGAAATATTAACAGCTCACCTTATAATATTAACTTTTTTTCTTGGAAGAGTATACATGCATTTAGGTATATTTATACTTGAAGAGCTGGACTACCTTAAGCAAGTGTACATATACAGAATTCTTCATAAGGCTTTCTATGACTCAGTAAATATATTTTCTACAAGACTCTTTCATTCCTGTAACTGTCTCCCTTTTCTGTGAACTCTTTTTCTGTTCAGCATGAGGAGAAAATCAAGGGCCCCTCTTCTGTAATCAAGTTTTTAATGGGTTTGCAGATATAGGCAACAGTAATCAATAAAACAAATGTGTTTAACTCTCTTTTTTGCCCTTTTATGACTCAACTCCCTGCTGTCCCTCACTTCTACCTGAAATCAATTATACATTTTGCATTGATTTACTATAATAAGTTAAAGCTCTAGCAGCTTGTTAACAAAATGTGGCACATTGAAACTTGGTAAGGTGAAAGTATTGATTAGAGACAATATCAAAAAGATCTATTTTTCTGTTAGATTTTTTAAAAGAAAGATAATTTTATTTTCATGGTTATATGCTTATATTTTTACTTAAAATTTCAGTAATTTTTTTTCTGTTTTGCTGATTTAAGAAACAACACTTCTGAGTTGGGGGGAAAATGATCTTACTGCTCTTATCCAGAGTCTGGTTTGAGTTCACTGAAGTTAGCTGAGTTTTTCCCATGCACTTGAAGGGTTTCAGATAAATCAGATTTATGGAGCTTCTGGAGGCTATTTTTCTTGTAAAAACCAGAAAAACTGTATGAATGAAGAGAGTGATACTTTTAAAATATCAGTCTTGATTTGTCTAAATTGAGATAATCCTGGCGTAACACTCACTGCAAGCCCTAGTGTGTCTAATAGTCCTCAGTCAGGTGAGCCTAAACTCAAAAGGCAATGGCACAAATAAGTAGTCTCAGTTAAAAAATGTCATTATTTGGCTTACAGAGAAACAATTGAGATTAGATTTGTATTGTTAAAAACTGCTATATTCATTGAAAAGTAAAAGGGAATTATTAGTGGATAAAGTGGTTGAACACAATGTGCAGTGAATAAAATATTACATTACTTAACATAAATATTGCAATGCTTAAATGGGCTGATTTTTCACCTTTATCAATAAAGGAACTAACAAATTAGTGGTCTACAATACCACTATTCATTTTGGATAATTTGTTTACATTCTTTAAAAAAAAAAAAAGGTTAAAAACTGCTCTGAAAAAGTATAGAAGTTTTACTAATTCTTTTACATTCTGTCTTTTGAAATTGCATATTCCCTTTTCCAGTCAACATTATCACTGGCTGTGCTGGCAGTGAAGATTTGTNGAAAATAATGATTTGGGCTTTTTTGATATGTGAAAAATAAAAGACTGTATATTTATTTTTAATGCCTTTCATTTTGCTTTATTGACCTAGTCAAAAGTTTCAG
This sequence comes from Sakesphorus luctuosus, assembly GCA_013396695.1. Lineage (NCBI taxonomy): Eukaryota > Metazoa > Chordata > Aves > Passeriformes > Thamnophilidae > Sakesphorus > Sakesphorus luctuosus. The sequence continues at coordinate 32,760 of VWZD01003000.1, forward strand.
TACTTTCAAACAAGTCCTAAAAATACCTTGAGAAAACCCTACAAGTTTGAGTTCTTGTCTGAGATTTTAATAATGACGGAATACTGTAATATGACTTTTTCTACAGGTATTATTTTCACTACCTTTTTTGCTGTTGTTACTGTTTTTGTTGTAGTCGTTGTGGTTGTTGTTATAGTTTTTGAGAAACTACCATACGGGCTTCTATAATAATGACAATAATTTAAATACAGAAATTCTACATCAAACTGTATAATTTTAAGTCTTTGCTAACATTCATAATATGCAAAGGTTGAACTGACATTACCACAAATGGATGTAAATCCCCTTTTCACAGTAATACCTATCAAATAAAATTGCCCAAGTACCTCTCTATATAAAATTTTGCAGAAAAAAAAAATAGAATATACTGATGCAGTCAGTAGTATTATTTTATTTATAAATCTGATCTAAAAGAACACTTTAATGAGCCATCTAAGTGTTTCTTAAAAATGTGATACTCTTAACAATAGACTTTGGATCTCTATCTTCTGACCCAGATTACTGATGAACACAATACTTAGCAGATCAATCTTTCAGATGTTATTTCAAACTTCACTTCTGTAAGGATGCCAATTAATAAAAACCCCACCATGTCAATGTCAACGTGGCAGCCATGGATATAGGTTTCCTGCAGAAGTTATCTCCTTTCCTTTCTCCCTTAGTTGTTGTGATAAATACTTTTTTTGGATTTTCTTTACTTGTAAAACAAATACCTTTTTAGTGGGAGTGCTGCTTTAAATTCCAAACACGAAGAAAATGATTGAACACTAAAGTAATTCTGTAATACTTGTTAAATCACAAAATTAACTGTATCATTAAATCTCTTTACCCATAGAATATATTAATAAATGCACAGAATATAAACTAATGAAAAATATGCTTTGAGAGGATTTTTGGCCCATAACTTTAAGTGTCCAAAAATCAATTTTTTGTGCAACACCTCTCAACTTCTTCTATAAGGAATGGAAAAAATGGGAAATTTCTACCATATGTTTTGAGAGTGGTAGAACATATGTCTTAAAGACATGAGTTACACATTCAGATTCATATTTCTTTCCATTATCTACAGAGAATGAAACTAGAGAGTTAGGGAAGTTAACATGACTGACAATATTATTAAACATTTGTGATGTTTCTTTCTTGAGTGTTTTTTTGGTATTTGATTTTTGTTGTTGTTGGTTTGTTTTGTTTTAGCAGAGTTTGATAATTAAAGAGCAAATAAGACAAAATAGGCATTAAACATCAAAGTGGTCATTTGATTGGGATTAAAAGAATTTGTTACTATGAGAGAGTACTTATATCTTGTGTCAAATCTCTCTTGTTTCATTTTGTTTTGTTGTTTTTTTTTTCTTTCAAGCTACTTGCTTGATGAGTGAAAGCAAGTTATTTTAGCAAGAGCTTCTGACTCCTGCTGAAAGCTGGATAAGCTTTGATGGAATCTAGATCCTGTCTGTCATAAGGTGGAATTTCTTTATCTCTGATAAAAGCTTGGAGTGAAAAGAGAGAAAGAGAGGGTGGAGAAAATGAATGGAAAACAAAATAATAAGAAATTTGTGAAGGAGAGGAAATTATCAGATTCTCAAAGAAACCAAATTAAAAACTGAGAGAGAGAGAGTCAACAATGGGCAATGTTTAATATATATCTCTGTTGTCCTTGTGGTAATTGCAATTGATTTTAAGGTAGTGCATAATATGGGAAGAATTTCATCTTCCTCAATCTGTCTTCATGCTAAAGAAATATAGGCATAACAGAGAGATAGAAAAGAGATGAGGAGCTGGGCAAAATAATCTGCAGATCACACAGATGACAAATACCAGTAAACATATGGTACCTTATGTGCTATTGAAATGCAACTAATATCTTTTTCTTTACTATTTCCTGAGGGCCCAATCTAGCAGGAATGCTAAAAACAGACCTAACATAGAAGCTGAACAACCTTACTTTCCATCATTTACTTTTAAAGATAAGGGGAATAGCCCATATTACAAAAACTATTAAAAGGGCTTCACAGACCAATGAAGATGGAGGTCATCAGTTTAGTTTTTCCTCTTCCTGAAGATGGTCAAAACCACCTGTCTTCTATTAATACATTGTGATTAGGACTGAGAGAGATCTCTGACTATGTGAGGGTGCAGCTTGAGTAGATTTCAGTTTTGGGTCACTTCTAAAATGACATTGAGGTACTGGAACTTATCCAAAGAAGGACAGGGAAGCTGATGAAGAATCTAAAAAACATATCCTGTGAGGAGTAGTGGAGGGAGCTGGAGTTTAGCCTGCAGAAAAGAAAACTCAGAGGGGGGACCTCTGATCTCTACAACAACGTGTCAGGAGGTTGTAGTGAGAGGTGGTTGGCCTCTTCTGCCTTGTCTCAAGTGAAAGGATGAAAAGAAATGGCCTTAAAGTGCACAAGAGCAGGTTCAGATTAGATATTGGAAATTTTTGGAATAATCTGCGCAGGTGATTGGTGAAGTCACAGGTTCTGAAAATGTTCAAGAAGCACCTGAATGTGACACTTGAGGACATGGTTGAGGTGTGATTATGGTGCTGCTAAGCTGACAGTTAGACTAGATGATCTAGAAGATAGCCCCTGGCTATGGGGAAATAAAATCTGAGAATATAAGAATTAGCACATTTTGTTGCGTTTGTGAAACAGAAAATTATTGTGCATGACATGTGGAAGGCACTGAATAGCTTGCAGATGAGTAGGTCTATACGTTAGGCAAGATATCAAACCAAGGATAATTCGTGGTCCTCAAGGGTTGTCAGACATAGAAAAGTCTGGAAATGCTTAGTATGGGAGTAGTCTATAACAACTGAGCTACAAAAAAAAAGATATGTCCATAGAAGTTACAAGAAAAGTACAGATGAAGCTGAAGAAGCTAAAAATCCGTGCAAACTAAAATTAAAATTAATATTTATTTAAGCAAAGTGGATTTAATAATGAAATTCTGAGGTTCTCAGTCTAATACTTCAGTTGGAGAGATTTGTTTCTCACACATTAGGTCATAGACAAACCAAAAGACTACACAGGTCTATCCTGTAAATGTAAATACTGTTCTTCAATGTTGAATGAGTTGAACTGGAGTATTTTTTTATTTAAGAGTAATATGAAGTTGTGAAAGATGTGCCCTGTGAGATTAATGTTCAGCATGTTAGACTGAGAACACTCACAGAACTCTGTCATCCCATGATGCCTTACTTTTTATTTCTACAAATTTCTTATGCAGAATACTGAGGTGTGGTCTGTAGAGGGGGGCAATTACATTATGCCAGAACTTTATGTAGTGTTCAGCAGACTTGTTTTGCCAGTTATTTTATGGAAGGTTGAAAAATTTTATCTATATTTTATCTAAAAATAGAAAGCCTAAATAAAAAGAACTGCATGTACACAGTATGAACCAACCTTTCTGCTTTTATAAATATCTATTGATGGTAAAGGGAAAATTGAAAAAGATTATCTGTCCTGCTGTTATGAGTAAGTGCATTCTCATTAAGGACCTTCACAGATCAGTTTCTCAATTCTATTAAACCAAAAATTTTAAATTACCTTTTGAGGCAGACTGATCCATTATGCAAGACACTACCAGTCTTCACTGGGAAACAAATTACAAGATTCTACATGGAATCTTCAGGAATAAAAAGCAATGTACATGACAGCACGTTTTTACAGGTTTATGTCATATTAGTACATTTGTCTTCATGTACTTGAGAGTTTAGATATGAAATAATGTTTTATGATTTCTAAATATTCATTAAAAAAATATAACAGAACCCAAAACTTACTATGAGACAAAGCATATAATGGCAAAGATTAGTTAGTTATCTCTAAGTAAGTTCCTTACTCAGACTACATTTTTTTTCCCCAAAGCTTTTTTGGTCAAAGCTGGTTCTAAATGAAATGGAAATTCATTATGTAGTTTAATGATATTATGTTTGGGTCTATGTGAGGCATGTAGTGAGTCTGAGAAACAAGCCAGCTCAACATTTGTCTAAATGAGGCTATAGATCAAATTTAGGATTTAGAGGAATCCTAAGGAGAAGGAAATTAGAACCTTCCTTCTGCACAGACTTTACTGCAGAGAACCACTGCTTGATGAGTCAACACATATTTATTTCTCTTGACTTATTAATCTTTCTCCATATTTTGTAATGGACTCTGCACACCTTGTTGTCTACATTTCCCTCTGTTGTAGTTAAACTCCAGGTTATGTAGATGCTTCGTAATAATCAGGAAGGTTTTCACTTACATGTACAACCATCATTTTCTGTTCCCACTTCATCTAGTCCTGTGGAGGTTAATTCCCAATATCACTGCAGTATAAACTCTTTAGCGAGCAAATGATGTCTGCCCTCTACAAAGTTCTTAAAGTTTT
>VWZD01003002.1:19730-45908 GCA_013396695.1 Sakesphorus luctuosus
CTCTAAGGCTGTATGCAACATTCCTACAACAAAAGTCTGTCTTTTTTCATAAAAGTATATTCTGATTACCCTTTGTAGAAGAAATAATGAAGATTTATTACAGACAAAATGATCTAACAAAATACACTCGAGCTGCAGAAATATTTTCCTAGAGAAGAGATTTTGAAAACTTTAAAAAGGATTATATTAGGTCCTTTCAAGTAGATTTTTTTTCCCTTTGCATTTAGTATGATTACATATAATCACCTTTCATGTTCAATTTCTAAACATCATATTCATTTACAGCAAAGGAAGTGGTTTGGATTCTCATTTCTTCTCTCCTTATTCAAGAAAACATTCCTCTTAAGTTTGCATGAGGTGTGGGATCTACAACTGAGGCAGATTTTCTGGATCCAAGTTCTGCTATGACCTCTGAGTATAGAATATGCAGACAAATTTTCCAGAACTACTTTAGACACTTAATGCTACCTGTAACAAAGAGCTGACTTAAACATGAGTTAAACACATTTTTTTGACTTTTAATTTCCTGCTATTTAATTAAATACATAGGAGAGAGGAATCACAGCCCAAACTCCTGGCTTATTTCAGATATTTTATATTTACCAGGCTTGAAACAGTAATAGGGTTAGCACTTAACATTGACAGGGAACAAAAAAAGACACAGGCATTTACCTTTTTTCCATTAATTGGGAGGTTAATATGTTNTGACCTGACAACTTCATAGACATCACAAGAGACCAGGATGTCCGTCCTGCTTCAAATATGGGGGATTTTTCCCTTTTGTGCTTTTTTATCAAGTTAATTACAAATTAATAGTACTAAGTTAATAATAATCTCTTTCTTTAGCATAGCTGTCCCTGGAATTATTTTCCTAGTTCTATTTACCTTGAGAACAATGATTTCTTTAACATCACTTCCTTTATTACAGTTTTCTAATTCTCTCTACATGTGTAGCAGTCATATTGATTTTACATCTTAGATAATCAACAGCTGCTGTTTTAAAGACTTTCAGTACTAGTCCACCTTGTAAGACTTCTATAAAATAAACTCTAAGTGAAAAAAAAATGCAAAATTGTGCACTTCAGATCATCGTGTGTGTAATGCAAGCAGTTCTATTGAATGGAATGGAACAAGACAAAACAATAAGGCAATAATATATGCTAGCAACTGACAGGGAACAAAGTAAACCAAGTCTTTTCAATTCCTTTTAACTCATTTACAGCAAATAATGTAGAGGTCAAAGAAAGACAGGACTGAAGAAGACAAATTTAAGCTAGTCAAAAGTTCATTGCCGGTGACCGAATATTATGCTAATGGTGAAATGTCCACCTCTGACTCCCTACTCCAGTAACAGCCAGATGCTTGGAAGGTATGTTCCCAGTAGAAAAACTCAATACATATTTTACTCGTCCCTTATCTTCTCCAGGTCATTTATCATAGGGGCTAGATGGGCTAGATATTCTAATGTAGTCTGATTATATATATTCCATATAGAGAGAATATATATATCTCCTATAGCATTCATAAAGTGGTGTATTGAAATTGTTCAGAGATGATTTTCATAAGTCTTAATTAGAACAGATAAGCTGTTATATATGGCCATTTTTATTCTGAACATGTGGCATGTAGTATTATTTTATTAATATATTTTCTTCCATGCCATATAGTGATCATGCATCCCTGGTGCTACAGGTAGGACAGTAGCAAGCTCAGACTGCTCATGTTATTGGTGGGTATGTTGGTTGTTACTCCACTGCACTTTGGAATTATATTGTGCTGATATCTAAAAATGTGCAGCTTCTGATAGGAAAAAAAAAGCATTTCTAAACTACATTTACAGTTGTGATAGTGGAATTTCATGGGAAGATGCAGTCATTCAGCAGCAAGTTAATGAGAAACCAAATGTCCACAGATTATATTATACTGCCATAATCTACCCCATAACAGTACAACAATCAAGACCTGACTGGCAAACAGCAGTATCCAGGAAATCAAAAATACCAAACAGGGCATATTTGATATTTTTGTTTAAGCATACTTTCACTGATCCTGCTCATCTAAAGCCTGAGATGCTAAATAAAAGAGAACAGAAATTCACAGACTAAACACAGATTTAGAAAGGTCCTTACAACTGAAGAAATATTGCTGCAAATTCTCAGAAATGCCTGAAACCAAACTGAACACATACCACTAGGATTTGTTTCAACAAGGCATACATGAGAAAAAAACCCAGATCCCCTCAATGTGTTTTAGATGGTTGTAGGTGGTATTAGGTTTGAGCTGCAAGGTTTTGATAGTTGCAGGGGGTAAGCGGTGTTCTATGAGAAGCTGACAGAAGCTTCCCCATGTCTGACAGAGCCAATGCCTGTCAGCTCCCAGATGGACCCAATGGTGGCCAAGGCCGAGACAATCAGAGATGGTAGTAATGTCTCCGTGATGACATATTTGAGAAGGAAAAAAGCATTACTGCACAGAAGTAATTTTGGCTAGAGAAGAGAGGAGTGAGAATATGTGAAAGCATCAATTCTGCATACCCAAAGGTCAGTATAGAGGGAGAGGGAAAAGGTGTTCCAGGCACTGGAGCTGAGGTTCCCCTGCAGCCCATGGTCCAGACCATGGTGAGGCAGCTGTGCCCCTGCAGCCCTTGCGGGTCTACAGGGGAACAGAGATCCACTTCAAATCTGTAGAGGAGCCCCATACCAGAGCAGGTGGGTGTCTGAGAGAAGGCTATGACCCCATGGGAAACCTGTGCTGGAGCAGGCTCCTGTCAGGGATCTGCACATCTCTGGAGATGGGAGCCCACAGTAGAGCAGGTTTCCTGGTAAGTCTTGTGACAGCGTGGGGGACTCACGCTGGAGCAGTTCATGAACTGTAGCCCATGGAAAGGTCTCAAGTTGGAGAATTTCATGGAAGACTGTCGCCTGTGGGAGGGACCCCATGCTAGAGCAGAGGAAGGAAGGGCTTCTCTACCTGAGGAGGTAGCAGCAGCAGAAACAGCATGGGATGAACTCACCATAACACCCATTCCCCATCTTTCTGCACAGCTGTGTTAGAGGAGGTAGAAATAAAGTTAAGCCCAGGAAGGAGGTAGAGGTGGGGGAAGGGTGTTTTTAAAATTTGTTTCACTCCTTATTATCCTACTCTGATTTTGATTGGTAATGCATTCTATTAATTTCTGCAAGTTGCGTCGGTTTTGCCTGTGACATTAATCAGTAAGTGGTCTCTCCCTGCCCTTATCTCAACTTATGAGCCTTTTGTTATATATTCTCTCCTGTGTCCAGCTGAGTAGGGGAGTGATAGGGAAGTTTTGGTAGGTACCTGGCATTCATCCAGAGTCCAGCCATCACAATGGTATTCAGCTAGGACCATGATATAAATTCGTAGTTTTTTTGTAGTGTTGATCCTGATTCTGATCAACATCACTACTTTTCTCATTTTCCTATTTTTATCACTGGTGACAGCTGGTAGATATTTGAAATTAGACCTGAACCAATAATTGGATGTTTTGGTTCACTGACACAACTGAAAAACTGGAAGTGGGGGAAGGGACTGATCATTTTAGACTGATTAGGAAGGATTATTTGTTTGGTTTTGGTCCTTAGCCACAGAAGAATGAAGGGAAAAAACCTGCTTTTCATAGCATAAAATGATTATTTCATTTCCAGGTTGTGTGCTTTATTTTAATCTTGTAAATATTAACTTTGGTGAAAATATGTAGTATTTCTTTAAAGAAGCTTGAAATGATTTTTTTTCATTTTCTTACTGACTGAAACTGTTTGCATAATTTTAAAAAGCATTTTTATCAACAAAATTTTTTATTCATTGAATACAATATATGATCACAAAGGTTTTCCTAGCTCTACTGGAAACATCACTGGATTCTGGCTTCCAGAATTAATTAAGTAGAAATCATGTAGGAATGATTTTGTGTCTCTCTTATTCTTAGATTTCTAGGAGAGTAATTTCCCTGGGATGCATTAGAGAAGCTCTGGATGCTGCCATAATAGCTACTTCCTATTCCTTGCTATGGTTCCAGAAGGCATGTAACAGTAAAGAATCATTGAGACACATGGAAGACATTATACCTACACTATGACCTTTCTGGCTGGCTGTATCTGGCACAAAGAGCAGTAGGACAATGCTGAATCTTCGTTTTTCATAATCACATATAAACACTTCTCGGAAATATGATCAGTTGCACTAGGCAATGTTTAATGTACTTGCATATTTGAGCCTTTTAAGTAGGAAATTAGGTGTGTGGGGAAGTAGTGCACATGCTTTTCTGATTTTCTAGCTTTGATGAGTTTTTTTCTTTGACATCACCCGCGTTAGGGTCACCACATGAATTCCTATACTCTCAGATAATGCACTTTGTTACTGCCTTGACTAAAGTTCTTTCAGTAGAAGCTACAGAATTTGACTTCAGGATTATTTGTCTGAGAGTTCTGAGATTAAAAGTGATCAAATTGCCTTAACATACATTGCTTTCTATTTACCCAGTCTTTAAAATTCTGCAGTTATAATAAGATGGCAAGGTCCTTATGAGAGAAATAAAAGTGTCCCTTCCAATATTTGTTTGTATTGTTGCTCTGAGGAATGCTTATGTGTGCTTGGTAGAGAGAAAATTAAGCACTCATCTTGCAGAATACACTGAATTATACTAAATGTTTACCCCCAATTGTCTTTGTTTAACCTGTTCACCATAAAGATTCTTTTAATACATAATGTAACATGCGCATGTCACTTTATTTCTTTCAAGGCAGCATAAAAATTTCTCCTAGATTATGATCCTAATTTCCCTCTTCTACAGTTGAAGTTCTTTTTGAGTATATTTTTCTCTTATCCTTCATGATGAGAATGCAACTTCTTCCTCAATGACTTTCATGTGACCTGGACAACCCTATTTCACCATGTCAAATTGTAAATTAGGATAGAAAAGAATTCTTATGAAACCGAGTCAGCTTCTGTGTATACATGCAGCAGGCACTAAGAGCCTTAGCATACTGTTTGGTACCTGTATCCTATAGCCACACAATGGAAAAGGATGCAAGGACACTAAATGGGCAAGGCTGTTTACTGGGCAAGGCTATTTACTGGTCGAGGGCTCAGGAAAACAGAAAGTTGCATACAAAACTTGTCCAAATTGCAGTCTCATGGATCAGTCAAAACTAAAGTTTTTTCTCAGTTGGAAACCTCAATCAAACTGCATACTTTCAATCCTGCTTTTGGTTTGATAAATCTGGCTAAGTAGTTAAGATGCATAGAATAAAATATTTTTTGTTTGCAATTTTGGAATATCTTTTTCAATACCTTTATTCTCCAATACTGCCAAAACTCCTATGAAGTAACTTTTAAGCATATGTGTACACACACACACACCTGCTCTTCTAAGAGAATTAGTCCTGCAAAACAAAAGGCATTTAAATTCAGAATCTTACAGTACAAGAAGAAATAACTGGCACGTCTTTTTAAATTTCATAGGTCAGGCCTCTAATGAGAGTTGGAAGATGAGAATTGGAATGTTCTCATAAAATTTTCAAGGCCACAGCATTCAAATTATTGTGCTATATAAATAGATGCACTACATGTACAGATGTGTATCCAGTTGGCCTCCATTTACATTAAACGGAGAGCAATAATAACTTTAAAAATAACAAATGTATGTACACCAGGAAAGCAAGTGTCCTTCAGCAGGATACACTAGTATTTTGCAAAAAAAGATAACTGTGTTATAGGATAGGGGAAACATAGAGACAGAAAAAAACCTATCCCAGCATAGTATCATTAATAATATTTATTTTAGTCCTATTTTGAGTAACAATTTTTAAAATCAACAACACATTCATAATTTCAGGATCTCTCAGTTCATGTTTTGATTTTGGTCTGCCACAATTGTTACATGAAATTACATTGCAGTTACTTCAACCAGAAACACAAAAAGGTTATGACTTTTTTGTTTAAAAAGTCAGAACTTATAGCTAAAGGGCCTATTCTTCTCTCAAAGAGCACACATAACACTAATTAAGGGTAATGGGAATGACATGTCTCTACTAAGAGGAAAATGTAAAATTTCATTAAAATATTTCTTAGCAATAATGCCAATTATTATAGTCTCAATTTAAAAGAACTAGGTCATTTTGTGAACTTTTAGTAATACTAGTTTTAATGTAAATTTAAAAAAAATAATCTGCAAATCATTTACATAGTAGTGAAAAAGTGGAATGGGAAAAGGTACACTTAATCCACAAATAAATGTTAGAAAAGGGCTTTACAGCTATTTCCCCTTCAAATATTATTTAAGAAAATACATTTTACTATTTATATTGTAAAAGATATGTCAGTATGCTGCTCATTGATACAGATGTATCATTATAGCATATCTTAGATTCCCAGTATCATAGATTTCACAAAATATTATTTTTCATCTTTGTGTGATCCAGTATTTATTAATATAATTAATAAGTGATCATAGTTTTTATTAAATGTTTAAATGCTTTCTCAATCCCTCACTTATGAAATTTTCTGCATTCAGTTTTTGATTTTACTTTAGATGTCAGTAGGAGAAATATAACTGCTTGAGGCAACCAAATTTCAGTTGGTTCAGTTTTGGCTTTTATTTTGTAATCCATAACTTTTTTAAAGGATGGATTTGAAATACTTTGTAATTAGTCTTTTAGAAAGTTTTTGAAATACAATATTTCAGTAAGTTAAAACTTTCTGCATAACCCATTTATAAAGTATTTACTTCAATCATTTTGGAAACTAGCCATAATCATGATGACTGTTTAATTAAGGCTTCTGTGGAACTTGACAACAATGCTAATAAAGCAATTGAGGAGACACAAGTAGTTGATCTTAATTGGAAGAGATGACACTATTTACAAGAATAAATGACGGTAGCTAATCTCACATTCGTAATTATCGGTGATGGGCCTGCTTCAAAAGATGTTGTGGTTCTTGTCTGCTTTATCTTAGTCCCCCCAATATATGTATTTATGCAGAATTTGCATGTTTATCTGTTTCGTAAAGGTAGCGATGTTTCTTACAGGAGTTGCCTCCTGCACTTAAACATTTCGGTGACACAATAAGAAAAAGATTTTCATATTTGCCACCCAAACAATCTCTCTTCCCCTTTTCATTTTTTTGGAAAGTCTTGCAGTTTCCCAATGAAGAATGCATTTGATTATTTGGAGCAAATGATGCCTAGCTGCTCTATAGGAAAACACTGAGCAACTGTATACTCTGACACCATCTATCTGCACCTTGCCCGGTGGAGCTCCATGCATTCTCTGGAATACTGACGTCTCTGTCTCTTTCTCTCCCTTCAGAACTGGCTGACAAGCCTAGTACATCAAAAATAGGGTCTTCCCTATAGTTCCTTATATGCAGTCATTCCCTCTACAGAAACTCCAAACATGACCGGAGGTCCAGGAGATGATGTCACCACGTGAGTATTTTCAACATTAACTACTTTATTTATACCATCAGATTCAGGGGGAAATAATCTTATGAGCTATTTTTTAATTCTTCACAAAGTACAAACTTCATGCTGTGCTTTTAACAAGGTCCTGAAAATACATATAATAAAGCAAATACTCATATCAACACTGGCTGAAACAATGCACAGTGAGAAGCATGTACCTCACTATAATTATGTTTCTCTCTGCTTCCAAACAAAGAGTTTATGAGATCCTTTGGTTCTTGACTGCTCATTGCTGGGCATTTTGGGATAATCAAGACATTTGAATTGCCATAATTTTCTGTCACACTGTCACAGATAAACACGCTTTATTTTGGTTTGGTTTGCGGCAGCAGGGTAAAAAGTATTCCAGAACTGAAAACTTCAATTACTGTTATTTATGAGTATTAGAGGAAAAGTGAATGAAGCAATTTAAATTTTCATATTTTAGCATGAATACTATGCTCCCCACACCATTTGTCTGAGAGCTGGACTTCCACTGATCAGCAAATACTGTAAGTGAAAACTTAAGAAAACATTGGTAATATATTTTCTACTTGGAAAGCATATGATTCTTCTTTGGATGACTATATTCTCTGCAACGAAACATGGCAGCAGATCAAGAGCAAACAGTTTTACTCTAGTCTCACTGATGACTTGGATAATAATTCTTTCTGGAAACCTCTGGTGATTCTCTCATTGAACCTCTTCTATAAAGATAGTTTGTCTTCATGCCGTCCCAGTTGTTCATCTCTTGCTTGATGGCACACAAAGACCTGGAGGAATAATAGTAGCAGTGCTGGCATTTGATAACTAGTGACACCATCAATTAACTGTGATATGTCTATTACAAAGCAAGAAGTAACATTCCCCTTCCTGAAGTAATTTTTCAGTTATTGTTCACAGTATACATTGCACATATAGAATTTTGTTTTCCACTAAGGATGTTCTCTATATCTCACAGAAAACCAGAGCATCTAAGATCATAATGCCTCTGCCAGGAGATGTTCCAGCTGAAACTGAGATGCAATTCATACCTTTTTTTTTTTTTTTTAAAAAAAAGCCTTCAGAAAATTTTTCATGCAGGAAATGCCAAAAGAAAACAAAGAAGCCAAAAAGTTCAGACTAAAGTCTAAATCACCTTAAAAACATTTTCTTAGAGTCAGATTCCCAGTGAATAACATGTGAAATGCTTTGTGAACAATAGTCAAGCAAATAAGTTTTAATCCTAATAAATGTGCCTATCAAGCACTATCATTTTAAATATGGTGATGGATCTACAGACGTTGTTGTTTCCCTTCCTCCTGATTAGACTCCTTCTTTTGTTCTTAGTATTGGATTGCTTTCCATACAAGGAATTTATATGCCTCCCTTCTGCACATTTTTCTGTGGCTTGCATTAGTGTTTTCTAAACAGCTTATCACATGCTATTTATCATGGGAATGGCTTTGATATCTTTGTGTGAGCTCCACAGACCCACTCATCTGATGATTAAATCATGGTGCCTATTCCATTACATCATATTCATAATGAATCATTTCATCCATCAATTATTGCAGAACTGTTCTCATATCATGTGATAATGATATGGACTTTCTGCCTCATTCAAAACAGTGTATAGCAAACAACCCTGCCTTCAACTAAATATGAAAATGAAATTGAAACAGCAGAGCAGTCAGCAGGTGTGACGTCTGTAGATGTACTGCCAATAGTTAATCACTATAAGAAATGACACACTTTCCCCCACCAACACAAATACTGTATATGCAGGAAATGACAAAACAAAAAGGTACAACATGCAATAGCACTATATTCTACAGGCATCTGCCTATCCTGAATTATATACTTTTATATTGCTAGTAGATATTTCATTGCTTTAGATATAGAAAATAGCTATTTAATAGAAGTTAAAGTGGCAAAATTAGTTTTCCAGACCTCTGACTTATTTTGTCCTACAATTTTTTTTTTAACAGTTCTGAGACAGAAACAATTTAGGGATATTTTCACATAATCATAGAAATACTGGGTTGACACAGACCTTTAGCAATATCTAAGCCTCTCCTCTACTGGTAGCAAGAACAAGTGTCCAAATGTTTGTCTACGTTATTTTCCACAGTCTCTAGCTGACTTATCCTAATTAAGTTATTCTTTATGCCAAAACAGTTTTCCTTACATATTTCCCCTAAAACTCTGCCATTACAGATTAGCTCATTTTTAATTCACGCAGTCTATCTTTACAGGTGTTATATTCCACAAAGTGTCTCCTCATTTTGCTTGCTCTTCTTTGGAGTTCTTATTCCGTTTTAAACTTTATTTCATAGCTTTAACCCTGTGCTACTCGAAACTGGACACAGAATTCTAGTTGTGAATTTTTTGGTGTTTAGCAGAGAGTAATAATTACTTCTTGTCTTAAGAGCAACAATATTAATGGCACGTGACAGGATGATGTTTAGGGGAGCATTGTTGTGGTTTGTGTTTGGTTTGGTTTTATTTTTTCCAATAGCATTGTTTTCTTTTTCAGCTTGGGTTCAGTTTCATTACGGTTTCTAGTTTTGTCCTCATTTTTATTGAGGCAATCCATAGAGGTAAGATTTCCTCTTAGTATTTTGCAGTTATTAGTACTAAATTATATCCTATTGCTTTCAGATCCTTCTTACAATTTATCAAGATCTCTTTGAATCCTAACCATATTCTCCAGAATATGCAAACCTCTCCTTGGCTCAATGTAATTTTCAAATTTTAAAAGTAAAGTTTCCATGCAGTCACCCAAATTGTTAATCAGAATACAAATGCCTGGATAATGGGATAGATGGTGCCCTATTTCTACAGATTGAGTGGGATTCTGTGGAGAATCACACCATGATGTACATTCGATTTCTATTTTGCTTTAACATCCTTTGAAAGCTGATTCTTACATATTCTGTGGTCGATCACACTGACTTGATTGACGCAGCACCCTACAATGAGCATTCCTTGTCCGGGAGCCCTGTAACTGTGCTTCATGCCTAAGGGGTTAAGCTTAATAGCACAATGATGTTGAGTCCAGCACCACTGCATCCATTAAAAACACTATCTATATTTTAGTAGGTGATAGCAGCAGACATAATACTTGTCATTGATTTTATAGGTTGAGTTTGTATCATAATATATTGACAATGTACTTTTATATAACACTTGCTTCAGGGTGTAGCTGCATTCAACACTGAATAACAGGCTACTAAAAACTGTAGCAGAAACAGCTTTACGACCCACCATTGACTTGTGTTTTACATTGTATTATCTTTTTGCAGACATCTGAATTAAAGGTTAACAAACACTATTTAATGGGTTGTCGGAATGAATGTACAGTACATGAATACATGCCTAGCAATGTCTATCAGTTCCCACATACTATACATGCATTGTGATTTGGATGAAGACAAGACAGTAAATGGGTGACGGTTCCTGCCTGACTCTTTTTAGTAGTATGAAATAGCACATTTTGTTATACTTCCTCCAATTAAGTGCATATCTACCATTAAAGCAATCTGTCATCATTTTAACAATGTCATTAACTTCTACAGTGTCTCACAGATGCTTTGTTCTTCCTTCAGAATTAGCAGCACATACATTTATATAGAAACTTAGAAATGCAAAATAGGGAAAACAAGTTTAAGAAGTTATCTGTAAATTATATAAATAATAAAAAGTGGTTACAGAGGAAACGTGACTGCTTTAAAAAGAAAAAATACCAAGTACTTAATCTGCAGAAAATGTACAGTAATAAAAATGTACTAACCTATAAAAATATAAATTATTTTTCTCTCCCTGGTAATTATAAGGAAATATGGTTTACCATACTATAAAAATGTACTACCGTATAAAAATATACTAAATTATTTGTCTATCTATAGTAATTATCAGGAAATATGGTTTACAATAGAACAAAAAGTACTAAGCCTGTAAAAATACACTAAATTACACTTCTAGCTATAGCAATTATTAGGAAATATGGTTTACAACTCATAAAAGTAGCATTTTAAATATAATAAGGTTGTCTACAGAGCTACAGAATCAAAAATGAGATTGATTCTTTCCTATTTTATTCTCAAAAAAGAGAAACTTACTGGATATGGCTCCAGTAAACACAGAAAGAGCTATTAAATGCCCTGCTCAGCAATGGCTGTTTAAAACAATTGATGGATAATACATGAACACATAAAAAAAAGGTTATTCATTTCCTGAAATTTTCACATTCAAATTAATAGTGATATGTCAGGCTGATGAATTATCAGCTCTAGAAGCTAGGTTTGTTAGTACAACACTATATTTTTCTAAATATAGTTAAGATGTTATCCTTTTAAATTTGATTTCAAACAATATAAATCAAACATCCTATTTATCTAAAACTAAACCACAATAAATTAATCTTGATTGCAATTTTTAATTCCTTTCAACTAAAATGGAGCAATGATACAAAAAACTGCTTTAAAATATATTGTTTTGCCAATAGTTTGCATAATATACAGGGAATTCAAAAGCATCCAAAACAATTAGGACCCCAAGTTCTAATTTCAGAAGTGACTTAGGACTAGATCTTTAAAACTGTGAACCCTATAACTCCTTCATCATAGGTGCTTTAATGCCTAAAAACACTTCTAATATAAATAAGTACATAAATTTACTAACTTTTAGCAAGGTTTCTGTCACTCTGTGTTGCCACTTCAAACAACAGCACACAGAATCTCAGGTCAATTTAGGTAACTTGCAAAATATTAGCCTTGGTTCCAGCAGTAGCCAGTCTTTTCACTCAAGCACCACTTTGTGTTATTATCAGCTTCTTTAAGTACACTTGTCAAATGAACTGTTAGTCTTTTATTCCTCAATACAATTTAATGCTGCAATTGTTACAGCCAGGGAACTGGCATTGTTGCATTACTTCAAATGATTTTTTGTAATATAGATATTTGTAATTCTCTGTATTCCAAGTCTTTCACAGCCTAAAATAATGTTCTTCCTGAAGGCTCAGAAGAACTCAAAATATTCTTGTTACATAAAAAGCATATAATAGTTTCTTTCCATGTAGTGATGATCTGCTGTGATAAGAACATTGTGTTCCCTTAATTACAACCTACAGATTTCACAAGACATGGAAAGGAATTGATATTAAAAAAAATCATAGGACACATGTTAGGCACGCATTTCTCATTTATAATTCTGTGATGAATAGTTGTTTCCATCTTACTTTACTATCTTGGGTGGGGCATTGTTTCCTTATTCATGAGTGCAACTCTAGTTATTTCTTATAACTTCATTTCAAGCAGTGAAAATGAGGAACTAATCAGATAGAAGGAGGAATTAGAGAAGGTCTTATATACCGGGAGTGTGAGAATATCCTAATTCCATGCTAACAGAAGTAACAGACCATCCTGTATACGAGAAGAGTTACCTAGGTCAGTACTGCCAGTCTAGTACCGGTTCCATTTCTACCAAGTTGAGATCCTCTAGAGAGGAGAAAAAGAGTAAGAATCTTTTGCTTGAAGTGTTTCAATTTCCACATAAAAAAAGGATACCCTGCTACGTACTCTCCTCCACAGAAGCTAAGGGAAACAGAATGGCCTTGTCATTATCTTGACATAGACCCAGAAAATTCAAGGGTATGTGCCAGTAATTCTACAAGAGCCTATTCTTTGGCTTTCATCCAGCTTGATCCTACAGAAGTTTTGACACCAGTCCAGCAAGACAGAAGGCCTGAGTCAGTTCTCCAGAGAGGCCTGTGCTTTGACATCACTGCGCTATTCAATACACTGATGAGCTGGTGACTTCAAGGGCACATGACAAAGTCTACCACTTTTAGATGCACTAGGCTAGAGACCTCAGAGAAACTTATGCTTTCAAATTAGCATGGCAAGATAATGTTTCTGACCCGGTCACTTCATCGTTACTCACCACTTGGCAGAAAATGAGAAAGTTACGGAAAACAAGCCAGAGACTTCATAGTAGTTTTTCTATTTTTCAGACTGTTCTTGGTTCTTCAGGGAAGTTGCTAAAAGGGCTCTGCCTTGTCTAACTTCCAAACTTGTATTGTGGCTTCTCAAATGCTTATTGTTTCCCATGTGGTTAGCAAAGTAGGGCTGCTGAGTAAGACCGTGTAAGAGAACTTTGACCTTCATGTAAGGCTGGTAAAATAGATGTGGAAACTGCAGTTTCACTGAGAAAAGTGACTGTTTCACATAGGAATTCAATATCTAGCATAACCTCTGTTATTATCCCAGGTACCCAGATGTGCTGAGCTATTAACTCTATATTCACCAAGACAGAGATTTTCAGAATGATTTTTGCAGGAAGGCAAGAACTCCATACAATGTGATGACTCGATATGAATGTGGCATAAAACTGCTAAACTTTTCTATTTATGCTTTGGAAAAGTTGTGTGTCCTTGATTTCAACTATTTGTTGTTGCTGTTGTTCCTTTAACATTTTGAAGCAAATTAGATTAGAAAAAAGTTGAGTGGGTATGCCTTCCCTGATAATGAAGATTATGTCATAGGGAAAAGGACATGGCAGATAAAGGAAACAGCTAAGTGTGAAATCTGCTGAGAATGATTCAATGTTTGTAGATAGTATGCAGTGGCAAGGAGGTTGGAGTAGCAATAAAAAAGTGTCAGTCAGTTGGGTAGGCAGCAGAATTTGGTTGAGTCAGAAAATATAATAAAAATTTTTTCAGCATTGTGACTGTCTTTTATCCTGTTACCTATCCAAGAGGAAGAAGGTATGGCTGCCAGTTAGCAAGGGTTCCCTCTTACCCCATTTTCTAAAAAGCTGAAGCCTTCTCAGAGCTGTTTCTTTCCTTCATTACTGTCTAACCAAGTAACTTCCTTCTGACTGCATGCATTACTTTCAGCTGCTCTTAGAGACACATTTCATGGCTGGTATGTACCTAGCTTTGCATTCACAGTTTTACATCATGGAAAGTAGGTACAATGTGAACACAAGTGTGCTGAGGGAGCGAGGAACAACTTGTCCCCTCTCCCTCCACCCCAACCTGCTAATTTAGAATAACGCAGTATCCTGTTTGGTTCTTGAGGTAACAGCTTTCATCAGTTGAAATGACAGCTCTCCTGCAATGATTGCTAATTTAGGAAAGAGTACAAGACACGTGGAAGCATGTTGTATTATTCCCTTGATGTACACTCCTAACTTCTAGACATTTCATTCTAACGTAGTTTCATCTATCAAGATGTACCAGAAATGGAATTTAAGGTAATGAGGACCCATGCCCTTGTTTGGCTACTGTTCCTCTTGTATTTTCCTGTAAAGGATCCATGGGATTGTCTGAGTAGCATTACTGTAGTACCTCTTGAAAAGTTAGATCAGGGAACAAAAATGTATCTGTTAATACTAGAAAGATTCACATTGCATCTTTGGCAGTAACTGGCAAAAATTGAAATTTTTTTGCTGTTTTCTAGATGAGTGAAAAAATTACATAATTACAGGAAAATATATGGAGTTCAATGTATGTTCATTGTAAGTATTTATTATGTTATTAATTATATGCATATGGCACTATAAATAATATGTTTCTGTCCATTTTCCTAGTCACATGACTGAATTCACCTATACTGCATTACCCTGTTGAGGATACGGTGTGACAGTCAGTACTAAATGATATATGATGAACTTCAAATAACCAGACATCATGTCCTATTGATTGACATGTCAAGAGCACAACAGCTTAAAAAATTATAGACAACGCAAATTTCTATCTTCCTGAAAATTCACTTAAGTATCTTTATGTTGATGTAATTAAACTGAAGAAGCATCTGAAATCAAACAAGTTATAGATTTAAAATAAATGCCCTATAAACATTGTAGAAGACTTTTGAAGTTACATTTTGTGTCTCTCTTATTTCTCCATATGTTACTGAGTTCAGTGAATCAGATGCATTTTTTTGTTTTATGGACTTTTATTGTCCACTGTCGCTAAATATTTTAAATATTGGGTTACATTTTAAGTGATAATGTTGAAGTTTTCCCTTAGTGGAATGTTCTTCTGGTATATGAGTTAAGCTTCTGCTCTCATAAAATCTTGCTATTATGAAATCCTTGCACAGATTATGGATTTGACTGATTACATATAGAGGGCAAAAAGGCATAAAGGGGGTAAAATGGGTCAGAAATAACTCTAGTTAAATGAAGCAGTTGTTCCAGCTGTTACTGAAAGTTCATGTATAGGACCAGGTAAGTTTCTTAGTTGACAAACATTATGTCATTGAGAGGACCTTACAGAAGAAACACTTTGCTAAAATGATATCTCACATTCTGGACCATACTGCATCACAAAAAAACTCTGTGACTGTCTAACTACTATTACTATGCACGAGGCAGGGGTGGGGCAAGGAGAAATTAAAAAAAAAATCACAGCTTTAAAGTTTAAAGAAACAAACTCAATGCAGGAAATATATACAAAAAGACTTTGTATGTTAATTTCATTTTTTGGATTCCATAGTGCACAAATCATGTTACAACTTCGGTCTATTCAACTGCTTTACCAATTACAGAGTTTAATTGGCCACAATGACACATTGCAGTAATACGCAGAACAGTGAAAGCTTTCTTTAGCTATTGTTTTCCTTCCTCTAGACCATATATGCATTAATCCACTGTTTATATTGAGGCCTGATATACTGCCCTTCAAAGTCACTGGGCATCTTTCAACCCATTTTGGTAGGTCACGTGCACTAAAAATCCTTGTTCATAACTATGAAGTTATTCCAAGCCTAGGGCAGTAGCCGGTAGGTTTAAGAGGAAACAGTGAATAGAGATGGAACAGAACAGATCAAAAATGAGAACTGAGGATGGGGTCTAATATTCAGTGCCTAATTTTGCTATAATATACTGTGAAAAAGAAGAAGAAACTATTCAAAGCGCCATGGAGTTAATGAATAACTCCTCCCTAGATCTTGTGGGTATGAGGATGTATCAGGCAGACAAGTTGAGGACCTCATCTATGCCAATATACACTGTAATTTTACAGGTTTTGTACAAGTGTTTCTAAAGCATACATCTAAATTTTTGTACATAAGTGTGCAAGTATCCTATTTATAAATTAAGAAAAACATGATAAACATAAAACTGAAGTTATATTTTTTGAATTTCTTTTGTGTATGCATTTAAGACTGGTAGTGATGTCTATCTTTTTCATTTATTAAATGCCTTCCAATAAGGCTGTGTGACTTGACATAACATTAATTTTTGTTCCATTCTTGTGTAGCAATGGTCCTTTGGAATCACAGCATCATTAGCAGATGATTTAATGCAGTCTATTTTAAAGCCAACAAACTAGCTGAAATGACGCTGAGGCAATTCTACAAGACTGTGGTATTAAACCAGCTGCCTTCTCCATTGCCTATAAAGTGATGTCAACTGCTCCTTGAAGAACACAATAAAAGGTATTCAGTTACTCAAAAGGTTCTATTCCATTACATGGTAGAGAAAGACGGAAAGGAAAACCTTATCAGTTCTTGTTTAAAAATACATTCTCAGGTATATGGTCAGTGCACACCTGCCCAGATGTTTATACAGAAACATTTTGAATTCTCTTTCAGAAGAATGGCACCTAGCCAGCACACCTGCCTCATGGGGAAAATACAATTGTGTAACTCAGCTAAATAGACTATGTAAACTGTGTTAAAGACAGAAAAAGGCAATGTATCTAGCCCACAGAAGTCTGACCCAGTAAGGCATTCCAGTGACTGATTAACGAAAAGGTCATCAAACTGCTGTATAAATATACCCTTTCTGTAAGTGGTCACAGCCAGCAAGGCTTCACAAGAGGAAAGTTCTGCTTATCGAACCTGATTTCCTTCTATGACAAGGTGACGCACCTAGCTGATCAAGGGAAGCCAGCTGATGTAATCTTTTCTGGATTTCAGTAGAGCTTTCAATAGTGTCTCTCACAGGGTCCTGCTGGACAAAATGCCCAGCACACAGCTGGATGAGCACATCGTGGTGGGTGAGCAATTGGCTCATGGGTTGAGCACAGAGGGTAATAGTGAATGCTGTGATGTCAGACTGGTGACCGGTCACTGGTGGGCTCCTGCAGGGGTGCATCTTAGACCCTGTGCTCTTCAACATCTTCATAAATTACTTGGATGCAGGACTGGAAAGGATATTGTATTGGGTCTGACTGAAATGGAGTTAACTTCCCCATAGCAGCCCTCACAGTGCTGTGTTTTACATTGGTAGCTGAAAGGATGTTAACACACCAGCTGAGCACAGCATCAGCACTGTAACATTCCTTCCGCTGTCGAGGGCAAGATTCTGGGAGGAGACACAAGTAAGCCAGCCGACCCAAACTAACCAAAGGGATATTCCACACCATATGATGACATAAAAGCTAAGGAAAGGTGCAGGAAGGGGCACATTTATTGTTTCCAATGGCTTCCCGCTAAGAAACCATTACATGTGCTGAAGCCCTGTTTCTCTGGAATTGGCTGGACATCACTGCTGATGGGAAGTATAGAATAATCCTTTTTATTTTTTATTTTCCTTTTGTGCATGTAAGGTTTTGCTTTGCTTTTGCTTTGTTTTTGCCTTAGCAAACTGCCTTATCCCAACCCACGAATCATTTTACATCTTATTTTCTCTCCCCTTTATGGCTGGGGAGTGATAGAGTGGCTTGTTTGGCACCAGGCATCCAACCAACGTCAACCCACCACAGACACTAAGCAAGTGTGCAGATAAAAAACTGGGAAACTGGGAGGAGCTGTTGATTCCCTCCAAGTCAGGGAGGCCTTGCAGAGAGACCTCGACAAATTAGAGGACTGGGTGATCACCAACCATAGATTGGGGAAAAGGGAAAGTGCTTGATTCTGTACCTGGAACGTGTGAACCCTGGATGTATGGTCAGGCTGGAGAATGAGATGCTGGAAAGCAGTGCCATGGAAAGTGACCAGGGGGGTCCTGGTAGGTGGCAAGTTGAACATGATTCAGCAGTACCCTGTAAGCCAGGAGGGCCAACCATGTCCTGGGGGGCATCAGGTAAAGCATCACCAGCTGGTTGAGGGAGGGGATTGTCTCACTCTGCTCTGCACTAGGGTGGCCTCACCTTGAACATTGTTTGCAGTTTTGAGCACCACAATATGAGAAAGCTACTAAGCTCTTAGAGAGCATCCAAAAGAGGGCAAAGAATATGGTGAAGGGCCTTGAGGGAAAGCCATATAAGGAGCAGCTGAGGTCACTTGGAGTGTTCAGCCTGGAGAAAAGGAGGCTGAGGGGAAACCTCATTGCAGTTACAACTTCCTTGGGAGAGGAAGAGGGGGAGCAGGCACTGATCTCTTCTCTGCGGTGACCTGAGGGAATGGTCCAAAGTGTAAAAGGAGGTTTAGGATGAATATTAGAAAAAAGTTATTCACCCAGAGCGTGGTTTGGAACTGGAACAGGCTCCTAGGGAAGTGATCACAGCACCAAGCCCGACAGAGTTCAAGAAGTGTTCAGGCCCATAGTGTGACTCTCTGGGCTGGTCCAGCCCAAGGCCAGGAGATGGACTCAATGATCTTTGTGAATTCCTTTCCACTCTGCATGTTCTGTGATTCTGTGAATTTTTCTTCTAACCTACTGATCAGTTGGAATATCTCTTCAGCCACAAGAAACAGTAATTGCTGGCAGTAAGTAGTTAATCCTGGCACACAAGACTAAGGAAACGGTATTTTGGAGTCTTTTTTGAATAGTAAAAACAACCATGATCTCTGCCAAGAAGGCAAAGTATAGGCTACCTTACTCCCAGGAAAGCTGAAAGTAGTTTGACTGATGATTTACTTTCCAAAAAACAGTTTCACACCAAATTTAGCCTAGATACACACTTGGATATTAAGACCATGTTCGGGAACTCATTGAGAGGGAAGGAAGGAAGGAGAGTCCTATTACTTTTGTTCACAACCAGAATCCTCCTTAGCTATGGAAATACCTGAGCCCATTTCTTTTACTCCAGTCACACCCTTTTCTCATATGTATGTCAGCAGCTAACTTTAATGAGACAGGGTGGTGGAAGGAGCACCATGGGCAGGTGTGAGCAGGAGCAGGCAGGTGGCTGCCAGCACCATCCCTGCCAGGGGCTTGTATGGTTTTCTCCCTTTGACTGCTACCCTTCATGTTGAACAGAATTCTTTTTTTTTACTCAAAATGTAATATTAATTTTGTTGATAAAACCAAATTATTGATTTTTATTTTTTTTCTTTTCACTTCAGTCCAGTATCTCTATCCTCCTCTGTAGAGTGGCTTGATGCTGGTAGCTTTCACATGATGAGATGGATACTCTAGGTCTGCTGAATTCTGTCATGTTGTTATAATTTACAGTCCTAGTCCTGGAAAAGTGAATAATTTTTGAACCTCAAAAAATAACAATGAGAAATCAGTTCAATTCACATGTTGCTGTACTTTTCTGAGCACCAGATTCAGAAATTGAGCTGGAAAATTAACAAAATTGCAGTTGCCCTTCCTTTACAGTGGCCCAGATCAAAAGCTTTGATTAAGGCATTGTTCGTGGTTTGAGAGGTGAGAGCCACATGCTGCAGCTGGCATTTATCTCTCTTTTTACAACAAAGCAAATTTAATAACAGAAAAGTTGTTTCTAAGATCTCTTGTGTCTGTGCTAGCTGACAACTGATAAAACTGGCCCATAGATTTTTGAGAGTATAGTAAATTAAAGTCTTTTGCAAAACATACCAGTTGGCAAGGTATTCTCAGTTTAATTTTAAAATACGTTTATTTGGCCTACCCAGCTGTTAGTAGTTGCCAGCTCTCTTTCAGCTCTATGACAACATTCTACCTCATCCCAGCAGGTATGATGCTGCGCTGTCAGAGCTGCCATGGAAATTGCTGGTGCCTAGGGGGACAAGTAAATATATGCTGCTTTTTCAGTATATAACAGTTTTCCCAGTGCTGTATCCCAGAAAAGTGGGAGACAGTAAGCCACAATGCTGAAGGAGTGAAAAGTGTGTACTCCCAAAAAAACAAGGTTGATGTTCTGAATGCTTTCCCCAATATTACTGGAAGACTGGAGTTTAATAGACCTTTTCCAATTAAGAATTATTCTTCAATACTAAGTTATGAAGGATCATATTCTTCATGTGTAACTAACAGCAACATTCCAGACTGAAACAGTAATGATGTGTATGCAGTATCTGAAAAATCTAGAGTGCAGTTTTCAAGTATTACATTTTGACCATAGCAATCTCAGTTACCTTAGCTAGAATCAGTAGTATTGGTGTAGCCATGATGTTATAAAGAAGAGAATAATGATTGTATTGAAAAGTAAAAAAATTAATAAACATAGTTGGAAAAAAAAATAGGCAGAGAAGGCAGAGAAGAATCTGAGTAATGGCTTGTGCAGCTGAAGGTTCATTTGCTTTCTATGGCTACATTCAACGAGTCTCATAGAAGTATTTACCTTTCTTTATAAATTATGCCTCATTAAATTTGAAGCTCTTCATCAGCTTTTGGCTGCCTTTGAATCCACACTGTTGTATTGTTCTAAACATATCCTAATAATTCTGTGTTTTGCATTGTGACATCAAAGAGCTATCAGTAAAGCAAATATTTAATCTAGAGTGAATGGTGAGTCTGGGTGCCTGAATAGAGATTGTGAGGGGGAAAAAAGAACAAAGAAATTCTTGAACTTTAAACAATTGGTAATTGCTTCTAATGCTTTAATATTTTAAATATTAGAGTACATTTACTTTCTTTTAAATATTTTCTGTTTAAGGAAAATTGTATTCACATGTTAAAAAAGCAAAAATTTTCACCTGACTTTGCTGGTGTGTTGAACTTGACCAATACTTAAAAGGTATGATTGTATGTGTATGTATGGCCAAACTTCGCGAACGAAGATTTGGGAAGGGCTCTCCTCTTTGAGCCTGCGCAATGGATTTTTTTTTTTTTTAGATGAGGCACAGCGTGCACAGAACTGGTCCACCGTTTAAGTCCTAAGGCCGCTTTGCCACGGCCGAGCTAGCTTGGATAGTGACAGTGAAGTCCTCAGGACTGTCTCCAGCACCCGGTACTAACCGGGGCTGACCCTGCTCAGCATCTGAGATCTGATGGGATGGGATGGCAGAGAGGCATTGAACTGCCAGGGGACGATCCCACTGAGACTCGAACTCATGACCTTGGGATTTGGAGTCTGGAGTGCTCTTTATTACACCACAGAACTGCCCAAAAAGTATGATTACTACTTGGTTTTATGTGTTTATGGAGGCAACGTAGAATACAAAGAAAATATGTGATCCAACTATGCCAATTTGAAAAAGAAAAGGAGCTTTCAAGTTCCGTGGGAATTTCCTACAGACAAACTGTAGCTGAAGTGAATGGCTGATGACCAAGGAGCTAGGATAGAGTGCTTTGGAAGTGCTATGGGGTACCTGTCTATACAAAAGGCCTCCTCTATGAAAAATGCTAAATGATTGTACCTTTGGTTGTACATAACTCTCTGTACTCCTTCCTCCAAAATAAATAGACTTTATGAATGTAAGATGGGTCTTAAAAACTTTAGTGATCAAATCCTGCATGGCATATTCACCTCCAGCAGTTGTTATGAAAAGGATTAATTTTTTTATGTGTTGTTGATTATTTATTCAAATGGTCAAGGAGATAGAGAAAACAAGTGTGACTGCTAATGTATAACAAGTAACAATTGCATCTATCTCAGACATGTAAAAGGACAAAATAGAAAAAATTATATGAGTAGCAGGAAAAAAACACAAACTCATTTAGTAGAGGATTAATTAAACCCAATTGTAATCTGGGAGACCTAGACAGTGGGGAACTGCCTCAGGTTACTGCTGATAGACCTCCTTAATAAACAGGTAAAATCTGGTGGATGTTACACATAAGCATATTTACTTCTTAGAAAATATCAAATGGTAGTAATTTCCTATCTAAGAAATGAAAAACCACAGGTATGAGTTGCTGCTGACAGCTGGAGAAGGTGAACTTCAGAGCTGCCCACAAAGGGCTGCCTGGGGCAGCCAGTCATGTGAGGGGATATGCTCTGCCTATCTCCTAGAGGCATCCAGTGCATGAGCTCCCACCTCTCCAGTCCCCTTCAGATCTCCAACCAGTGCAAGAGGTACATCCATCTTGACAGAGCATACTACTATTTTGAGTTTGACAGCAATATTTCTCTCTCTCCTAGTTGTCTATTCCGTAGTCGGCAGTGAGTCAGGAGAGCAGGCATGCTGCTCCTCTGCACAGGAGCCAGCAGTGCCAGTCAGGGGAGCCAGAGCTGCCACCCCACCTGCCACAGCAGACCGTGCCTGAATCCCTGCCACAACTGTGAAACCAAGAAGATACATGTAGAACCAGGCTAAATTTTTCCATAGCATATTTGAATTGCTTGGAAGCGTAGATTTAAGCTGGCTACCACTATTCACAAATTAGTGTGATTTTATAAAATTCTCAAACTCTGAAAATTTAAAAGAATAATAATCCTCCTCAGGAAAAAAATTGGAACCCCCCCCCAAAATAATTTTATTTCTTAAAAAAAAAACCAAAAACAGGAGTGAACATACTTTAAAGGATAAAGCAACCCTCATGGCAGGAAAGCAAGAAGATTTCATTTGGAAGTGGCCTAGTATTTTCTGTTGCAGCCCTGCTTACCAAAGGCTAGTGGTATGATTTTAATAGTTTGTAAGGCAACACACAGTCTCTGGAAAACAACAGTGTGCTAGTTCTTGTCTCATATACTTAGACTAACATGAGCTACAGACACAACTGGTATTGTAATACTCAGCACTATTCCATATTTTAGTTATTTTCTAAGCTTTGCAAATACAATTAGGCTTTAAGAAAATTTTGGAAAGAGCTTCCTCCCAAAGAGAACGACTCCAGAAAAGCCACAATTCACTGAGCACAAAGTAAAGGATTTAATTTTCATTACATTTAATGCATAAATGAGTTTCTTGAAAACTCTCTTAAAATTAATTTTTGTTTGGCGGTTCTGTACTACATACTTGAGCACAATAAAATATTTGTAGGCAAACAGGGAAGGTGAATTCTCTTAGTTTGAAAGTCTTATATCACCCTGTTCAAGTCTTGGATTTAGAGTTCCTCTGAAAATTTGACATCAGTTGTGATGATTTATGAATTAAGTGACCTTGCTGTTGGGATAGTTTCTTTCAGTACTGTCAGATCTTTGGTATGCTGGAATTACCCATATGACATTTAACTTAATAGAAACTTAATGGGGAAACAAAAAGGCAGCACAATCCTAAATATAGCAAGAATTAGTGAAATCTGTGCCCTAGATTTTAGCTAATAAGGTGTTATTTCGGGGATTACAACAGCGTGACACAACTTCTTTCATCAGTGCTAGATACCACAAGACCAAAATGAACATGTAAATGCTAAGAAGTTGTGCTTTTGGGACTGAGAAGCTGTTGTATGCAGAGCAGAGTAACACCAATCGATGCAACAAGTCTGCTTTCCAAGGCACTTTTCTTAAACTCTGGTTTCTGTTGTGTTGGTCATTGTTTACAGTACTAATATCACACAATGCTTTGTGGTAGAAAGCTATCTTTTAGTTGGATTAGCTCTTCAACATGAGCTTCCCAAAAAAGATTTGGAAGAATACAACTTGGAATACATACGCAGCATTTCACCTGAGTGTGAACTGGTTTGACCCATGGCACAGATCAGACCATTGCTTATAGTGGGATTTGTCACTGGCTCCTCAGTGGTGGCAGAGAAGCTGTGCCAGCCCCTCCCTGCTCCCTTCAGCAACATGGAACAGCTTCCAGGTTATGGTGGTTGGGGTTGCTGTAGCCCTACTTTGTTGTTTCCAGGTGCTAGGGACAATGGAAATGGCTCCACAGACTGGGAGAGAGGTAGGCAGGGAAGGAATCTGAGTTTCTTGTGTTCCATATTATTTTCCCTCTGCTTGCAAGGTTGTCTCAATGGGAACATATGTACCTATTGGGTAAGGGCTCTGCTCTAATAATTTGTTAAGGGCTCTAATAATTTGCTAAGCACTCTAATAATTGTTAAGGCTGTTGTTCTGATAGATTTTCTAGTAGCAATACTGTATCATGTTCAACATGCCAGCTCTGTGGCCTTTGAGTTTACTCTGAGTAAGAAACAATTTAAAAGGTATTGACTGAGTTCACCACCTAAGGTTACATGATATGGAAAGTTACCACCACTAGCTGATGTAGATTTTATAGCAAACCCTTGTTTTTCAAATGCCGTGTTGTTTAAACTGTGGTGACAGTGACTGAAACTGGTGGATTGCCTTCTGGTAATATTTCTATTGGACAACATGACATGCTGAATTACTGCTGTATAACAAATTCTATGTGCTACCGCAGCTTTTTGAAAATTGTTTTTGTCAGCTAAGAAATTATTGATTGAGTAAAAAATATATTTAAAGTCAAGCAGTGAGGAAACTGGTGAAAAGGTTAGGTGTAGTATACTTTCCCAGAAATCACCCCTTAAATTCTCCAGTGATCATGACTAAAACCATAACACCTAAACTTCCAGGTAGTTATCTCTAGCTACATGATGCATGCTCTAGGAGAGTCAATTTCAGTTGTACAGTAAAGAAAACAATAAATAAAACTTCTTACACAATTAAAATTATATAAACTTGTTTATGTCTTTCTAAGCTAAAGGAAAATGAAAATCCCTCAGTAGTTAATTTGCACATAAAATTCAAGGATCTTTTTATGTCGTAGGACAGCAAAGTTAAAGGAAAAATAGTGTACTTAGAAAAAGCAGTGGATACTGGGCTTTCAGACACATAATTATTACTTTGTAAACATCCAGAATACTGCCAATCAAAGCCTTTTGCAAAACAAAACTCTCATATTTTCTAAGCACAGTGAACAGACCTGGTTTAATTTTGTGGGTGTTAAAGTGTGAAGCTATGGAGCAGTTATTTAGGGTAAATTGTCCAGTTTAATGGAAACTTGTATGAATGGGAAGAGTGTATAAAAGTAGCACAGGTGATACAGGGGGAGAAGAGTTGATTTGCATGACACGGCCCAGTGAGAGGCATAGAGAGTCTGTTTGTTCAGACTTTGCATTGAATGCAACAGTTCTCTCTATGCTTAGTACCAAATGTAAGGAAAACAGAAGGTTAGTTTCAATCAGGATGTCTCATTAGTGCGTTTTGTGGGCTATATCATATATAATAAATACATCTGTTATTATATAATGCCATTAATTCTTACTTGTCCTATGAATACAATTGCTTGAGACCTTGCAGCTTAGGGCCTGCAGACTCCCCTCTAGTTCCTGAGAAAAGTGTCTTACTGTTTTAAGGAAACTGTAAAGAATCCCATCTGTCAGAACCAGTCAATTTGCAAATGAGTCTTTCATTGCTTAATTTGCTTCTTCCATGTAGCCTGATCGTGCATTTATATAAAGTTTAAAACTTCTATTAACTTCCATGGAAGTAAGTACTGCAGAGCTAATGTTCTACAGCATTTTAAAGATTTCCATGTGTCTGCCCTTCCTCTAGGATTCTCAGAGGTTTCTGATATGGCATGTATACCGAATGTGAGTTGTGTGAGCTATGTGAACAGTTTGAGCATAATGCCTCTTCTAGCTTCAGTTGCTTCCCACGTCTAGAAATTTATTTAGTTGCATAATCTAGCTCCAGATTTTTTTCTTTAACAATATGATAATATCAGGCTATCGATGTAAATACACATGCAATTGTCAGTTAACCTTATGCTATTATT
>VWZD01003002.1:47778-119800 GCA_013396695.1 Sakesphorus luctuosus
CAGAGGAAAAATACCACAGAACAAGGTATTTCCACATTCTTTTCCATGAGCCAAGACACAAAATGGGCTCATTACCAACATGTGTTTTTTTGCAGTTCGATATTAGTATGTCTGCAACTATCGAAAAAGCTTAGCATATGTGTGTAATTCAGTAAAGGGTAAACATGTGTTCCTGAAGAGACCAGGTGATGCCAAAAAAGACATTTCATGTTTTTTTAATAGGGTATAAAAAGTTTTTGTGCAAAACTGTTCAGAAAGCCTTTAGCCTAATTTCAGTACAACTGGGCAGGATTCAGGAAAATTTCAGCTGCTGATGGCAGCTGACAGTGTGGCACAGAATTGC
This sequence comes from Sakesphorus luctuosus, assembly GCA_013396695.1. Taxonomy (NCBI): domain Eukaryota; kingdom Metazoa; phylum Chordata; class Aves; order Passeriformes; family Thamnophilidae; genus Sakesphorus; species Sakesphorus luctuosus. The sequence goes on from VWZD01003002.1 coordinate 48,122, forward strand.
TTAAAGTCATTAAGTATCATGTTGGTGTACTACATCTGAGGACTGATGAGAAAAAAAAAAAAGATTCCAATTCTACCTTTGCTGCAAACATGTAGAAAGGAGTTGTTTAAAATTATTTATGACACTTAACTAATCTGGCTAAATGTATCCCTACTGTAGCTCATGTACAAAGTTGGTCTGTGCCAGCTTCACCACCTGTAAATGGTGATGATTATAGACACCTCACAGGGATGTTGACAGGATTCATTAGTTAATGCCTGTGTGGTGTCTCAAAAATGTTAAATACCACATGCTGCAAAACAAGGTATCATTAGAATGGTTTGAAAGGGTCATTTTAGAGATCTTTTCTCAATTTGTGTATGTGCCTCTGTTGATAACAGGGACTTCTCATGTGCCTCAAGAAGGGAATAATGCGTAGGATCTTAAACACTCTGGGGCCATATCTTTTGTCATAAACCCTAAAAAAATCAGTCACAGGACATCTGAGTCATGCCATTTAAAGTTCTTGTAACAAATTTTGAAGTTTAAGTAGACAAGATTGGATACAAATGACTATTACCATATCATATCAATTACCACACCCAATACCTGTTTAAAATGTGATTATGAATCAGTAGTAACTTTCTTAAATTGGTGTATATCCTCATGCTAGGGGTGGAGTTTTTATACCGTAGTGCCATATGTGGTGTAATCACCTCTGCTAAAAGGCATTCCTGTTGTAGACATTGACAGACTGTCATTGTTATGAGACACATATGTTTTTATGCTGAGTAATGGTAGTCAGGTTCATTGTTAGCAATTCCAAAGTACCATAGGCCTCCTGGTATTTTATGAAGACAAGTCTCCATTATACTTGTGAGGTAGATGAGAAAAGAGAGGTCAGAAGTTCTATGTAAAAAGAAAGACCTTCTGAGAGTTGTCTAGTACCCTACTCACTGAACCACTGTTCAGTGAAGTCAGTAAAGTTACACCAGCACAGTAAGTGCAGTCCTTTGTATTTACATATATGGGATAGTTTTTTTACAGTCATATCTTACAAAAGTTTGAGTATCCTATATTTTGTAGAAGTCTCTACTTTTTTCAGATGAAAGTATCTAGTGAGTGTACATTGATGTGCACTGCAAGGGAAGCACTCTAACACAAAAAGTAATGCAATCTGGGGTGAGATTTTTCTTGATGAAATTACAATTCCGTATTGGAATTCAGATACTATGGTGGTTAATCTCCTGCATGAAGTGTTACCAGGATTGTTCATGCAGTTTGTGGGAAGACATGGACTCTTAACTGTTCTGCGAGACACGTAATGATAGCTTCCTGAGTGAAGTTGCTTCCATTCTTAACTATTACTCTGCCTTCCAAAAACATTTCCAGGGTAGGGAAGCCTGATCAATTCATTAACTGTCTCTCAGGGCATTGCAAGTTTTAGCTCAGTAGGTCAGGAAAAGCAGAGCACAAAACTAGCAGCAACAAGTTTTTCATCTGTCCAGCTTTAATTTGTCATGTTTTTCTGTTGATTCCTCACAAAAAATGCACACAGAAACTAATTGAATGAGGACCTACCCTGCTAACGAGCAAGATACACTGAAGAAGTCAAAGTGGGGTACTTAATAGCTATGTGAGTGCCTGATCTAGGTCTTCTATTTCTTATTTTGAAAACAAATGGGGGGAGGAGGGGCAAAATCCAGTAGCCAGTCACACACTCACAATTTCCACATGTCTTGTTGTAATCAGTAATCCTGTTAGGAGGGAAAAGACTGCAGGTTTGAGGATGTGGAAGAAGAATTTCAAAACATTTCACATGTCTGAGAATGTCAAACCATCACATAATTTTCTAGTTGTTTTCTCTAAGTCTTTTATATTGAGCTGCTTGACTTCAATAAATTAATGTTATTTTGAATAAGAACCTTAATCTGAGGTCCATACAGGCAGTAGAACCAGTATTTATCTTCTCTCTTTTTGGACAGTGTAGTCACATCAAAGACATAGAGAACAATACAGTTATCTTTGTGACACTATTACTCACTTACCTATGTTTTTAGTGCTAAAGATCTGGCTGTCAAAAGCACACAACAAAAGTTTGACAGGGGTGATACTGCCACTCCTGCATCTCAGCATTGGACTTGGGGGCCTAACATGACAGCAAAGTGCTTTGTAATTTACCTTTAGCTGTTGACTGCTGGCTGGCTAAATGCTGGCACTGAGGCCGTGTTCTCAAAGGAAAGCATTGTACCCTTTATACTTACAAATATAGGACTCTCATTTTAATGGTCAGAGTGCAATTTGTTCCCTTCTGTTTCAAAATAAAGCTTCTCATGATCAGGATGAGAAAACTCTCATGCCTCTGAGACAACATAAGTTTAACTCTGTGAGCACACTCAACTATGAATAGTAATACCCACCTGTCAGTCAGTCAAGGTAGTTTAAAATACCTATGCTGCAAAAGCCTATGTGTCATTATAGATTTAACAGTACGAGCAATGTACTCTTTGTCAAACAATGAAGCAATATAACTAATTAACACTCACTAGGGAATCTGAAATAATGATCTCTCTCTCTTCCTAGAGCCAATTACCCCAAATATTCAGATTAGCTACCCACTATTTCTCTGAAAGAAATGTCTTGCTTTCTTTTTCTTTTTAATTTAAGGCATTATGTACCATGTAGCATCATGTTATAGGATGTTATGTCACATCCTGACAGCTTACAACTAGGGATATGCTGAATTTATTGGATAGTTAATACCTTCCTGAATTAACAAGATAACCAACTTCTCAGGAAAAGGAAATCTGGGAGATATTTGCAGTAATTCCTTCTATATCTGTAGGGAGAATCTAGCTGGCTGATTTAATAAGCTGTAGTATTTCATTATGACTTTCCATTAAGATAATGTTTAAATATGTATGCTTATTTATGCAGACATTTAATTAAAGTAAGTGTATGATCTGATTTTACAAATACCTATAATAGCTATAAACATACATGATGGTCCAGCACTGTAACATCAAACTGTGATGTTTGAAAAATCCTTGATCAATAAGGTATTTCCAAGATTATTATTTTGGTCAAAGTTACCAACTTCACAAGCACTTACCAAAGTCAATCATCTTTCTGTTACATGGTAATTGTAGAGCATTACATCAGCAACTTTGTTATTCTGCATGGAGAGAAGAAAGGATTTTATTATATATACTCTCAGGTAAAGTGAGAAAGCAAAAAAGTGGTTAGACTTGGCACTCCTCAGTTTGCAACAGCTAAACCTCGGGCATCTGGGTCTCACAGACAAAGCAGAATAGTGTTAGCTGGAAAGGCTACCAGACTTAATTATAAGTAATACAATTAATACAGAAAGTTAGATTTCATAAATTAAGATCTGAAGTAAAGGAATAAAGTCCTAAAAACAGAAAATATTTTATACATCATATATTTCCAGGACTTAAGCAGGCCTGAAGAAAGATGTTTTTTGTAAACCAATGGCTGAAGATCCTTTCCTGGAGGTAGAAGAATTTTATGCATTGGATTATAGAAATGGAGATGGCTTCTTTTTATCCTGCAAGATGAGAGATTGGTTGGGTGTGAAGCTTGTTAATACTAGTTGAGGGTTCCAAAATGGATTGAAAGCAAATTTTATCAAGGAATTCAAAGTATTCCTCAGCTGTCCTGAGATTGTTCTGACTACATGGCTGTTCCAGTGTGTCTACGTTGTCACTCCTATTGAAGATTTTCCACTGGACTGAAGAAAAATTATGAATCAGTGAGCTGAGAGGAGTGATGAGCATGATGAAATTATTTGGAACTTATGAGAGGCAAAAAGGCATAAAACTGGTCTTTGTTCCATTCCTCCCTTCTTTATGTATTTTATCTACTAATTGTTTTATGTCATTTACACAGAGAGACTTCTGAGCCAAGAATGATGTGGGTGACCTTACCACCAAATTATAGTCATGTTCATTTAATAAATTGTGTATTTAAAAAGTAATTTTTATATCCCTGTATTGTAAATTTTTTATATTTCCTTTCAAAACTGGCAGAAATGCAGTAATGGTATGTGTTTTTCTTTTTTAATGAAAACTGTTGAGAAGCACTTGTCTATCTTTGCAACTGCTAAAAAGCAAGAAAAGTAAGTTTACAAAATAACTGTCATGCAGTTTGGAGTGAATTTACTGATCAGATCTAGCTTTTAAATAATTTTCTTCTGTCTTGTTATGCAACTTGATGAATGATCAGATTTGATTATCAAATCCAACTTTCTTAAAATAGCATAAATCAGGTGACAAGAAAATTTTTTTGCCACATCACAGAAACTTAGAGAGCTGCTACGCATACACACTTAAAGCGACATTGTAAGTGTTTTGAAAAATGTTATGGAAAATTCTTCATTTTCAATGGAAAAATTGGAAAAGCTGTGCATCAAGATTTCTTGTGCAAACATTTATTTCTGATTAAAAATACTTAGACTCATAAACATTTTTATTTCTACTACTGTTTTTAAAATATTGTGTTGCTGATGCTCTTTATATCTATTTAAATTTTACTGTCACTTACTTAGACTGTAAAATCACTCTCTAGGCCAGAGGGATGTGTAAGCAATCTTAGCAGGGCTTGACACTGATACACATGTATATATAGGGACAAATGCTGTCTATTTTCTCAGTTGTACATATTACAACATGCAGTAAGCGTAATCAGGGCTTGTCAGTCTGATGTGATAGGATGGATTAACAGAAGTTATCCAGCTAAGGCTCAAGCATTTGTGCACTAACTACAAAAATAGTCTCTGTATAAAGCTTTGAAAAGAACATATGTGGACATTTTTTTCTTTTATTTCTGCTTGTGGCTGACAAAAATAAAACTGGCTGGGATTGACAGAGGTAGTGACATGAAGGTGACACATGAAGCTGTCAAGTGGGAAGTCAGTTTAAGACAAAAAAAAAAGGCAGCTTCCATTGATTTGCCTGGAGTGCACACTATAGCTTCAAACAGGGAAAGTGTGCTACATCCTCAGTGTTTACAAACTAAATCAGGGGTACTTTTAAAGTTGTCCTGGATGTCAAATTTATAGCAGTTTTAGAAAAAAAACCAGCAGAAATTGCCGTTTCCCTTAAACTTGACTCAAATATAAGTCTTTGTTATATCTATGCTCATCTTGCCTCTAATTTACCAAAGTCTGGCATCCTACAACTTATGGGTCTCCGGGCAGATCTGTGAAAAGTCAGTTCTGTCAAATTTAGACTTCTTCACATGTGCTGTTCTGCTGTACTTTTCTTACTTGCAGGAACTTTTTCTTATCAAAAAGGTTGAGTCCAACAACACCATTTGAAGTGGAACCATAAACCTGTTAACATGAACCTAAGCTGTTGGTACTGAGGGGCTGTCACTGCCTTGTATTTCTTTAGGTTGTATTTGCTTGTCACTGGCTTTCCACAATTTGGGTCTTTCAGATTTACTCATAGAAAGTAACTAATAGCAGCTTGCTTTGGGTCTTTCAGGTTTACTCATATAAAGTAACTAATAGCAGCTTGCCCTGTTTAGGGATTTTTGACTATCGCAGTACCAGAAATTGCAAGACATTGTAATATCTATTTTATTAGAGATATTTAGTAATCATCTTCTTTGTCTCCTCTCACTTTCTCAAATGAAAGGTTACTTAACTGTTTCTTTGGATACTGTGCTTCACAGAAAGCTATTTGCTGGCTGGCATTGTAAATGGAATACTGATTCTCTTCAGCTTCCATCCCTTACTAGTGCTCCTGTTCTATCTTTAGAAACTTCCTTTCTAGATGATGAAAACAGGAAAAAAGACAAAAATGTACTTAGTTTATTTGTGAATTTCTTCAAGCTACATCATATGCCCCATATTATAATGACTAACGTGATAAATGATATGACTTCAATGCTGGAACAAAGGTACATACAGGAATTAGAAATATAGTTTACAAATAATTTTTCATTGACTTTTAAACTAAAAGCTCTATAAAAAATTCTTGAAGATTCTAAGGATTCAGCAAATTGCAGCTAATGCATCCTTGTTCAGAGTTGAGTGAGATTTGGCCAAATGCTTACAAACCAAATTAAGAGTAACCACTTCAGACTGTGTGTATGGGAACCTGATGAATCACATCACTGTTTCTGTGACTACATTAAACCACAGAGAAATACCTGGAACTCCATGTAGCTACAGTACAGTATTTTTAAGTGACCAAGGTATATTAATACAGTTTTCTGCTCCATTCTGCAAAGCCAACAGGATAACCATTATTGACTTAACCACAGAAATGTTTTCTAAAATTGTTATGGAGTTAGTTTTAGTTAGTCTCAGAAATCTAAAGGCCAAAGAGCAAAAAGCTTCTTAGAAACAGCATATGAAACATGCATAAAAATAATATTTCTGAATTTTTATATGCTGATCTCCTTCAGTTCTTTCTGAACTCATTGCCACAGTCGCTTTAAAAGGATAAGCTTTTAGAACCATGACTCATTCAGATAGAAGTTGATTACTTGAGACTTTTGTGAGGAAGTATGAACAAAGGAGAGTAGAGCAGGCACAGTCTTATGCAATTTAGAAAGAACATTTCTACACTTTAGTTTGAAAACCCATGTTCCTGAAAATATTTCTGCCATTGAAGCTTTCCAGTAGGATACCACTGAGACTGCATTTTCCCTTGATAAAAGTCTAATCACTGCAGAATAGGAAATTATGTCTGAAACAGGTGTTTGCTGTCCTTTTCATCTTTTCATGTTTCTGTACTTGCTACCAGGGAATTACAGAGTGCAGGTAAAGCCAACTGTTGTTCTGCTACTCCAAATGACAAATAGCTACTTCTAGGAATGATAATTTTAGAGATTACCACGATGTTAAGAAAAAATGCATCAGTGTTCTGCAGTTTATGAATACTTTTCAAATGGCCAAACGTTGTTAAGAGGACATAATTTTTCTTGGGTGTTTTTCAGTGTTCTGCAGTTTATGAATACTTTTCAAATGGCCAAACATTGTTAAGAGGACATAATTTTTCTTGGGTGTTTTTCAGAGCTGCATCAACTTTCTTACTGGTACTTCTTGCAGTATCACCTTTGGTACAGTGTTTGGCTTTCTAGCTAAACCAATTCTGTAGACTTGCAAGGGTCTGCTAGGAGTGCACCGGAATCAAAGCTGATGCATGTTGCAAAAGTTAATTGTCAAATGAAAATGGTAGTTCCACTTCCTGTTATCCTGTCATTTGTGGCCAATAGACTGCATACATGCGGGCCTTTGGAGCTGGAGAGTTGTTGAGTTAGGAGGATCAGGTGCTCCCACTGCTGGCTCTAGTTAGCATAAAGAAAAGAGAGGAAACCCGAGAAAATTCACTGCTGATTACTGCTGTTGTTGAACTCTGAGTTCCTGTCTCTGCTAATCCTGCTGCTGTGAGTACAGTGTTTGCCCCTGCAACCTTTTTGGATCAGCAAAGTTACCTCTGTGGTAGTCTAGGGCAAACTTGCCCTGTTGGCTTGCATTTCCTGAGGTGTCACTCCTCTTGGACTCATTTTTGCATTCACAAAACAGAGTTTTCTGTTTGGTGTGGTTTATTTCTATGTAACAATATAAGTTCTCTGACAGAGTTTATGCTGCATGCTGTCATCCTGTGGGGTTTGCTTGTCTTTGAAGGCCATTGAATCAAACAGCTGAACTGTATTTTTTATCAGGGGATGAATACTTTTATTTGGATTATAAATTCATGCATTTTTCAAGACTCAATAAATGTAATGAGATGAGATGCTTTAGGGTATACATGTCACAACCTAGAGAGGTAAGGAAGGAGTGTGTTCCTCTAATGTACAACATCAAAAATTCAAGGTCTAGAAACTAAGGACAGTCATTCTAGACTAAGCATTGGTCATTGCAGAATGCAAGAGATCAGCGATGGAAAAGATACATGCTGGATTCATTCATATGTTTCTGCTTATGTTCAGATTTTAAAAGTTAAGTGTGTGGAGTTTCAATTTTCATTATTTCTTTGCAACCTCGTCTTGATTAGTACCACTTCAGTGAAAACATTTCGAAGTAAACTGTGCATGCAGTAAAGATGACAGATGGAGAGGCAAATAAAGTTCTGCATGGATTCAAGTTTTAAGTGATTTATCTTGCTAAAGGCTAAATACTTAGTGCAGCTAACCACTTCAGTTAGATTGATACAGTTGTTGTTTTAGAGCTTGTCCAAATAGCCTTTTATGTTGCAATCAAGTAATAGATGCAAGATTGACAAGTTACAAAGAAAAGGAGCTTTCAGTCAACAAACAGACTAAAATCCATTATTGTTGTGTGTACACTGTGTCCTGGACTTGTAAACACATCTTCATTGATCCCATAGAAAGATAGAAATATCTCCCCTTGTATAGTTCAATCAAGACCCTTTTCACAGAGGCAAAGTGCAAACAATATTGAAAAAGCAGAAAAGGACTGACATTACAGTCAAACAGTAAATAATGGTTGTGCTCAGGAAGCCTATCTATAACATTTCAAACTGCTGTCAGCTCAGATGAAATGTAAAACCTCTCCATTACAACCTTAAGAAAGATCAAAACACAAGTACTGTACATTCCCCTTACTGTCATATTCTTTTTACCAACTGACCAAGTCAATAAGAAAAAGAATCTGGTTTGGGTTTTTTTTTTTCAGTTTTCCATGGTTGTAACTATCTCAGATCTGAAAAAATCATTGAGAAAAAAAACTTTGCTGTCTGACTTTTTTTAATTTTCATCACTGTACTGTCTGACAAATAATGTTGAAGTATTTTTAGCTATTTCATGTGGTTCAGCAAAGGCATATAAGACAGATGAGCTGATAAGACATTGTTACTTTTATTGTTTTTCAATATACTTTATAATCTATATTAAGGTTATATTTAAAATTATATGTCCTTTCAGAGTCTATTTATATAAGTAATAAAAGACATATTCTATTACTTTGCATTTTTTGGTCTAGAAACCACACACAATGAGTTCACAGCAAGTGTACCACCCTGGTAAATGACTAGCTTACCACTCCTTTCACTCTGCATCACCAAATCCCATATAAATCCTTATTTGAAACCCTAAGTGGAATTGAAATCTAGTATTAGCTTTGGTCTGTCTCAACAGTGGCAGTGAATTTTATGCATATTGCACCAGGTGGTGCTAATAACTGCAAGGTTCTGCCCAAGGATTAAACATGGTCTATGAAAAGATTAATTTGCTATTTAAAGTTAATATTGCTTATCTTCAACTGTCATCTAGACAGAGTGAATCTGGTCTTCACTTTCTTGAGCACTGGAAAGAGCCCTTTATGTAATGAAAAATTACAGCTTCTGGCTAAGGTCATTGGCAATCTGTCCTACAGGAAACTTGTGCAAATGCATGGAATTATGATATCTTTTGGAAATATTCTTTTATGAATTGGACTGGAGGGCAATAGTCATTGCTGGCTGACATCTTAGGAGGTACTGCAAGGAACTGTGATTACTCTGCTTTATTAATCTACTTCTGTAGCGGTATTGCAGGCTCATTTTATTTGCAAGATCATGATAAAAATCTGACTGGCAGTATTTGGTAAGAAATAATACCATGTACTTGGGGCAAGTAGTCTATTGGGCAAGCGTTACGGAATCACAGAGTGCTTGAGGTTGGGAGGGACCTCTGGAGGTCACAGTCCAGCCCTGCAGGTCAAGCAGGTCCACCTGGAGCTGGTTGCCCAGGTCTATGCCCAGATAACTTTTGAATATCTCCAAGACCAGAAATACATCACAACCTCCCTGGGAAACCTGTGCCAGTGGTCAGGCACCCTCATAGTAAAAATGTGTTTCCCGATGTTTAGGAGGAATCTCTTGTACTTCAGTTTGTACCCATTGCTCTGGCCCTGTCACATCATTGTTTTTCATTATCTTTTTTCTCACTGTTGCTCATTTTATATCTACAAACAGTAAGTATGGGATATCGTACAAGACAAGTCACTTTATTATGAGTTCCTTTTTGTTTCACAATTAAAGTGATTCAGCTGTGGAAGGAAATTTCAGATTAACGTTGGAGTGAAATCCTGGCTATGTTGACATTAAGGGTAATGAGACTGTTGCCAAGGTTGCAGTAGTGCTGAAAATCTTTGAATCACCAGATCCATCCTACTTGTCATTTCCTCATCAGTATCTGATTTCCTCACAGGAATGAGGACATTGTGACCCTAGATTAAATTTTGAATATAACCAAATATTAAAAGTCCCTCCATTAGAACAAGAGATAATAATTATTTTGTATTATTATTGTAAATAGAAGAATAAATATATAACAGTACTTTCATTGTGACAATTTGTAGGAAAAAGTTTTAAGAAAATGATAGGGTATATTACATACTGCAGTTGTTTAGAGGGAGGGAGGGGGAGGCAGTGAGAAAGAAATTTACCATTAAATTGGCAGAAATCTGGATGAGTAGATGAGTGGATGGTTAAGTAACACATCAAGAATCTTGACCTAAAATACGGGAGGAGGATATCTCACCAGGTGTTGTATGAGTTACTGGTTGTGGTTGTGTGGCCTGTGCCAGACAGAAGTCAGAGCAGGCTGCACTTAAGGAGTCTAATTAATTCTGTACTTTGCACTAAAGGTTCCTGTTTACTGTTTATTCATGGATGGGTCATAATAGCTCACTCTTCTGTTCATAAGTAACTCTGATTGTTAAATCTAATCATTTTCTCCAGCATCTCTATAGTGAAAGTAGTTCAGATGGAGGGAAATTTCCATGAAGTATAATAATTCCTGCAGTTGCTTGCACAATAAAGATCTGGTTATTAAATTAAGGGACTTAATGGATTATGGCAACTTTTACAAAAAAAATTATATGGGAAAATTGAGGCTAGTAGAAGCTGATAAATTAAAGCCTTAGAGTAGATGTTAAAAAAAAAGAAAAGAAAAGAAAAAAGAAAAAAAAGGAAACAAAACAAAAAAGATGTGCAGAGTTAGGAACACACTTGCCTGCTTACTATGTGGTATCTCTGATAGATGGAAAACCTAAATTAAAGACCTTCTTTTAATTAACCTGAATACGTCCCCTACATTTTGTGTAGGTGCAACAGTGTGTAGAATCTTTAACTTTTTACAAAATTAAGCTAATTGGCAAATCTTTGTCCTGCTCAGCTATACACCAGAATAGTTAAAGAACTTATCTAGAACATGAGAGCCTAAGGTTTTTCAGAGCTGCATCAACTTTCTTACTGGTACTTCTTGCAGTATCACCTTTGGTACAGTGTTTGGCTTTCTAGCTAAACCAATTCTGTAGACTTGCAAGGGTCTGCTAGGAGTGCACTGGAATCAAAGCTGATGCTGAATGCTTGAACAAGTAATTCTCACAACCTACATGGATGTAATGAATAGCATCTTACTGATATTTGAAACTTGGTGATCTTTCCCTCATTTTTTTTCATTTCTTTTTTTTTTTTTTTCATTCCATGAAAGTCCTTGGAAATCTTTTGTTTCTTCATGTAGTGTGGTAGTGTGGAGGGAGAACTGTTAAAATCAGGAAAAAGTGTCTATCCAATTCCACAGCTGTAGATCCCATTAAGAACCATATGGTCCAGAATTGGTATGTAGTTTTGAGAGTTGTGCTCTGCTTGCTTATTTGTTACCTTATCCTTTCATAAAAAGAAAACAGAAAGACTTTTCAGTCTTGGTTGAACACGAAGAACAGAAGTGCTGGAAATCTTAACTGGATGTTCAAGATGAAAATAACTTTGGTTAGTGTCAGATATGAATTGTGTGCCCTAAAATATTTCATGGCAAATTCTGAAATCCAAATTTCGAATCGATATTGGATTGTTTTACAGTTTCATTCTTCTCTGTAAACCTGCTATTGTAGGACATGTCAGGGTAAAATGGAACACAGTTCCTGATTCAGGTCTAATATCTGTTTAGCAGTAATGTCCTTTATGCTTTGGTTAAGATACTCTCGTTAGAAACTGCTCATTTTTCAGTTTCTTTGCTTGGCCATTAAAATTAACTGTGTGCTGGAATTCATTTGGTTTTGTAGCACTGATTAAATGATAATATGGCTTTACCATTTTTTATTCCAAAGTGGAAAAGAGTGTTCTCAGTCATTTGGTTGTCTTCTATTGCTAAATATATATATTAAAATATCTTACTCTGGGTTTGTTCGAGGGTTTTTTCCTTTTTTTTTTTTTTTAATATTCCATGTCTAGGACTCACCTAACTCCTTCTTTTAGGCCATTCCTATAGGTAACCTTTCTGGAAAAGCAAGAGAGTACCAAATAGTCTGCCTTTATGATCAAGATATAGAAATGTATACAATGTTTGATATAGAGAGAGGACTGTTGAGCTACAGGTACTTAAATTTACTGCATAAAGCAGTAACCATCATAGTTAAAAAGAAAACAAACAAACAAACAAACAAAAACTCTCTCAAGAATATGTTCTTTTTTTTCTACAAGTATTAAAAAAATGATATCCTGAATATTTTCAGGTCTTTTAAAATTTATATTCCATCTATGAAAACTACATTAATTTGTGGTCTAGTGCAACAGCCATTCAAATATTGAAAGTAAAAAGGCAAAATTACCTATGTTTTCTGGGACATCAGCTTCTCAGAAAATAAAGTGTCACACTGGCTGTGTCTACATTGGTATTGTGTTTTGGATAAGGAACATGTGAATACCCAGTAGTCTTTATTTGCTGTGCTTTTGCTCACATCTTAGTGTGGTTTCTGAGTGTGCCAGCTAGACTCTCTTAAGGTGAATGCCCAAGGAAGCAGGTTAGAGATAGCTGATGTAAACTCACCTGAGACATGTTTGGTATATATAGTCTGCCTGTTCTGCTCCAAAAATCCATTTTTACTTGCATGGTCTACTTGCTAGCACAGGCTTAGACACTCGTCCACAACCTTTTCTCTGTCAGTTGCCAGGGGCAGAAGATGTGTCCAGAGGGGATGCCAAGAGAAAGGTGAACATAGTGGTATTTCTGTAATGTCCTCTCTCAGCCACCAGCAGTCAATGTCCCAGTGATTTTTTTATTCCTGATCCTGATAGTTTTATTCATGTTCAGGAGAAAAAAAATTAGCAGCTATGATACCAAATTCAGGTTGAAGTGCTTAACCTAGAAGATAGTGCCTGAGATGCTTGGGGGATGCTGCAAGAGGTTTTAGATGAAAGTCTTAAACAAACAAATGTGTAGCCAGAATGGACAAAATCCTTTAATAAGCTCACTTACTCCATTAGCTTCTGGGGTTAGGTTGAAGTCGCTCTCCTGAGGCTGCCTTTCCAAAGCCAAGAGAGGCACTTGTTCATAGCTGCACCGTTCTGTGGTAGCAGCCCAGGCTTCCACTTTCAAAACAGTAAACAGGGACTGGGTTTCCTTTAAAAATGGTGAGAATGGAGGACATGGCACTTCTTAATGTAGTAGTGCAGTGAATGCAACATGCACATGAATGCCTTGATTCAGTTTCTTAACTTGACACTATTGATAGCCAAGAACCAATAGATTACTCAAGAAGGGAGGGTTACTGAAAATCAGGAGATACTTTAGTTGATATCAGTGAGATTTGTATCGAGTCTAAAGGAAAAAATCCACACTATAATGTTACTGAATGAACAGTTTTTGAGCATTCAATATTTATCAGTCCTGCATTGCTCCCCCACCCAGACAAAGTAGATCCCCCAAATAAAATGCTTAATAGTCTGTTTATAAAATATGAATGGGAAAAGTAAAGTTATCAAATAAGCTTTTTGCCCATCTGTAATGAGGGTATCTGTGATTATTATGAAAATACCTTTAGACTACACTGAAAAAGAAAAAAATTAAGTTGATCAATGCCTGGATATATGAGACTGTATAAATTAGCTGATGTTGTTTGAGAAACAGTTGATTTTCAAGCACTTATATTTTTTTCCAACTGCTTGTTGACTTTGTGCTCAGGAAATTAGTTTTCTAATGTAATATTAAATCTCAACAATTTGAGAATATGTTTCCCCAGAGTGTATGTATAATATACACCCCAGATAACTGTTCAACGCTCAGTTGAAGCACTGAGTGTAGAAACACAGTTATCCTATACTACCTCTATGGAAAATGGAGATGGCAGACACCCCAAAGTGTAATTCCATTCATCTGAGATCTGAATTGCCTTTTGGCAGTGTCTATCAGTCTTCATTGACAGTATAGAGAGCCTTGGGATAAATGTGCATCTAAATCCATCCACCTAACTTGGGTGCTCCCGTTAAACATTGAATGTTAAGTGGCATAAACCTGAGCACAGTGAATTGTGTAAATTTTCACTGATATCTAATTCAGTCCTGTCATAGACCAAGGTCATTATAATAATAAAAGTGAATTACAGTCATTTTTCCATAGACACCCATATCAGGTAGCCTCAAGCAGTACTACGTATAATAATTAAACAGATACTAACCAAAATAGCATATTCAGTTGGAAAAACAAGTAATGCAATGTATGAATATGATTGTTACAGAAGATTTGATGTGCATATCTTTTTTTTAATTAAGGGATAAAGAAATACATATAGATCTTAACATGAAGGGGTATTTTTATTACTTCTGGCCTTTCCACAATTTTTTAAAAAATCAAATGATTGAAATTACTTCTAGCTCCGCTTCCTATTTTCTGTTACAATTTGGTTTTAATCAGCTAACGGTAAACCTTCCTATATGTCAGATTTCATTCAATTTCTTCCAGCACTCTATTATTTATTGTTGTGTGACATAAACCTAGATAATGTATTTAGGATTTTAGCACTGGACCTGTGCTGTAAAATACATGGTATAGTATGTTCAGCCTCTACAAGAGAGACACTGACTTAAAATAATTAATAAACTATCTCTGCTGGGTTACCCTTGTTTGAGGTACAGTCACTACTGCGCTCTGACAGTGGATAACCATGAAACTGAGTCCTTGAAAAATTACTTGGATTTTCATATAACACCCAAGAACAGTATGACTTCCAGTAGTCAGCAATGCAGTAAGAATTTTTTAGCTTGCTTTCTGTAAAAAATATCAATCACTTGTGATTGAAAAATGAATCTGTAAAGTTAACCTACTCTGTCAAATTTGATTTATTCTGAGGTAAACAACATTCCAAGAGGATTTAGTGAGCCTGTGTTTGGCAAAGGGGTACGTTCAGGTTATGGCACTACATAGATTGAATGTCCAAACATTTAAAAACTCTTTTATCACTGGCCTGAATACAAAAACGACAGCCTTCATTTGGTGACCTTAGAATGTCCCTGCTATTTGTTATGGGCTTTCTGTATTTAGTTTAACCTTCCATCATGCTGGGGTTAAATAAATGACAAGTTGTTATTTTTCTGATTTTTAGATTAATATTGAACCATTAAAGTATAAACATATTGAGCAAGATATCAAGCCAGTGTAAATCAGCATAGTTTCATTGTTTCCAATGAAGCTTTTCTAAATTGCATCAGCTGAAGAGCTATCCTGTTATTTGGAACAGTGCTGTATCGTGCTTTCCTACACAGCTTCTGGCTGGAATGTTTAATCTGTAAATCACAATATTGTCACTGTATTTCTTATTCTAAGCTCTGCCTGCTCCTTCAAACACGTCTTTATTCCTACTTAACAGTTGTTTTCCCCTTCTCCTTTCCCTCATTTCTGAATATTTGGAAACCTGATAATAATCCAGATATATCCTGATATTTTTGAACATCAGAATTTTTGAGGGGTAAATCTAGTTGTACTCTTATAAATGTGGGCCACATTTTAAAAACCATAATGAAGACCTGAGGTCAATTTCCTCACTATATTTACAATTGCAATTACCATAAGTGTGCATGCAAATGGAGTGACTGCATGCAAAGCCAGTGAGATGGGTGTCTGTCTAAAACAGACGGATGGTAATTACATGCAGAAATGTCACAGAGCAACTGCGCACAGACCTGTAGCCTCCCTTTCAGCTGCATTTAACCTTTGAACTATCCTTCTTTTGCAGGCCACAATTCACCCTTATGATATAACTTGTTGTCCTGAGGACAACAGGAAAACACACAAATTTGTTCTTATTCTTTCATTGTTTATTTTTATTTGCAGCAGGCATAGCTGCTGTTACTGTCAGGAGAAAAGTAGCTGAAAAATTTACATACAGACACACTTTCCCAAGTCTCTAGCACAATGTATACCTGTGTTCAATATCTCCAAGCTTTCAGGTACTGTTTCCAATTAATCTGGCATTGCGTCAGATCGCAAACAACGCATTACACTCTGATTCTTTAAAAGTGTATGCCTGGCCTCCTATGCTGAAATTACAACACTCCTGTGTCTTCAGCCTAATGGTTCAGGGAGCTGTGAAAGTAGGGTGTTTCTATCAAATGAAAATATCTATGAAATTGTCTTTGAAAGAACAAATAAGGAAATGTGTCAATAATTGTGTAAATTTCCTATTTTTGTGCTTTAAGTCATTAATATCAAACAACGAAATTAACAAGTTACATTGTTGCATTTACATTGATTTTTTTTGTTTTTACAATTGCAATATTTTTGATAAATGATACATGTTTATGCTAAATTTAATTTTATTATTTTTATAAACCTGCCTTAATACATAAAGCAGATTTGCCTCACAGAGAAACATGTTACAAGTTTCTCGTTTTTTATAATCCTCTTTTCCTTTTTATCTCTATTACAAAACACAGCCTGAGATCCTTTTCGAATACTGTATATGGTGAATGTCCAATACAAATCTCTAAATCTAACTGGAAATACTTATCACAACATAACTAGTATTTTTTAATGTTAAAGCCTTTCAAAATTAAAATACAACTGTAAAAATAAGCTACTTCAAGGAAACCATTGGGTACAGCTTTAACACAGGTGTATAGCAGAACAAATACTACATGCTTTTGAGGACATTTCTGTGAACTTCAAAAAGTGCATGAAATATAGAATAATAAATTTTAAAATTACACATTTATCAACTTTCTTCTATAGTTTTTTATTTGAGTGGATCTAGTTGTGCATCTGCTGAAACACTGTTCAGTAAGGAACATGAGACGCTGCATGTTTTATATCACCATCCAATGATTGATAGGTCTTGATCTGTGGACCTGCTGGAAAGACTCATTTTAGATGTTAATTCCAACTAGAAGCGGTTTCCAGACATCTCTGAGCCACCTGCCTAGTTCCCTGGGTGACACATAAACTTATCTATTTGTTTTCCCAGTCACTGCACTGATTTTATTTATTTGTTTTTCATCCAATCTAAATACTCCATTCCTGTGATGTCTACTCTGCACTATAGTCATTACTGAGCTCCTAACTCCTGCAGGCTACTAAAAAATACTTAAAAGACAGAGAAAGACTTTTTGAGGTGTTTCCATGTGCTATAGTCAATCTTCTGTGCGTGTGGGTCCCTAAAATGCTTTCAGTTGCATAGCCCAATGCCAGATGCTCCCATACAGAAATGTCCAGGCATGGATGGAAGGTCTTGTGGAGCAGTGTGCTGCCTGGATCTAGGAGCTGACCCCAGTTTCTTAAAAATATGTTTATTTTGCACATTGGTACAGTGTTATGTTATAGTGTTTGTATTATCTGTGAAAGAAAATAGATTTTAAAGTCATTATTCTTTTTTTTCCAAAACTTTTTTGTTCTGTGGAGTGAAAAAATTATGCTTGCCATTAATGTGATATATTTTCTTCATGTTTACCTGTTCAGAGTTTCCTTCATTGTAATCTAAGAAATACTCCATTTTCATGCACTGTTTATGAATACTGTAGGATTTTTTATGGAGAAACACTGCAAGATAGATCCCTGAAAAGTCTGTAGCTTTTGACCTGTGATACCATTGCTGTTCATATCCTGGACCTTTCATATGGAACAATAAGAGCTAAGAAAAGACATCAAAACTCAGTTTCAGTCTGACCTACACAAGGATTTATACTGCAGTATTTCTTAAACAATTAATGGAGACTGTACTAAATTATTATGCCACTAAATCCCTTTGCTCACTCCCTCAGGTAAAATTATGTACTAAAATTCAGTTATCCACCATCACATGTGGTGATAAGGCCTGTTGTAGTTGTGTCCCTATGAGCGCTGAGGAGCTGACCAGCCATCCACCTTGGGTGTCTTTCCACATAGCCACAAAGCTCATGTTAAGATACTTTTCTGTTGTGATTTCCAGCCCCATTCAGCCACTCATTTCCAGCATGCAGTGTTTCTTGTTATGAATATTCATTTCTTGTTCTTCAGTGTATAAGTTTGCATTTAGTTATGTTGATATTTTGCATGAATGGACCCAGCGTACTCTGTCATCTTGAGTGCTAAAGATGGCTTTCCCGATCTCTGTGTTACCTGCCAGTTTTATCAGCATTGATATTTTATTTACTACAATGTATTGAACACAAATTTTAAATAGAGTCAAGCCCAATGCCAGCTTCACACACTAGAAACACCTTCATTTGGTGGTAATTCTTTGCTGTAAACCACCTGTGGGACCTGTCAGCTGGTCAGTTCTTGGGGTCACCCTTTATTGGGGTAATGTAGATTAGCGTTGTGGTTGTCAGAGGAGGCAGAGACAACTCAGGCTGCAGTGTGATCAGAAGGCCCACCGAAGACAAAGGACTTTATTTTTAGTAACAGCTTCACTTCTATCTACTCCTGTATATAACATGCCAGCACACTATTTGTCAGTAGTTCACCTAACATACATGGAAAGATTCTGCTGGTTACAAGGCATCCACATTCTACTGGTGGTTCTCTGGTCTTTAAGGATTCATTCATCAATCACCTCAGACCTTAAGAGATCCACACACACACTGTCACCCCCACAGTCAGTTCTTAGTCCACTTAACCACATATTTTACTCTGCCCTAAACTCTACTGTTTACTGGACGATGCTTATTTAGTTTAATCTGTATGTATCAGTGATCTAATACCTGTTCTTCATGTTTGTAACAGTTGTGCAAACTTTCCAAGCCTGATTTCCTTTTGAAAACAGA
Source organism: Sakesphorus luctuosus (assembly GCA_013396695.1). Lineage (NCBI taxonomy): Eukaryota > Metazoa > Chordata > Aves > Passeriformes > Thamnophilidae > Sakesphorus > Sakesphorus luctuosus. Next base: position 67,093 of record VWZD01003002.1, read on the forward strand.
CAGCCTTCATTTTTTCTGACCTTCTATCTGTGTCCTCTGTTAATCACTTCTGAGAACATTTTCTGACTTCTAGTGAATTTCATGGACAGTATCTATTGGATACGATACCAAATAAAATAAAAAACTGTATTTGAAGTTCCAAGTGAAGAAGAAGGGTGCTCTGATCATCCACATTTTAAAAGACAGCAGAATACACATCTGGGAGAGATGCCTATTTACCCCAGTGTAGATGAGGTGGGCACTTTCATTCATAGTAGAGTCAATACAAGATAAATCTATGGAAAATTGAGTTTCATTGCTTCAGATGATGAATAGTTTATAGGGATTTTTACCACTATTCCAGAGTCAAAAATAAAGACATTTCATAAATTATTGTTTTACCCTCTATCTGGGGGTCAGTTCTTAGAGGGTAAAACAAGTGTTCATATGGCAATGCAGTGTTCTGCAGAAAAATCTTTTCAAATCAGTCTGGGAAGCAGAAACAGTTTGACTACACTTGGCCCACACTTGACAGACTTAACAGATTTTTGGCAAAGAAATGGGTGAATCCATAGACAAAGGGAGAATCTTATCTGTAGCAAACATAGGCGCATTCAACTAATACAGTTTGTAACTTCTATGGTTGAGGTTGCAAGTAGGATGCCTCTTTGAGTGCAGTATAAGACTGAGCACTATGCAGGCAGAAAATAGGCAGAAACTGCTGAAAGAAAAGTATATTGCCCATAAACCAGGTCAGGCAAGAAACTGCTTGTAAAGAAGAACCGCTTCATATTTGAGGGGAAAAATGGATTAAGAACTAATGCATAATCTTTGCTAAAGAGACACAGTTGTCTAACTGACAGCATAAAAGAAAAGTGCTGTCTCTTAGCTGCTATGAGTCAGAAAAGGAGTTTAGTGTTTCAGTAGAAGAAATAACTACAAACTCAGACCCAGAGTCCAGTAATCTAAAGTGCAGTTTCTACACTGTTTCATCTAATTGAAGCAGTTTTTTATGACAGTGTAATTTATAGCTAGCTTTATCACATATTGTGGAAATGTTCAATACCACATTGGATAGGGCTCTGAGCAACCTGGTCTAGTGGAAGATGTCCCTACACACGCCAACGGGGTTGGAACCAGATGATCTTTAAGGTACCTTCCAAAGCCATTCTATGATTCAATATGTGCATACACAATGAGTTCAGTGTTTTCAACCCAGTCCTTCAGGAACAGTAATCTACATCACAAAGCTATGGCATATAATTCACCTAAACTGGCAGTCTTTCCTCAGAAGAGTTTGGCTCAGACTTGATCTGAAGGAGCTGAACTGCTTTTGCTTCACCTCTGTCGCTGCTTGTTTAAAGTGTGATGTGCCCTGAGTGAAGTTGAGGTCAGTGACAGGGCAGAACAGATTAAGTGCTGTTACTCTGAGCTCATTCATTTCCCCCCTTCTCAGGTTTGAGGCTGGATGTGTAACCTTTCACAGTGACAGACTCTGTCAATGTATAGTCATTATGTGTGTTAAGGAATATGAACTATTTTTTTCTGCTTATTTTTTATCATCATGAATTCTAATTCTGTGCATTGCAGTTTTAAAGTGGAAAGAGAATGCTGAGTGCTACTCAAAGGCCTTCACACTTTCTTCATCATCGCATATTTCACAGACTCTAAACAGGACTCTTTGCCTGCCTCATGTTTCTGGTGCAGGATGTGATGCTGGACAGGGGAGAGCAAATGGCCAGTGTTGTACCAAGGAAGTGTGTACCTTAGTCTTGCCCCGGGCTGAAGCAGCATTATGGCCCACCACTGCCCATATATTTGGACGCAACAGTCCTTCTACAATTGTGTTTATGTATGGGGTGCATCCCTTATTCTTTTTCCCACGTAGCTACGGTTCGTGTTTACCCCTACTCATGTGACATGGGGTATCGTGCCTTGGCATGTTAGAAAGCTAAAAAGCCTATTTCTTATTTATGGAAAATCATAGTCAAGCAACTTCAGAACACTACTGTAGAGTATCTTACTACATTGGAGTGAGAAAAAGACTCAAATTTCAATAGGAGTTGGGACAGAGCAGGGAAATCGAAGTGATGGGTCTGCTGCTGAAGGACAGGCTACAGAGGCACAGCACAGAGCATAGGCTCCTGTGCTTGTCTAATAAAGCTGTGGTTAATACAACTCTGCTTGCTTGTCATGTCACCTAGGGCAATAATGGAACACATGTGAAGCCCCCAAACCTGCAGGGACAGCTGGAAATGTAACAGTAGATGACAGAGTGCTCACCCCACCATGCTGCTTTGGGAACCTCTGCCAAGTGCTAACATATCTATCAAGGAATCCATATTGTAATTTAAATGTTCCTCTCTTCAGGGCTTCTTGGTAAGAGAGATGAAGAACTTAACAGTGTTTTTATCTGAAATAGATTCCATAGAGAGTTTTGGTGGGCAATATTAAGAAAAACGCACATAGGAAATCATATCCATCATGGAATAACCTACAAAGTATTAAATGTAAACACTATATTTTCTGGGTACTGATTTTCACTCCTTTTTGCTCTTTTGTTTTCTGTGTTAATGGATATGATAGGTTTAGTTAGGTCAGGCTTTAGTTTCTTATAGTAGGCCCTATGTTGCTGTATTAGTAGATATAGGAAGGGATACAGGCTGTCAGCTGACTTTGGACATGGGTTGTCATCTGAGTTGAAGGCACAGGCTGCCACATGACTTTAACTAACCAAAAAGAATATTTGATACCATATGACGCCAAAACAGGTATAAAAGAAAGGAGGGTGGTGCTCTCTCTTTCATGGCCACCATCCTTGGGAACTGCTGTCCTGCATGCCAGAGAGCTGGGGCCCTCATCACTGAATTTGTAGGGATGTAGATGCTTTTCTGTTAGCCTTACTCTTGTATGTGTGTGTTATTTCCATTTTTATTTCTTCTCTTTTTTTGTGTGTAAATATAATCTGCCTTATTGTAAAGTGTAGCTCTGTGGGTTTGTGGGATTTTTTTCTTTTCTTCTCCCTCTGGGTAAGAAGGGGGGAACTGCTGTTGACTAGGTGAATACTTGGCATTTTGGCAAGATCAAAACTGAAACTACCACAATATATTACAACAGAACATGGACTTTAAGGGAGTCTACTTTGGTTTAACTTCTATCTCAACAGAAATCTTTTTTATACTCTTTGGGAACTGTATATACCACAAAGTTCAAAGTACAATGCTTGCAGCACTGACATGTTCATTGGCTTCAACAGAGCCACAACTCTGGTTTCATTTAGCTTGTGATGTTTGTCAGGTTGTAGCCTTTTGTGGTGTTTTGAATATGCAAAATGGATCAAAAGTATGATTTGATCAAAGTAAAAATGTTGTGCAGATTTTTTGTGTGCAAAATAGTTGTGGATTGACATCTTTTGACTTTTTCCACACATAGATCACACCACCACTCTATAGAATATTTACAGAACACTCCTTGATCAATATTATAACAATTACAGAAAATGCATTGTAAATATAGTAGGGAAAGAGACAACCAGATCATAAATTGAATGACTTTGTTTACTTGAATAGTCCCTGAGCAAATTGTAGTCCATGAAAAAAATCCATAATTTCAAGCCATTTTGCACAATTGACAGCCCCGGGAGAGGAAAAGATTAAGGAACAGAAAGATTCCCTGCCTTGATAGTAGAGAAGACTCAGTTGTTTTCCCTTTGCTTACCATCCTTAGCTTGGAGCTGCAGATTGTATTATTCAATTGTTGTATATATCTGGTAAATTACCTTGAAATGTCATGAGGTTTCAAAGCATTATACAAACTGGATTTTGTGTTGCACAAGATAGTTTTTTATTATTGTGCTTACCAAGTTTCTGTGTGGCAAGACCCAATGTGCAGTGCTCGAAAAAATTGTAGACTTAGACCAACAATCTCTAGAGCGCATGGAGCAAGGCACATGGTGCAGGTGCATTCCATACAGTCTTGCAAATGGGAATCATGGGCTGAGGCATCCAGATTTTCTAGTAATAAGACTTTCTAAAAGAAATATTTTACAATTTTCTTTATTCTAGCACTGGTTTCTTGTAAATCAGATCTACATTTTTTAATCAAATCAGGGAACATCTTTTTAAACATAAGAAATAGATTCTTTCCTTTCAGATGTAGTATATTCTCCAGTACTTTCTATTTCCAATAGAAACAAATCTAGCTATGCCCTAATAGAAAAAGGAAAGGTCCTCTTGTATAATAGAAAATTATTTTTGAACCTTCTACATTTTGTTGCTGTTGGAATGTATATACCACATCTTTTTTTTATGAGAACAGTCTGAATATTGAATGCATCTGAGGGTGTAATTAAAGTCTAAAACAACTATGAAATCATTAAGTTCACTTGTACTAGGGCTCATATTTGCAATTTTTGACAAATAGTAAAAGATACAAAACATTTCATTGTTTAAAAAATACTTTATTTTACTTGCTTTTAAGCAGTGGAAAATAAACATTGAATGAATGTTACTCGTATGTCTTAGTACATATGTCGTAGCAGAAGAGACTGCCTAATACTCATTGAGGGACTACTGTGGCAAATACAGTATAACAGGAAACAAGAATTGGAGAGGTTAGGGTTAGGGTTAATAATAACTGCATTTGTATGAGGAAAATGCAGGTATGAATCTGCATAGCCGTTGTACACTGTTCTTAACTTGCTAGTCTTATGTCCAAACTATTTGAGTCATCAAAAGGAGATGCAGAATTAAAAATGTGACTTGAATGATCAGTCACACTGCAAAAAGTCAAAATTAATATATTGCAAATAATCTGTAATGATATATTAACTTAAATTTTAAAAATATCTCCAGACATGGAAGTGAGTAGCGTAATTCAGCTTTTCCTTTAGGACTAATATAAAGGTCTGTGTTACACAGTGAATAATTCAACCCAAGTCTCATTTTTACATCCCTTTAATGCTTTCTGGCCTAGGCAATTTCATAAGGTAGACCATGTCACATGGTGAGTGGCAAGGCTGTGTTATTGTAGTATTTCTGTGGCAAAGAGTAGACAAAGGCAGCATCCCAGCTAGTTAAGATTTTTTAACACCATACCCTTGGAGAAGTTGGGTGGCTACAATGGTATGACCTCCACTTTGAAAAAACAAGCAGAAACTGTCTAAATTTTTTCCTAGTGTTGGAAAATTTATGAAGCTTCCCTTCATACCAGAAGTATTTATTCAGCTGAGAGAGAGAGAAAGAGAGAGCGACAGTCTCCACAGAGTGATGACTGGTTTGCTAGAGGAAACACGGGACAGGTCTTTCCCAGAATTAGATACCCAAAGTGAAGTCTAATCAGTGTAGGACGAAATCCCCATAGAATTTTAACATTTTGGAAGAACTTTTTGCACCTTTCTTAAAATCAAATTGCACAAGTTAGATACACTGACCTCAGAGGGGATACACAAGTTGTAGCAGCTGAGAATCTGGACTTGTGTATGACAAAAAATGGAATTAGATGAAGTTTATTATTCTAAATGTCACTTTTACAATTAAAAAAGAAAAAGAACTTGACGATAACTGCATATCAAAACCTGCTATGAAAGGGTAATGAGGGGTAAAAGGCAAAGGAAGTCTAAATAAGTCCTTTTACCACAAAACCAGAAAATAATAGGCAGAAATTATAATAGATGTAGGGGAGAAAGAAAAATCTACATTGAACAGTTTTTGTGCTTGGAAAAGACTTTTTTTAATTTAACAGGGGTTAAATCCAATAAGTTTATATTTAGTCTGTGTAGGATTCTACAAAATTATTGCAAGGGGAAAATATCACTTTAACACAAAGCACGTAAGCTGACAATGGCCTCTCATCAAGGCTGTAGCTTTGCTTTGTTTTGCCTGTATATTGCTTGTCTTCTCTGACTTTTAAAGTGTATTCACAGAACTGGTCAGAGAACTTATTTCAGTCCAGACAGGCTTCTTCACCTAGTTTTAATCTTCTAGAGTGATTGACATTAGCTAAGAAGCAGTGACTTCACTTTTTTCACAGGGTAGCCACCTCAATAAATATGTTGTATTTTTGGTATGCTAGAATATTTCCCATGACTCTTGGACCCCTTGATTGTAACTTTTTTCATTTTAATGAAGAATATTCCATCTTCTAGCTGCTATCCTTAACACCCACCAGTTGTGTTGTTGTTACACTGTCTTGCATTATCTATGGAAACCCATTCATAATGACAGAATAAAATAGTTTTAATGATATTTAACACTATAATTACTGTTGATTTTCCCTTCCTTAAAAATATTGTTAATGAAACCTAAAATGAGATTCCACACTATTGTGGCAAAGACAGAAAATTGTGATGTTAGATTCCTGGGTAATCATGAGGGATGCTTTGTATTTTGTTATTTATTAAAATATGTCCCCCACCCCCAAAATAGAGAAAAAGAGAAACCTAGGTAAGGGGAATATTATTCTCTGTTATTTGTATTTATTAGGTCCATGTAGCACCCATTATCCTGTGGGAAAGTGGTCTGAGATTAGTGTACTATTAAGCCCCAATGTACAAAGAGGGTAATATGGATTCCCTTTTGAAAAATAAGTATTCCCATGATGAGTTCTTTATTTTAAGTCAGATACTTAGATTCTGGGCAATATATTACTCATTGCAATGCCTATGGCATAGTTTGCATATAATACAGATAGAAAAGCCTACCATATCATTCTGATAAAACCAACCTACAAATCAGTTTCCCAGAAATGAGAATTAATAGAACAAGCAATAACATCCTAATTTCTACATGACAGCTAGAGTAACACTTAAAAACATTCTGCATTACAGATAAATACACCATTCATTTTCACAAATGGAGTCTGTTTCAATTCTCAGCTGTTGGATGATGATTTGACTTGGAGCAAAGGCAACATAATTGGGTAACAACTGAAATGTGCTTCATTGTAAAGGGTTGAAAGATCCATTGCTGGATTTCCAGGAGTGTGAATTACAATTTCAATAATATCAGAAGCAACTAATTCTATTCCTTAGGAGTGAGGAGATAAAAGAAGTTTTAGGTTTTCTTATTTCAAGCTTTAATTGAGGCCTAGGTTGTAACTCATTTTCATCCCTGAATGGGTGGTAAAAACATACACAGTAGGTAATTCACACTACCTCAAAAACTGTTAGTGCTATAAGAAGACTAATCAGAGTAAGCTTCCAGTAGCAAATTATCAGCTACAAATTAAAACCTTGCCGTCTGTCTGCTAAAAGCAACCTTTCCCCCACCCCCTTAACATATTTGTCTGATCAGTAACTGTTGGATTACTACAGGATGTGAAAAATAGGGGGTGATCTGAGAAAACCTTCATAATGTTAGGTTTCAGAAGTGAACAGAGAACAGGTTTAAGCTCTTACTTTTGTTTCACTGCCACATTTACTGCATTTTGAAAAATCTACCTTCCTTTTTAATGACACTAGAAAATAAGTCAAGTAAGCAAGATTGATATGATTCTTTATTTAATTCATAATATGCCATTCTAGACTATAAAGTAAGGGAAAATATGCATACATTTGGCAAATCACTACACTCCTGTGGATATTTATTCAGGAAGTGACCTATCCCATCTACCATGTAAGCCCTTTGCTCTTCCCAGAGGCACATTAAACCAAAAGAGTGCCATCTATCATTAGGATCCCAAATTCCTTGAAATTTTTGGGTAGTTTTCGTGTCTTTTAGAGAGTTTCTTTCCCTTTGAAGTAAACCACTATGTCCATTTGCCCCCTGAATTTTTATTTCTAGTTTTCTGCCTTATTCCCATCAATAAGAGAATGAAATATAGAAGAGCAAGAAGTGATCTAGTTAAGGATAATGTCTCGAGTAATATCAAATATTGTAATTTGGATCTTATACCTTTGCATATCTTTCCTGAAAGCATCCTGTTTAATGAAAAAGGGATGGGGAGGCATGACTATTTGAATGTTCATTTTCTGGATGCTCTTATTTTACTCTTTCCTAGCTCATGAGCTGTTTAAATGTGATAGAAATATTGATGGTGTTTGTTTCTTTTGTACTGATATTTAGGTTAAAAGCACAGTGGTCTCTGAAAGAAAGGATTATCTACTCTTCACAAGCACCTTGTTTATGAATTGCTATATATGTAGTGAGAACAAATAATTTACAATTAGAAAGCTTCATGACTATCTTTCCCAAATGTTAATTTTTATGCACTGGATTCTCTTTCAAAGACCTGAATTCCACAAAGCACTTAAGCCTACATATAATTACAAATAGTCTGTTCACTGACTAGCTTTCACAGGGGCTGTGTGCTGTGCCATTCTATAGGTAGTCACGGTGATCCTTTTTGGACTTTGGTGATACAAGTAATGGATCTCATAGCTTGTTAGTGTCAGGTGAATTCTTACCAGTGGCCCACAGGACAGCAATGTGAGCAGACAAAGCACCATTGTTAGGGAGGATGTTTTTCAGCTTGTGTGCAAACACGTATCATGCATAGACACTTTTTGTGGATTTTAGTTTTTCAAGTGCTTTTTGTTCCTGATTAAAAAAAAAAAATCCAGGATAATACTTATTCTTCTGCTGGTTCCTCCTTGTCTGGGAGCAGGTAACACCATGCAATTCCATGGCAGTATACAGTGTATTTATTAACATCAAAGAGTATTTTAGCCAAATTCAATGAATTTTTATGCCTCTATGCTTCTAGATGCTACTCTTAATTATGCTTCCTAAGTGTTAGGACTTTTCATCAAACTAGTCATCATCTTGCATCAGAGTCTGGGTGAGTCCTAGACAACCAAGGCAAAAAATACTTTTATTTTTGAGGTTCCTGACTGTTCCTCATATGTGGTAAGCTATACATGAATGCTCATTAAATGTACTAAGATAACTGTTTGATGTGTTACTCAATAGATGAAACATAAAACTGTTCTTTAAAAAATGAGGAAGATTCCTCAGAGGAACAACAAATTCATACATCAGCCCATTCTTTATGTTCTAAAGTGCAATTTACAGGACTGAACTAAAGCAAATGTCATACCTTTAATTTCGTAAAAAAGTTATGTACAAGTCTATTATTCAAAATAATCACATAACTGGGAAATTCACTGAACAGCTACCTTTCTGCTCAGCAGGGTGCCATTTTATAGACTTTAAAATTCACTAAGTTCAAGCAGCTTTCGTTCTCAATAATACATGTGCTAAATATGTCACATTAAAAGTGCTTTTGGCATGTAAATGATCCGTTTTCACATAGAAATGCTTTTAAAAGAATCTGAGCTCACTTTTTTGGAAATTATAAGTGCATTGAATTTCATTGTCCTACAGAACCATGTAGAGTTGATCGAAGTGAACTACAATGACAAACCAACCCTTGTCAGCCCTTATATTTATGTATCATTTGAGCTGTCAGAAGTATATTTAGTTGCATTTTCTTACACATATTTTCTACTCAGTTCAAAAAAAAATAAAAAAAAATTTGGTGTAAGGAGGGGGATGTGGGTTTGCTCTTCTAGGCCTAAGTGCTCACAAGCATTTCTGTGTATAAAAAGTTAACATTTCACTTGAAGACTTGCAGCACGTTAAACTGATTACCTAAGTGAGTTAATTTTTTCTTTGAACTCAGCAGTACTTCTACTACTGCTTTAATGTTGAAAGATAAGGCAAATGTTTTACAGGTGATTTAGGATGCTTATCCTCCAAAGAGAGAATTCAGAATTCTTATGCATAATATGAATAAAACTGAAAGCATAATCTCGCTCCCTCACTGCTTCATTATACTGCTGCATACTGAAAAAATTCTCCATAATCTTTATACTGCAGAGTGAGATTCTTTCATGATAAATTGATTGTAGCTATTCCCGTTCTCTGTATCTCCATGCAAGGGACCTTGATAATGTCAGGCACATACAGATTCTAAAATTCTTTTGTTCTTTCTTATAAGTAAAGCAACTCGAATGTTGTTTGGAAGTCATTATGTTATTATTCTGGTTACCTATAATAGAGTACGTGGATCCAGGGTTCTCACAGATACCTGTTTAAGAAAACAAACTGTCAAATGTTCAATTCTTATTTTAAATATAGAGACAGAATTTGTGGAATGACTCAGAAAAATTAAACTGGAAAGACTTGCTTTCAGAAAAAGAGAAGGAAAAATAAAATAGGAAGGAAACATATGTATTAGTTTGTAAAGTCCAGAAGAAAATGAAGCCTTGGCCCTTTTTTTGCTTATCCACACCTGCAACTCTAAAGTCGTAAACTGTTGCTCTGAGCTGGGTGTAGGATTCTATATAACTTGCTTCCACATGTGAGGTTCATCTTAATTATATGTTATACATATAGCTGGGCATTTCTGCTTTACTGCCGTGTGTAATTCACAGGGCAAATACACAAAACAGAGTAAAAATGGGGGGAAATGGTGTGACACAAAGCAAAGTCTGAGCATTTGTATTTGGTGCATTTTTAATTAACACTAAATTATTTTTTGTGCATTCATAATATATTGTAATCTCAATCTTTTTTAGCATTTTGATTTTTGGGTTACACAGGATATTTGAGGCAATTATATTTCTCCTCTTGGACATATTCCTTTTATATTATGTTTTATCTAAAATGAACTGAGCTGGGAATATTGGTTGATCTTTTAAATATGGAATAACTGACAGAAAGAACTGCCTAAGCATTCAAGCACAAATACTGCAGCCCAATAATGGCTATTTATTGACTGGGTATAAGCAGCCATCTGCTCAGGAAGGTCCTGCCTCTGGAGAAACAATGGGTCGAGGCATCCTAAAAGTTGTCGGTTTGACTGTGGTGATGTGTTTGCTAGATGTCAGCAGACATTTTAGGCATACAGGGCTCTCAGACTAACTATTGTAGATTTTTCTTACCAAGCATCAGATTGCTAGATTTCTATATGCTTTTGTAATACCCAATTGATAATGAGGAAAAGCATTATAGTGAAGTGTCAAATATTTGTTCTACCATCTTTCAGCCTTGTGTAATTATTTCAACATCAGCCATGACCTTGTCTTCCATGTACTAAACCACAATAAGACATGTAAAGGCCATCAACCTACTTAATCCTGGTTTTCCATCAAAAAATTCTTAATCAATGTTTAGGAAATTTGTCTGACTGATGGTGTCCACATACTCCTACTCTTAAAAAAGATAAACTTCATCTGAAAGAAATACTTTTGAACTTCCATTCCAGAAACAAGATGTTGAATGATCTCAGAATGTCTCTAAACATATACATAGTACAAGCATCCTCTAAAATATCCTGAAATCTGAAGTAATTTCCTAATAAATGCTCCCTTTATATGTGAGGTATTTATAAATTCTATTTCACAACAGCTATAACTCAGTATGTAATATTTCTTAGAGCTCAAATATATGATCCTATATACCCTATGGAAATGCCATACAGAATAAATACTAGGAGTCTAGAGACATTGAATTTACTTCCTTAAAAATTAATCTTAAAACTGGTAGTATTTGTTAAAGAACTAGACTTTTTTGTCTATCTATATTTTAATCCTTTGGCATAATATTTTATCACAAATCCAGTTTCTTTTTTTTTTCTATTATTATTTCATGGGGGTAAGCAGTTTATTAAAAGATAGATTTTAATTTTCAATAAATTTTATAGAACTTTTTTATAAGAGTTTGTTAATCCAACTCAGACTCAGCGCCAGTAAGAAGTACTTTCATATATATTTCTGACTTCATACAAATTCTATCTATCTTTGAGTCTGGCATGCAAAGCCATTTATGGGGATTTCTGAATTACTGACATTTTTAGGCCTTTAGATGTTGTGAGTACAACACTGAAAGTACTGATTTACTTTTTAACTTACTGCAGTATGTTTTAATAAAAAAGAAAGTGAATAACATTGCTCAACTTCGAACATAAAAGAAATCTTGGTCTAATTAAGTCAACAGTAATGCTCTCCTTAACTTCAAAGGAGACCATGATTTCATCCAACATATCTAACAGTTCTGTAAAACACACAATGAAAATCACTTTACAATATTGGCAGTCAGACAATGTATTTTGTATGCATCTCAGTGAAGAAAAGGCACAAGAATTCCGATTTATTTACTAATGCATGACAGCTAAAAATTAAAAGAATGGTAGATTTTTTGAAAGGGACTGTGTTAGAAGTCAGGGAGTTTTAAGTGTGCACTGCCTCCCTTTCAAATGAGACTTAAAATCTATGCTGTGAAATTACAGTTATGCTATTCTGAGTACTCCCTTTTTTGCTGGCTATGAAGTATGGTGCATGGTTTGTCTTAGTGGAAGAAGAATGCTCAAGGCATGTAGGTGAAATGCACACACCAGCAGCAAGAAACCCAATGGATTCAAAGCTGAAAACATTCCATTGCATTTTCCATAAGCGTACAATAAATTCAGCCACCTAAGAGTAAGTGTTAATACATATTCTATTAGTCATTTTCTTGTGCTAATGGTAAAGCAAGTCTAAGGTCCTACCTTGAAAGCAAACTCCATGAAAAGGGAAGAGATTCAACAGATATATTTTAGTGAAATTTAAAATGGATAAATGTAATTACTTTAAAATGTATACCTCAGCTTAAGCTCAAAGTGTGAGAAAGGACTTGAGACAAATAATTTAAAGGCTGCAGAAAAAAATTTTAGAAAATTTTGATATTATGTAGAAACAATGAAGAAAACTCACCAGAAAGCTAATGTTTTCTATCACTGACTCTGATGGTATCACACTCATTTTCAAGAATAGCTTTCTAGTAATGTAGGCATAGTTTGAGAGGGCTCTGTTCATGTGTCTGAAGATTGTAATTGTAGATAAACAATTTCCTTTTCATAAGGAAAGGTTTCCAAACATCTGGTGAATTATAGTAATCTGTATCTGACAATATTTTCTGCTCTGAAAACTGCTCTGTGTTTAGATATAACTTGATTTCAATTGATTCCTTATATTGGTAATTGTTTCCAACCTTCCCTTCTCATAGAGAAACAGATCTAACACCTTAACACCAGGGGAGTCATCTGCTTATGAAAAACATTTTTATTTTCTCATAGAGCATGTCTGATAACAGGTTAGTAAGAGTGGTGTGGGATTATGATACAATGTATCACCCTCCTGAATCTTAACAAAAACTTTAAAATGTATTGCAAGAGGTGATGGCTGATTGTGTGTCTGTGTCTTTGTCAGCTGATCTCTGCTTTTCAATCTGAAGAGCATGTGGAACAGCGTTATCATTACTGCATTCTCTCTAGATGTGTTAGCCCACACTGGTTTTCTGCAATTCCTCATTTGTGTGGACCTTGTATGTCCATCTTAAATCTCCTTATCTGCATCTAGTTAATTTATGGCTGGAGGAAATTTTCAGGAATTCTCTTTCTCAGCTGTTATCACAGTTGATCTGAGCCATGCTGTCTGCTTACATGAGCACTGCTAAGGTTGTTTCAGCAGAAGCCAAGCAGATTGCTTTCAACCCCTGCTGAACCATGAAGTGTGTTTTAAGCTATCATGTTTGTCTTCATGTGGGAAATGACAAGTTCTGAAACCCAGGTATCATGTCAGAGATGGTGAAAGTCAAGAGCAGAGTCCACATTTTTCCTTCTGTTGTGTTACCTATCTCTAGCTCAGAGCAGTCTCCACTACGCACTAGTGTTTGATGTTCTGGTGATTCCCAGGATCACTTCTAGGACAGATTGAACATCACTGCAATTAAGTGTATAGCTCTTTTAAAGCTTTTTGGTATTTTATAATAAGAATACAAAAAAAAAGGTGCTGACATATATATCTATATATTTATGTATCTTCTGCTGGCATTAGAAGGCAACATCTCCAAAATAGAACATAAGGAAACAAAAAGGCGATCATTACACATGGGTGCATAATTAATGGTGTATTCCATTTTTCCCTGAAGATGGGATATTCTCCCTCTGAAAGAATAATGTGTACTCTTAAAATCACAGACCTTACCCTCTGAGGACAAAATTAATTTCCTGATCTATACAGTTTATGTTCAAGAATGCTTCAGAAAATGATGTTGCAGCTTTCCTAGGTTGTGCTATTGCTTGTGAAGAGTCTTGCATGTGCCTGTGTCATAGAGAAATTATTTGTTCTTTAAGTGACTGTAATAATCCTGTTTATTCTGGGGTTTGGGGAGCTTAGAAGTGTCAAGGAGAAGCGTGTGGTGTTGTGTGAAATTAGTATTTGGCACAGCAGCTACTCACCTGGACCACAGCTTCCTCCAGGCTCTCTTTTCATGTGTTTTGCCATGGGAATCCTAATCTCTGACTGGCATCCAGGAGTGCTACTACAATATAACAGCTACTAATGATTAGACAGTGTCTGGCTGCATATTTACAATCAGCAATGACTGTGAAGTTTCCCATTCACTCATGGTAATGTTGCTCCTCTCCTAGATGTTCCTGCCTCCACTGTAAAAGATCATCTGCTCACACCACAGTCATACAGTTCAGCTGAAATACAACAGCAGTAGTCCTGATTTGGGATGCTTTAATATTCTGGGATTTGATTGGCAATTGTGCATGCTCAGTGGGTGGTTGAGTGTTATAGATATCATATAGTCATCTCTGAGGTGAAACCATGTAGTCATCTCTGAGATCTACTGACTGAGGGGTGGGCAAGTCTACACAAATCCCAGGACAAACAATTTCTTCTCCTGAATCACGACATGTCCACGGATTACAACCACCTCACACACTGAATACATGAGAACTTAGGCCATTGTTCTGGTGTTATTGTACCTGACATTGTCCCACAATTACTTGCACTTAAGGAGTATCATGGCATACTTCAGAAATAGCATATTTTGTCAAGCTTGCTGTTCTCCCTGAATCTAATTCCCACAGTAATGAAATTTAGGTTATACTGTCTTTTTGTCTCAAAAATGTAATAGTATTTGTGTATTAGAAAGCATATGTTGCACTTCATCTCTGCAGTGTCCAATTTTGGTAATATTGAAGACAATCCATATATATGTAACTTAAGAAAATAATTAGACACCTGAGCTCAAACACATATTTCAGATATAGAGGTAATTTTGCATTTTAAGATTCTTCATTTCATTCTTGCAAGCTTTGAAAGTGTGCTTTGAATATATTTGAGCAAGAGTGTGAAAAATAAGAGATTACCTAATGTTTTTGTTTACTATGCAACTCCCTTCATATGCACACATTCAATTAGTAAGAGCACTAAACATTGTCTGGTGCTTCTGTTTTGCAATACAGGCTTTGCCTGCTTTCTGTTTGCTGCTTACAACATAATGACATCTGCTGGAAGAGGTCACTAGTAAAAAGGTGTTAGCAACTGAGAGAGAAGTTGAAATCCAATCTGGATAAACGTATGTTTGAATCTTTACCAGTTATCACCTAAACGTGTATTTACAGCCAATAGATAAGTAGGTGAAAATACTATAAAACAGGACTACTTAAAATGTACTTTAAAAGTGCTATTTAAAATCAAAAGACAAACAAAAACCTGAACTTGAAGCAGAGATGCATTTTAAAATGAAATTATATTGATTTGACTCATTTGGGAATAGAGCTGATCAGCAAAAGCTGTTTTATTTCATGTAAAACATCTTTGGTTCAACAGAGTACCACTTAAGCCAAGGAACGACTTTTGTGGACTTTGCATGGACTCCTGTGAATCTCTCTCAGACCTGGAGCAGGCTGTTTCTACATTACCTAGCAATCTGGAGCAAAACTAGTTAATCAATAGCTTGATGATGTTAGTGCCGAGGCCCTTCGCATCTCTGTTACATTTACATCAAATGATACTTTTTTCTGGTTACTGGACCAAACCTATTCAGTTCACAAATGGTTTGAGGCTTTCTGAAAGGAAAAACCACAGTATTCACCAGGGACAGCCTGTGGTGGTACAGCCCACACCTCTGATGTGAAGCTTGTCTGGGGTGCTGCTGAAGTCACTGCAAAATACCAGTAAATTACAGGTTTATAGGAAATTGGATAATTGGTCTTAGGTTCAGGAAAAAAAAGAGAAAAAAGAAATATCCTACAAATCTAACATCCTGTTTAACGTATTTGTTTATTTGTTTGGTTTTTTCCTGTATACCTATGATATGGATGTACTTCTTGACTAGCACAAAAAATGTAGTTGCCTTCCATTTCTTTTCTTTTATGACTTTATTTTTTCCTGTAGTTTTACCATTTAAGTGAAAGAATTTTCATATAACATTGAATTGTCATAGATGCCTGAAATCTCTAAGAAGCTAAAGTAAAAAGTGAAGAGTAAAGATTTTAGGTACCATCCAAAGTTAGAAAACATAGTTTACTCCCTTTACCATTAATATACTACCATACCAGTTCTGCATATGACTTATTCTTCTGCCTTTGAAAACATGGCATATTCCCTGTTTCTTTCTTCATGTCTGTCCTTCTTAGTCATCTATTTAACGGACAAGTACTGATATAAGTCTCTAAAAGCTTCAATATCCATTTTGAAGTATTCCACACTCTTTAATTGAGTTGAGTCTAAGCAATCAACTTCTCTTTGTGGGTCTTTGTGGCTTGTTTACATTCAACAAACCATACATTCACACATTACTTATTTGGGAACTTTACCGTTTCTGGGCCACACAGTAGAAACACGGAAGAGAGTTCTGCGTCAGACCACAGAATAGCTCCAGAAAAATCAGCAGGGAGTATTTCAGCCCAATAGCTAACTTCATAATGTGTTTATGGTGCTTCTTCATCAGAGGAAGTGAAAACATATGCCAAATAGTATACTGTCTTAATATAGTCTTGTTCTAGTCACTATATGGATTATATAGACCCATAATCTGTACATCCCTGGTTCTTTCTAGAGACAGCATTCTTTTTATGTGGGAAAAAAATGGTACATACACTTCAAGAAAAGAACCAAAATCTGAGTCATAGTGCTGCTCTGAGACAGGAGAATAGCTTGGAAAAATTGGTAGCAAAAGGAGTTTGTTCAGGTAGGTCCTTGTAGCTAGAGAGAACCATAGAATCATACATTGGTTTGGGTTGGAAGGGAAGACCTTAAAGATTATCTAGTTCCAAATTCCCTGCCATGGACAGGGACACCTTTTGCCAAATCAGGCTGCTCAGAGTTCTGTCCAGCCTGACCTTGAACTCATAGGATGGGACACCACAACTTCTCTGGGCAACCTGTTCCAGTGCCTCACCACCCTCATGTAGAGAATTTTTTTTTCTAATATCCAATCTAAATCTATTCTCTTTTAGTTTAAATCCATTCCCCCTTTCCCTGTCATTCTATGCTCTTACAAAAAGTCCCTCTCCATCTTTCTTGTAGGCTCCCATCAGGTACTGAGAGGATGCAATTAGGTCACCCTGAAGCCTTCTCTCTTCCAGGCTGAACAAACCCAATTCTCTCAGTCTTCACAGGAGAGGTGATCCATCCCTCTAACCATCTTGGTGACCCTACTCTGGACTCTCTCCAACAGGTCAGTGTCCTTCCTGTGCTGGGGACTCCAGAGCTGGATGCAGCACTCCAGGTGGGCTCTCACCAGAGAAAAGCAGAGGGGCAGAATCCCCTCCCTTGACCTGCTGGCCACACTGGTTTTGATGCACCGCAGAACACAATTGGCTTTCTGGGCTGCAAGTGCACATTGTCGGCTCGTGTCCAGCCTCTCATCCACTAGCACCACCAAGTCTTTCTCAGCAGGGCTGCTCTCAGTTGCTTCATCCCCAGCCTGTATTGATACCAGGGGTTACCCCAACCCAAGTGCAGCACCTGTCACTTGGTCTCGGGCCACGGGAATCTCACCTCATGAGATTCCCATGGCCCATTTCCTGAGCTTATCCAGGTCCCTCTGGATGGCATCCTATCCCTCAGGTAGCAACTGTACCACTCAGTTTAGTGTCATCTGCAACTTTGCTGAGTGTGCTCTCAATCTCGTCATCTATGTATTTTATGAAGATATTAAATAACACTGGTCCCTGTATGGACATCTGAGGGGTACCATTTGTCTCCGATGTCCATGAGGACACTGAGCTGTTGACAACCACCCTCTGGAGGTGACCACCCATCACTTTTTTATCCATCTAACAGTACACTCATCAAATTCATCTCTCCAGTTTAGAGAGTAGGTGTTGTGGGGTACTGTGTCAAAAGTTTTACAGAAGTCCATCTAAATGACCTCTGTAATCCTTCCCTTGTCCTCTGATGTAGTCACTCCATCATAGAAGGCCACTGGGTTGGTCAGGCAGGACTCACTGTCGGTGAAGCTGTGCTGACTGTCTGAAATCACCATTCTGTCCTTCATGTGTCTTAGCATAATGTCTAGGAGGATCTGTTCATCATTTGTTACCAGTTTCCCAGCACTATTTAGCAGGCAGGTGCAGCTTTTTTAACCCTCATTTTCTGGTTAACATACCTGTAGAATCCTTCACTGTTATTTTCTGTTTCTCTTGCCCAGTTCAGTTCCAGTTTTGCCTTGGCCTTCCTCCTCGCTCTCTATACTCTTCCCAGGTCACCTGTCTTATACTCAACTGTCTATGTATTTGTTTCTTCCTCTCTATTTTGACTATCTTTTCCATTCCCAGCCATGTCAGTCTTGCATCCCTTGCCTGATTTCTTGTTCCTGGGGATTTCTAGCTCTTACACTCTATGGAAGGGTTCCTTAAATATCTGTCAGCTTTGTTACACTCCCTTGTCTCTGAGGGCACTCTACCAGGGGGTCCCACTGAATATCTCCCTGAAGAGCTGAAAGTCTGCTTTCTTGAAGTTCAGGAGTCTAACTTGACTGCTTACCTGACCCATATTCCTCAGGACTGCAAAATCCACCAATGCACGATTACTGCAGTCTAGGCTGCCTCCAATCTTGATGTCTCTGATTAGCTCACTTGCATTGGTGACCAACTGATCCTGATCATTGGTGACATCCCTTCTGGTGGGGCTGCTCACGAAGTAATCCTCCATGCATTCCAGGAGTCTCCAGGATTGCCTACAACTTGCTGTGCAACTTTTCCAGCACGGCGAGAGCCTGCAAGTGTGATGGCACCTGTAACTGGATCAAGAAGACTGCACCAGTAGGATACCCTTGGTCAAGCAGCTTGTAGTAGACGCCAACCATTAAGTTCCTGTTGTTGTTGCCTTGGTCTCTGATTCTTACCCACAGCTTCCAGCCTGCTCATTTCTGCTCTTCAAAGTTAGTTCTTCACATTCAATACAACTTTCAAAATAAAGGGCAACCTCTTTGTCTCTCCTTCCTCTTCTAAGCAGCCTGAAGCCACCAATAACTGCACTCCCATGGAAATCAATCCACCAGGTTTCAGTTACAGCAACAAGGACTCACTTTCTAGGAGCATGGTGTCTTCCATCTCTTCCTGTTCATTGCCCATGCCACGGACACTAGTGTAAAGGAACCACAGCTGGGCTGTCATCTCTGTTGCCTTCTTAGAGGAATGCCCCTTAATTCCTTTGAGATAATTTTCTGGTGTTTCCCTATTGGCTTCTGTAGCCTCAGGAGCTCCTGGCTCATCCCTGTAAGACTGCAATTGTGTTCCAGTGTGGCTAGCACAATTCAGAGTCAGGGGATGGTAGATGCACTTCATGTGGGCTATGGATTTCAGCCCCCAACCTAGCATGCCACCCTTTGGGTCATCTCTGATGAACCTGATCTTATGCCCTTCCCTCTTCAAACCTAGTTTAAAGCCCTCACCATCAGCTGTAACAAGTCACAGGCTATAATCCCTTTCTCCCTTTCAGACAGGTGAACCCCATTTGTCTCCAGCAGTCCTGGTGCTGTATAAACCATCCCATGAGCAAAGGCTGTTTCTAAGGTTACTTAACTGTGCTGACTTCATGTGGTCAATCAATATTAGAATAGTTTTATGTTATGGGTTTGAAAAACTCAGCAATATACAAGGAGGATGGAATCCATATTAAAAAGAAAGAAGAAAAAAGAGTAAATTTAATAGTAGAGCTGTAGATAAAACATTAGAGGTCAAAAATACACAGAAGAACAATAAACACCACAGTGATACAGGAAACAGTATAATGAACAGAATAAACATTGTACTAGCAGTTGAATAATAGTAAACACTGCTGAGATATTAATCAAGAGGGAATGTGGTTTATGGCTGGATTTGCCTTAAGACAGAGTAAGTTATAAACCCATTTGTGTAATATATTTTTGTTTCTAATATTTTCACAGCCACCAAAATGAATATTTAATAAAACAATTAAAGACTTACCCTTTTTGATGTGATAAGAAACTAAGAAACAAAGTCCCATCACTAATAGTTCATCTTTGTGGGAATACTTATCATTATTTTGACATGAAGCCTGAATTATTATTGAAAGCAAATAGAGAAAACAGGGTCTCAAAGCTCTTGGATTTTTCTTTTATTGCTGTCATTGTCACTGCATACTCTGTGGCAACATAACAGCTGATAAATTAAGGCTCACAGAATCAGATAATCTCTAATGTACCTTATGAGAACATCTTTTTCTTTATGAAAATATGCAAAGGATACATTTAATTTCCCATTGTTTTATATGTAGATTTCAGATTCTTTGATGCCCTAGACTTGGAGGGATTTAACTGGCTGAAAAACTAGATGCTTTGAGTCTGTACTTCCTTTTCTACTCCTTATCAGTCATTTACAGAAGCTTTTTCCCCAAGGACTTGTTTCCACTGAGGGAGAAATATATACCCCTAAAAAAAACCCCCAAACCTAACAAAAAAACCAAAATCCCAAACTCAAACCAACAAAACAGGACTTTTTCCCTCTCAGAGAATTCAGGGACAGGAAGTCTCTGAAACAATGCTTAAATAACACCGACCCTCAGCAGCACACACAGAGCTGGCTGTGTTTAAAGAGCCGCCGGAAATGAATCAGCATCTAACTAAAGCTGGGCATTTCCAAAGGCCAGAGGATGGAAAGTCTTTCCATAGTGGAAGTTATCGCTAAGAAGGTCAGGTAGCACATGATTCTGTAAACTGGCCTTCGTCCTTTTACTTTAGGAACCACCTAAATTATTTTAAGCCACCTAGAGGTGCCACAAAAGCCTTTGTGAGCAACATGTCTAAATATTTTGCAGAAATAAAGCGGAGTCATGTAGAGCTGCTAGTGTGAGATGACAGTTGTGCACATTTTTCATACCAAATGGAGAAGAAAACAACAGAAAATTAACACCATTTAGAGCCAAGAAAATACTGTTTAAAATAAGCAATCCAGATTATACATATGTACTTTGTAAATTACACGGATGGACACTTAACTTCCAGTCTAGAGGTTTAGCCTTCAAAACACAGGACATAACTTTCATCAGACCTTATCTTCCCTTTCATAACTGGACCGTAAAGATGCCAAAAAAAATGTCCATGTTTGTGATTTTTGTTCACGGCTCCTTATAAATGTCTATAGTTACTGGAAGAAATAGCCAGTGCTAGGAAAAAAAGAGTGTCTTTTTAATTTTAGAGAAAGTCACCTTAAATTCACGGTTGTTTGCATTATAAAAATAGACATGCCAGTACAAATTTGAACTTTATATGACTATTTTCTTCCCCAAAAGACAGTATATGTAGAGAAGTATAATACTTGAGAGTCATTAGCAAGTATAGAAGTCCATTTTTGTTTACCAGTAATATTCTTTCACCTCATTATAAAACAAGAGTCGTCATACCAAAATCGAAGACTTGTCAATACAGTAGGGAAAATAATTTTTAATTACTGTATAGATAAAGCTTCAGGAGGATAAGAAATGAGGAAGTGTGATAATTGAAAGAATTATAGGCAATTCTTGAATTAAATCTTGTATTTTTAGTTTTTACTTCTCTGCATGTCTCTGTATAAAGAACAATCAAAAACTTTATTGGTAAGTGGATGCATAGGATAGATTCTTTACAGCTATTACCATGTATACTCCAGTCCTGAAGAAACTTTAGAATAAGTGTACTTAGATTCTGGATTTCGGTAATATTTAAAGGTCAGTCAGTAGCAAAATTAAACAGAAAAGAGATACCCAAATTTGATTAAAAATCAAACTAACAATAATAAACCATTGCCTTTTAATATCTCTGATATCTTTGAATACTGGAACTGTTGTCTCTGTGCTTTACATCTTTAGATGTTCTGATACACTTACAATATATAATAAAAAGACTCTTAATGTTAGATAAAGTTATAGAAGGGCAAAAGCAGTTGAAAGATAATTGATTTTAAAATGGAGGTTTTTTTCTGATAAGAGTGAGTTTACTAAGTAGAATGTAATTCTACCTTTTTTCTTTTAGGGCAAAATTATTCAAAACTCACTAAATGGAGAAATTAAAACTAGTAGTTATTAACAACAGTGCACTTAGAGCAGCAGAAGTACAAAATTGCCATTAGTTTCTCAATATCAACATCCACATTTTATTATGTTCCATTAGTATTTTATCTCACTGCTCCTCCTTCAGAGAAGTCTATAGCATAAACTAAATGGGCCACATTAATATGCAATTTCCACCTGAGACCGTATAACTGCAGTATAGGAAGCCATAGCTGGGTGCATTTTCACTAGTAGCTGCTAGGCATAATTTAATCCTTTTTAATCATTTTATAGATATAACCTTTTACGCAACTGCTCGCTCTGTTACATTCATTATTATTAAGTGAAAATATAATTTAAACATGAGTCAATAATCTATGATATATTTTTTCCACATTTCCTTCTTAGGAAGCCCTACCTAATAACAATTACAAGATTTCTACAATATTTCAGTGTATGACTTAGCAATAAATATTAAAATGTGAATAAAGGACAAATATTAAGCAGAATTTAAAGAGGAAAATTAGATTAGTTTTCCAAATACTGCATTTGGCATGAAAGCTTGAGACCATATGCATGTATTAAGATAATCTGTTAAGGAAAAATGGTACATCAAAGTTCTCAAAACTTTAACAGACTATTTTAACGTTTGAATTAACATGTTTCTAAAATTCAGTTTTTGCAGTACTGAGATATCCTGACTACATTCTGCGTAGAGAAACATAGGCTTCCTCCAGATCGGGGATGTTTTATTGTATTGAAGGCTGTGTCAATCCCTCCTCTGTAATCATTTTCACCTGCTTGTATGCAGGAGCCTGGACCTTTAAATTCCACAAAGTCAAGGAACTGGAGCCCTGTGCTGGCTACTTTTAGGTTTTGTGCTGCTTGTTGCATTTTCCTTTTTATTAACTTCTAAGATACTGATAGCTTTTGGCTTTTTTGTTTATTAGTTTTGTTTTGATTTCTTAGCTTGGGAGATCTGGCAGTCTTTTTTTATGAGTTCAAAACATTTAATTTCATTTCTCAGAGCACAGAAAACTTGAGGAAAGTGAAGGATGATATTTTCAAACGCATTTTTGCATATTGAGTAGAGAAAATATCTAAACAGAAAGATCCTAAACATGATTTTTTCGTAGGCATTTATCTAATTCAGCTCAAGGTTATGGGGAACTGGTAGGTAGTTTGTATGTCTGAACAGAAATGCCATTTTGAAACCATAAATGAAAAGAGAGAATTTATAAAACATTCTGCCATTTTATTTGAAGAGGTACTAAGCATGTGATGTTCCCATGTTTTTATTTATTTCAAATCAGTATTGTATTTAATCTAATTAGTATTTTATGTCCAAAACATGAGAGGGATCAGAATCCAGGTCTCTTCCTAGGGAAAAGAATTCATTCCATTCTCCACGAGAAGAAGGAATGAAATCTAGGTCTTTCACTTCCCAGCCTCCAGCCACCAAGATCTTAAAAATGAGTCATTGCTGTCTTCTTTATTGTGCATATATTAAGAGAATTAGATATGTAAAAGCAAGTAAGGGTAAGTCAAACTGGAAGAAAACTTATGGAATAAAATCCTTTGGAGAGCTCAGTCAGAGAGAAGCAGTAACTTCTAGATCCAAGCTGGGCTTGCATGAATAAAAACATTATGATTCAAAACTGCCTAAATATGTAGATGTGAATCTGGTATCCAGGTCCTGATTTCAGGATTCTACCCACAACACTGTGATACTGTGGACTTTTCCATTAGCTGAGCAAGGCTCTGGGAGATCATGCCTTAGTGATATACCCATCAGTCCTGCTTGTACCATTGTTTTTTTGAAGTTCTTAAGCTTAGAGCAGAAACCACAAAAGCTGCTGCTAAAGTGCAACATGCTCACTAAACAGTCATGAAGCAACCTGGGAAAGTATGTTACAAAGATTAGATAATGCAACTGTTCATTTAAAGGGGTGAGAGGGGAAGTTTATCTATTCTGTGGATATAAAGAAGTTTATCAAAAGGATAATTAAAAGAGTCTTCTTTGGTTGGCAAATACCTTCTTTGTGCTTTTTCTGGATGTTGTAAGTGAAAAATAGCTTCACACCTGCTAGGTCTGCCCACACCTCTGCTGTGCTTGTCTTGATATCAACAATAGGGTTTCTTGGCTGTTGGAGAAAATATACTGCTTGGAAAGACAGATGGATGGTGAGAGCCATTGCAGTCTTTATTAGCTAAAAACTTGCAAGAAGGAAAGAGTCAAGATCAATAGGAAATTACTAATTCAGAATATTTGCTGACAATAAGTCCTTCTGCTGAAAAAAAGTTGCTTGAGTGTTTAGAGCCAAAACTGAGACTCAATAAGAAGCAGATAGGAGCTCAGAGGCTTTGCCTCTGAATTACAAGCACCAGTTTGTGGACATATGTATATTCTTTAGTTTGTGTTTCTATCCATTAAATACATCTGCTAAATTAAATCTACTTAATCTGATAATTCTCTCTTTTATTCATTCTTAACTAATTTTGTTTTCTCTTTATGCTAAGGTTTATGGCTCTGCAGGTGACTCAGTATCTTCATCCCTGGTTAGTCCTCATTCCCATGTCTCATTCACTAGATTGTTCTCTTTATGTGGTGTCATTTGTATGCTAATTTATAAATCATAATTACTTCTCACAACACTCCTTCAAAGGAGATATCAGTACAGACAAGTGGATGTATTCACAGTGTTTCAAGGCCAAGAGGAAAACGCAGGCATTTCTGGCTCCTGGACTCAGACTGCACCAGCTATTAATCAACTGAATGAAAATTTGCTTGCAAAATGAATGATAAAGGAAAAAAATGTCTACTTCATGTCCATCAGAAGAACATGTTCATAAGCTAGGATGCTGAGAGGTTTGCAGTGATGTCAAGGTGCAAAGCAAAATGAGTCATATCTTCAGCAAAACAAATAGCATTCACTGTCAAGGCTTTAGTGGAAGCATTGCACAAGAGCAAACTGCAATGTTTCTTGATTGGAACGAATGTTTGCACCATTTAGTTGTGTAGCATAAAGGTGTTGCTCTCTTTGCTTCTGAGAGGGAATGTGTTCAAATGAGGTGCTAGACAAGTCCTTGCTGATTAGAGTGGAGGACAAAACCCTCTTCTGATTAGTCACTACCTGCTGATACACTAAAAAAAGGAGTCATTTGGGTTGGACGTAATGATCCTTGTAGGTCCCTTCCAACCTACCATATTCTGTGATTCTGTATCATTTTGCAGTTCCTATTTCACTTACTTTGATCTTAAGACTGTGATCAGAGTGGTAAACAATGTAGCTTCAGGCATGAAGAGGATGAAATTTACTGAGTGTTTTTCTAAGATCGGTTGTAAAATTTTCCTGGTCTCCACTGATAGCTTCTTAAGAAGTAAATCTCATCTTGTGGTCTTCCAAGTTTGGAGCCAGCTTTAGGCTGTATAGAGCAAGAAGCAGGGCTCTGACCTATATGGTACCGGTCTGGTCTGTGTGCAGTACTTGAGATTTCAGGGCAAAATAATCATATGTCATGAATAAAAAGATCCCGTCCTGATTGGAAGTGGGTAAAGCTGAAAGCTTCCCAGCTGTGTAGTCATAAGCTCTGTTTAATCATGTGACACTTCTGGACATTCCTGTTCTAACCTTACCATGCTTTTGTATTGTGATACAAGAATATCACTTGCATAGGCTTGAGAGTTTTTCCTGGCCAAGAGGGGTTTGTATATAATTTAGTATGTTTTTTCAATGTAATTTTGCAAGTTTATAAGTGATGCACCTTCCAATGTTACGTACAAAAACTTTGAATCTCTGTAAGCAGTTATTCCTAAGGGAGAGATTATTGGTTGTTAGGCTTGAAAGATGAAATTCCTTTTTTTTTTCTGTTGAAAAGATCCTAAGTCTATAAGGACATGATCTCTGTGCTACGAGAAATTAAAACTTTTGTTCACCATGACTAGTCTAACACTACTTTCCACTGATGGAAATATCACTTTGCCACATTACCCTTTATTGCCACAAAATTCATGCTCTGTTTTAAACAAACCAGTTTAGTAAAATAAGTAGCTAGTAAGTAGCTCTTATCATTTTTCTATTTTAACTGCACCTCAGGATTGCATGACAGCCCATACTGATATGTGTCTTAATATTCTAGAAAAAATTCAGATGCAGTCTGTGTAAAGAACAGCCTTTCATGGCCTTTATTACCCTTGGTAAAGGTGATCAAAGGACACTCTTTATTGGGTAATCCTTGAGTTTTGCATATGTATCAAGGAAAAAAAGAAGTACGGTGTGTCAAGCAAGATATTTGTCTGCATCTTTGGGCACTAGAAAAGAAATGTAAGAAATTAGAAATACAACATCTCTGCAAATTATCAAACACATGAGAACCAATAATGCATTATGACTTCTTTATTATTATTTTATTTGGATATTTTCTCAAATAAGAGTATTTCTTTGAAATTGTCGCTGTTCACACAGGCACATATCATATTTCTGCTTGTGGACTGAATAAGCGTTCAACAACCTTTACTTAATTTTTTTATTCCAAATTAAACAAACATAAGCTTTAGTATTCAATAAGAACTTGCAGTGTGCTATCCTTTCTTTCATTTCTTTTTCTACATAACCTTGTGCTGTATTATGGCTTTCTAACACCTCTAAAGATATTGATATAAAATTAAAATAATTTTTAGTTCCTTTGACTTCATTAGGGTAAGTTACACAAGGACCTGGTCACATTATGAAGAAAGGATCACAACTGATCCTTTAAAAGGAGTCTTAGTGATTTCAAGGAACTTGTTCTATTAAACAGCAACAGTCATACCTACTTTGAAATTAAAGCAATTAAACATTAACTAGGTTTGATTTCGTTATAGATTTCTTTATTTTTCATTAAAGTTTATCTTTCGTCTTTCTTCTGGTCCAGAAAAAGGACTTCAGTGTTATCACTGTTTCCTGTTTAACATGTTTGTTAAATGTGTAATGTCCTCATACTTTTATGAAGTTAATAAAAATAGTAGAAAACCTGTTTGTGAAGAGGTGTGTTTTTGATGACAGTTCACACCTATCTGAAAGCAAGCGATCCCACCAGAACCTGAAAAGAAAAGCAACAAGTTCTTAGTTGTTTTTTTCCATGTCTTCATGCTTTCCCAAAGGCTTTTAGTTTAAAAAAGGATCACATTACTTCTGCTCATCAGCATTTCCTCTTCACTCTGGTCTTACAGTCTATCTTTCCTTCCTGTCAGGCACTGAGAAGAAACAGCTTTCTCTGTAGTTATGTTTTAATCTAGGCCGGCCATTGTGTTACTCGTTACTTTTTTCTTCAAATTATTTTCCTTGCATACTTTCCTTCTGATTTGCAATTTCTGCATCTCCACTATGTGACTACTTCACACAGAATCACAGAATACGCTGAGTTAGAAGGGACCCAACAGGATCATCAAGTCCAGCTCCTGGTCTTGCACAGGACACCCCAAGAGTCACATCATGGGCCTGAGAGTATTGTCCAAACACTTCTTGAACTCTGTCAGACTTGGTGCTAAAACCACTTCCCTGGGGAGCCTGTTCCAGTGCCCAAACACCCTCTGGGTGAAGAACCTATTTATGATATCCTACCTAAACCTCCCCTGACTCAGCTTCATGCTGTTTCCTCGAGTCCTGTCACAGGAGTGAAGAGATCCCTACTTGCCCCTCCTCTTTACCTACAAGGAAATTGTAACTGCAGTGAGGTCTCCCCTCAGTCTCCTCTTCTCCAGGCTGAACACATCAAGTGACTTCAATCACTCCTGATAAGGCTTCCCCTCCAGACCCTTCACCATCCTCATGGCCCTCCTCTATCTGACTTTTTCACCTGTTAGGGATTCCCTAATCAGACAAGTTTTATCCTTTGTTTCACCCCTCCAATCCCCTTTTATTATTCTGTGGGATGCTGACACAGTAATTTAAAATGACAAATTTTTTGGTACTAAAATAGCACTTACAGATCTAAAATAGGAATCAGAAATCGCTTTTTTTGCAAGCTGCTGGACCTGCAGATGACAAAAGGAAAAACACCCCAAGCTTCTAGCATGCTACTCTGTGATCTGAGATGCAACAAAAGAAACAAATGAGATGAGTAGGACAAGATAGTAATGAAATCACAATTTTTTGCTTATAAAGCAAAATTTTCCTCACACCCTACCTTGTGAATATTTAGCTTCAGGGTGACTTTATCTTGACTTCTAAGATCAGAATCTGCTCTATGGGATTTATATAAAGACTTTTAACTGCAGATGCTACCCATGAAAAACTATTGCGTGTATATTTTTAAAAAGAGTAATACTTGCTGCTCTATGAGAGAACAGTCTGTATAATAAACAAATTTGTTCTTTTACACCTGTGCAATTTTTCAAATGTGTTTTACTGACTCAGCTATGTAAATATTTCTGTTGCTTCCTCCACTGTTGTAGCTGGATCTTTGGCTTATAACCAACTATTTATTTATTAACATAAAAGC
Source organism: Sakesphorus luctuosus (assembly GCA_013396695.1). NCBI lineage: Eukaryota > Metazoa > Chordata > Aves > Passeriformes > Thamnophilidae > Sakesphorus > Sakesphorus luctuosus. Next base: position 95,828 of record VWZD01003002.1, read on the forward strand.
TTACAGAATAAATATTCGTAAACCACACATGAAGTTTTACTCACATTAATATTTAATTGCAAATCTGTAAACATTTTATATAGAAATTAAAATCCTTTTTGGCATTTTATCCTCAAGTGTGATTCTTTAGGATTTTAACCTAATAGAGAGTTCCACTTTAGTAGTGCATTTCTATAATTAGTTATTTATAATAACATAATATCTAATACAATATTTACAATAGATATACTGGTATAGCCTGGACTCTAAATATATGAGTGTTTTTTCTACGAGACTATGATTTGTTAGTCAAGTATAAGTAGCTTTTAGAAGAATTTAGTACTTATTGGCATTTAATATTCATCAAATTACTGAAAATATTAGTAAGTTTTTTCTTTTTTATGCACTCTGAATAGCCTTTTCATGATCAAAGATTCACCAGTGAGAACAGTTAGGGGGAGGATTTGTGTCCTTTTTGTCTTTCAAAGAGGAAGACCCATGAAATGTAATTATCTGGGTTTACATAATGTAAGGTACAATTGCTTGCACTGAGAGAAATGTATACACATTAAGCTCTTAAAGTCAGTAAAAACAGTTTCATTTGGTTCAAAACTCTGAAAACTTCATATTAAATTAAAAGCAGTGTTTTGAAGAAATGCAAGGCATATGATCAGCTTTTCATTAATAAATACATTAATTGCCACTAAAAAGATACAAAGGTCTGAGAGGTTTGATAATACTCAAATATCAACTAAATCATCTTGCAATTGCTGTCCAATACATTTTTATGTAAGGCAGAGACCCTTGCTGCTGTGTACACAAATGTTTCTATGGTCTATACGCAACGTGGACATCTTGTTTTCCTACTATAATCTACATAATTGGCTTGCTTAAAAGGAAAGAAGCCCCCTTGGGTTGAAATGGTAAATTATTGCACATGCAGTTAGCCACATAGTTATTGAAGGGTTGTGGAGAAGTCATTTCTCCAAAGCTCTCACTGAAAGCGGGACTGATGCTGGCAATAAATTGGGTACACCATGTCATTGTCGTTGTCTAGTGAATCTGGAAAAATTCCATATTTTCTCTTGACTGAGAAACTAGTGAGTCCAGGAAACCATTACCAAGATAGTCAGGGCTTAAAGAACATGTTCCCTTAGAAGTGGTAGAGGAAGCTGAACATGTTTGTGAAGAAGGACCATCTAAGAGCACTCTAGGACTGCTTGAAGTGGAGTTACAAACACGACAGTACCAGACACCTCTTAGTAGTGGCAGGTGGTGCGACATCGGGTGGCATCCTCAGGGAGATTCAGTTTAGGAATTAGTGAAAATTTAATTGTATTATTGTAATATTACATTTTAAATTTGTGTCAGGTTTTGCTTATGTTTCCAATTTTAACACTTTAAACTACTTCTCTGCAAAGAAATTAATTTCTTTTGTTACTTTTTTAAAATTCAAATTAACTTTATGATGGAGAGCTGGACTCCTCCAAGTATAGTGAATATATCTGAATGTATTTATGGGTGATGAAAAATAATAAAAGGCATCTTCAAATTATCTTCAAATTTTACATCCAGATCCATTAATATAAATCATGTTTCCCCCATAAAATATTGCAGGTTTTTTTGAAAGTAGGTTAAGAATTATCATGGAGATTGGAGAAAGTCAACACCATTTGCATTTGCAATGCCATTTTCATGTAGTGATTCTTCAGGTTATTGCTATATAGAGAGTTATAGAACTCTCTGAACAACTCTGTTCTCATTTCTAGTGAATGGTAATTAACCTTCAGGTTATGAACTCATACAAAATATATTAAGGTTACTATTATCCAAATAAAATACCAAAGAGTTTATTTGTTCATATACAGAGACAGACTGTGAATTAATATATGAAAAAAGCAGGAGTGTAGAGGCGGGGGGTTTGTGTGTGTACTGTATTGGATTCATATGTGGTCTGTTAAACTGATCATTCTTCCACAACAGGAAATGATAATGACTCCCTCATCGTGTATGCAGAGACAAATGAATGCGTCAATAGCATTTACACATTTAAGGTGGGACCAGTGTCGCAGATGAGAATGGAAGGCTTAGACAGAATTTATTAAAGAAGCCCTGCCATTGAGTCACAGGTGCAGAAAAGACTCCATTGCTTCCTAAATCCCTTCTCAGAGAGGAGTCTAGGGTGTGGCTAAATCCAATCTTAGCCTCAGATTATATTAAGAGTTTAAGGAATTACAGAGGTGTGGTTGAACCACTTTTGTCCCACAGGTTTTAATGACTGGAAAAATGAGAATATTAATATAAAATTAATCATTTATTATGACAAATTATCAGACAAAGATCTTAATCAGAATTATATACTACACAATATAAACCATAAAACTACTAGTAATATAGTATAAGATAGGACAGTGCATCATATTGAAGCAATTATTGAAGCAAATATATTAAGGCTAGCAAAAAGAATAATTATTAAGTAGAGATTTGATGTAACTCACATATACGAACACTTGCGGGGAGACCTCTTTTGCTCAGCCTCGAGGAGTATCCTTGGAGGACATCCCCACCCAAGGGAGGAATCTCCACACATACACCTCAAGAAGGGTTATGTCAGAAGAACCTGACTGTATGAAAGGGGACTGGACTTCTATAGTGTGACATGACTGACTGGTAGTCACAAATATACAGGCCAGCAGACTAGCTCATCTGTCAAATCCTACTTCAAAAATCAAGATGTGTCTTTGAAGTCTGGTGAACTAGGCTGGTTTCAGCATAATTCAACACCAACACCTTTGTGCCAGCAGCTGAACTTGCATGATGGTTTGCATTTTATGCATTCTCTGATTGGATTTTAGGTCTTAGTGGGTGTCTTGGTTTGAGCTGGCAAGCTGCCAACCCTCCAAGCACAGAGTTAGAGCCTCCCCCCCACAACACCAGGGAAAGGGGGGAAAGGAGAGGGGGAAAGGTGAAAAAGAAAACTTCAAACTACATTTATACCAACACCACATGTATTTTACAGAAAAGGAAAAGGATTAGAATAAAGTACACACTTAGACAAGCTAGAATACAGCATGACACAACCTTCTCACCCCTCAGCAAACACACAAATTCACAATTGGACTCCAAATCACCCCAGAAAACTCAGTTCCCAGAGAAATAAAACCCGAGCAGAGAGGAGAGAGCCAGAGTAACACATTTTACTTCCCCAAGAGCCAGTGGTGGGCCAGGCCCTCTCAATCTCCTCTGGGACAGCATCGTGCGTCCTCCCCAGAGGAAGCTGTGGGGTGACTGACCAAGCCACTCCCACACTGATTCTACTTCCCGGGAAAAATGATGTCATAATATAGTATAGAATACAATACTACTGGCTAGAAGAAGTCAGCTGGTAGTTCAACCCAGCTCAGATCAGCTGACAGCTTCAGGCCTGATCTAAACTCAAATTTGGGCTCACTTAGGTGAACCCACAACAGTGGGGAGGGTAATCCTGCCACAACCAGAATGTACACAGAAACCTGTGCAGCCTTTTCCCCATTATGTGACCACTGTCACCATTGACCTTTCCAAGCAAGAGTGTAAGACTATAAATAAATGGTCCAAAAATCACAGCATAAATCTAGTACCATATGTATTGTACTGTGAGGGCTTAAGGTGACCCTGCCAAGCTTTTATCAGTGCAGGATATAGTAACAGATACCAGACCATCTACCTCTAAATAACAGTAGAGTAACAAATACAGAAGGCAGTCCTGTGGTGTAATGGAGAGCACTCCGGTCTCTGAATCCCAAGGTCGCGAGTTCGAGTCTCAGTAGGGACCGTCCCCGTCAGTTAAATGCCTTCCTGACATCAGATACCGTCAGATCTTGGATGCTCAGCAGAGTCAGCCCTGGTTAGTACCAGGTGCTGTGACAGTCCCAAGGACTTCACTGTCTTTGTCCAAGCTTGCTCGGCCGTGGCAAATGAACCTTAGGACTTAAATGGTGGGGCCAGTTCTGTGCACGCTGTGCCTCACCTAAAACATCCACTGCGCAGGCTTGAAGGGCACACCCACATGGGGAGAGCCCTTCCCAAATCTTCGTTCCTGAAGATTGGCCATTATTAACAAATACAGGTAAACAGTACCACTATCTGTGTGGTTGCAACAACAAATCTAGTAATGTGCCAGTATTGGGCTAAAATTAATATGTGGGCATGCAAGACCCAGCATTACTATGGTTATCAGGAAGATGGGTAGGAAGAAGGGCATGGCTTTGTCTCCCGACAATGAATGACTTGGACCAGCCCAGTAAGCTCAGGGAATGCTGGGCTGTTGCCTAAAACTGAAGAACTTTCTGAGACAATATAAATCTGGGTAAAGGTAGAAAACAGTTTTTGACTGAAAAGCTTTTCAGGTCTACAAAATATTGATGCGTGTGCTACGGCATAGAAATCTTACAATTTATAACACTACTTAATTATCCTAACAAAAGGTTTTATCCAGTCTAAGTAATGTCTGCTCTCAGGCCATCTTGGTGTCACACCCTGAACTCTCCTTGGGTCTGCCCCTTGACACACCCCTTTAGAATTAGGTCTGGGGCCCAAGACTACTTACTTCAGCATCTTCATCTTTATGCTTCTTTTCCCTGTTTGGAGTTCTTCCAAGGTTCCTGAGTCCTCTCTGTTATTTTGACTGAAGTGGCATCTTATTATTCTATTGTTGGTACATGACTTTCAAGCAAGAAATTCTAACTATTATCTGATCCTTAAGACAGAATCCAGGAATGCAACACATGGGTTAGAATCTGCCAGCTAATATTTCAAGCATAAGAAGCTACATCACTATATAAAATCTACAAGTATATAAAATCCTACAAAAACCTACTAATATATAAAATCCTAAGGCAACAATGCTTCCTGATAGGACTGTCTCTTGTTGAGTGGCAGAGACATTGCAAGGACTTGTTAACCAGTCCTCACATTGCACCTTTGCTTTCCTTCTGTGCTGTTCTGTCCTTGGTGTGCAATGTTCATCCTATGTGCACTGTATGACACATTTTAAGGATTGTTGCACACTCTGAGATATTTCTACAATAAATCTTCACAAAACTATGCAGTACAGAAGTTTTTTTTGTTTTGATACGTGCAGGAAGCTGATAGTTTATTCATCTCTAAAATTCTACTGCCTCAGTAAGAACTTCTAACATTAAATGCGTCCTCATGATAAGAAAATTTTATTCCTTTATGTTATCAAGTACTTGAAATTAGAAATGTGTGTTACCTAACTAAATTTGTTGGGTCAACCCATCACTTGTTGGATACAGTAAAATATCACTTATGGGTGGTTTAGGACATTTTTTGTCCAAAGATATAAATATTTTAATTTTTATTTATTAATACTTTAGTTTTAGTCCTGATCTCTCAAAGTATCTTCCAAGTCATTTGCAATATCCTGATACTAGCTTCAAAAGCTTACAGTCAAAAAAGAGGAGGAAGAGAAGGGAAGAAAGGAAGGGCAATGACAATTGACAAAGAGTTGTATGTGAATCCTCCAGTGGAATTGGGACAGAAACAGGGAGAATCAAGCCCCTGTGTGCTACAATTTTTCCCTGATGAAACAAAGCTGACATATGGACACAGTGCTGAGTTAATTGTTGTTCTCTTCCTTTTCTCTCCTCTTCACGTTTCCTTTTTTTCCCTCTTTTCCTGTTTCTCAGCTTTGACATCTTTCACTTCTGTCTTGTCTTCTATTCATTTTCCCTGCTCCCTTGTACACTTCAACTCTAATTTCTTTGCAGTCATTCAAAGAAAAACTGCCCAAGTGAGGCATTATCCAGAGAACCCTAAGTTTTTGCAGACCTTGTCAGTTCCAGAACTCAAAGAAATACAGGCATTTCAACACAAGTTTTCATCTGGAGTAGTACAGTGTTAAATAGGATCAATTAGCCCAAGAACAGTGCTACATTAAAGATGCCATTTTAGGTTTGGGAGTTGGGCTGTTGGCACTGTGCAATGGTGCGCTGTGTCATCTAGTGTACCAGGTTGCTCAAAGTAATGTTGTGATTCTTGTTCACTTTGCAGTGTAGTGCCATGAAGATAGATGTTTTGGAATCATTCTGAATAGAATCAGAATTTTTTAGGAAATTGAATTGAAAACCAAACATGACTTATTTTGTATTTCCATACCTAGAAGTCCATTGAGTAAGTCACCTTTTCGTGCTCAGTATATTTCATGAGTAAGAAGAGTGATGTAGCAAGTGTTGTAGTGAAGTCTAGATTATCAGAGGAACTCCATGGAAAGACAGAGGAGGGACAAAGGAATTCTGCTACTCCCTGAGGAAAGTAACATGGAAAATCCCAGAGGGCACTTAGAAAGTAAGAGTTCTTTTTGCAGTTCTTTGAGGTCTTATTCCTGAGTATTTCTGTGGTTTACCAATCAACTTCCCTGCTTCACCTGTATCTGGGTAAGTAGGCCTTGTTGCTCGCTTGTGAAGGGAATTAGTGATCCTCTCTTCAAAAGTCTTGCAGCTGGTTTGGACTAATTGCAAGATCAGGTAGGTAAGAAGTTAAGAGTTACTCTTTCCTAGGCATTATCTTTCCCCTCTCCCTTCACCAGACTGGGGCTGGTAAAGATTTATTTTAAACACAGAAAACTAGTGAAAAGCATAGATTACATTGGAAAGGTTGAACCCTGGGGAGAGAAGTTCTGTGATTCCCTGATCATTCAGGAAGGAACTCATTCTTTAGAGGATTTGTCTTACTAAAAAAGATTGAAAGAGAGGTCTACCTGAATCCTTTGTTATGTGGATCATCTTAGGAGTTTGGAAAAGGAGTTTAAATTCAGACAGCAGTACATTGCTGCAAACACTGTGTAAATATGTAAGTGTCTATTGATCATTTGCTAAGTCTTATCATGCTTTGATGGAATCTCTTGGGCTCAGTTAAAGTGCTCACATAAATTGAAGAAGGTAGATTGTGTTATCTTTTTGCTGGAGAGAGGTAAGGAGAAAAAATACATCGGAAAGAGAAATGAAGACTTTTACACTGTTGCATTTCATAAAACTGGGAATTTGGAGAGCTGAAAAGAAGGTACAGAGTCAAGTCACCCACTGGCAACAAGCTTATTTCTCTGTTTCCTGTGGAAGTATCTTCAAGATTCTCTGTCCGCACTGTTGGCTTTCAGAGTTAGGACTGAGAATGGTGTTGCTATTTATTGTGGGCTTTTTAAGCTTGGGGCTTGTTTTGTTTTGACTTGTAATAAATGCAATTGCACCTACGCCTTTTTTCTACTTATTTATAGTCATTGAAGTTGTAGTTCCTCTAAAGTTAGCAAAGGTTAATGTCAGCCTAAAGATTTGTCTTCAGGCATGTTAAATTAAGAGAGGTATTACAGTCCTGTCATGAGGAAGGGTGTCTGCCTCTCCACAGTTAAAGCGAATAGACACTGTTGGTAGCAGAATGTGCATGTAAAGACAACTTTGTTTGTCACAGCCTAATCAGTACCTGCAGGTGACATCCCTGACAATATTGCTGCAGGTTAAGTAGTTTTAATGCTACCTTTTCCTTGATTTCTATTGTGAGGAGCTTTTGTTGTTCTTTGGGAGTTTACCTGCTGTATATGATTTCAACATTTTGCCAAATATTTTGGAATAAATACACTGAACATAATCAGCCTATAAAGAGCTAGATCTTTGATGATCAGTTTAAGTGGATTTCTAATGAGTCTTTTAGTTGCCTTTACTTGCAGTTGAATGAAGCTAAATATGTAAAATTAAGAAATATATTAGAAAAAGCTGAGTATCATTTTTCACCTCTTTTGGCTTTTGTTACAGCTTTCCAAATTTTATGACCTTTAAAGCAAGAAGTACATATTCATAGCTGTTTACAAGCTTCCACAAATAGTCCAGTAATCACTTGTTAACAATGAATGTGAGTTCTTGACTGTCCAGTGTGAATGTGAATATTAGACTATGCCAAAAATAGTGTAATGGATAAAGTCTAGGGACATCTGTCTTAAACAGTTACCAGATCAAATCAGTTAACTGACATAAGGACTACTGGAGGGCAGATCAGCGAACATAGGCAGTTAGCTTGAATGGCTAGGTAGTTAAAAATTATGAAGTTTCAAAATAATTCTTATATTTGTCCTTTTTTCCTTCTTTTTGAAGATGCATTCTTATCCTAAGACAAAGGAAGGAATTGAAATGGGACTGGGAAAAAATAACTGTTAGAAATATGTCTGGAACAGTGACTTCGGTATTATGTTACAATCCAATAAATTTTTAAAACACATTTTTTCTATCTTCAATTAAGTTTCACATTTCTGTGTTGGCTATTCATGCACCTCTCTTATCATCAGTATAAGAAAAATAGACCTATCTGTTTCCTCAGTGCCTCATCAATAGAATAATGACAAAGAGGTGTGGGGCTTGCAGTTGCAGAGGTCCAGGCAATTCCACAGTTCATACCTTTGGAGCTGACTTTTGAAGAGGGCTCAGAAGCGGCATGACTGGACACAGCTAGGCTGACCATAAGCCTTTGCATTTTCCTGTTATGAAATGCCATAAAATTCAGCTTTACGGATCAAAATAAATTAGGCCAATGAAAAGAAACAAGAAATTAAAACAACCACTGATTGTTATACTAATACTTTTAGGTTTCTTTTCTGTTAAGAGAATGACTCTGCTTTTACAGAAAAATGGGGAGAGAGGATTTGCCCTTCAAGTCAACCAAAAGTCTATTGCTTTAATTCCTCATTGCTGCCTTTTTTTGGCCTTCAGCATCAGTCACAGTGTTTACCAGTCAAAGTCCCAACCCATACAGCAAATATCAATTCAAGAGCTACTTAATCTATGGAAAAGTAACTGAGACTGTCTTTGTATTTGACTGAAGCACTGTGGGGAACTAAGAACTGGATTGACAAATTAGACAAAAGATATTACTAATCCTATTCACTGTATACTGTTTAATATGTATGAAGAGGATTTATAACCAGTTCCTGAAGAGTTACTTTATCATTGGTTTCATTTGTAAAGAAAAATTCAAACTATTTTGCAGCAGACTTTTACCCAGTATTTTGCTTACAGAGTTTGCTTACCTGTACCCTATCTTTTGTTGACAAAGAATCTAGGGAACTGCAGTAGTTTGTTGGTTCTCTGAGTATCTTAGCAGGGCTCTTGTAGTAACTTTTAGTATCACCCTTTTCAAATTTTCATCACCTGCCCAAATGCCAGCTTACTCATATGAATTCAAAACAAAAGAGCTTTTAGCTTGGGAGTGATAAGTAAGCATGGGTAAAACTAAAACAGGCTTCTGTTGTAGATGATTTGGTCAAATACTGAAGAGCTGTAAGGACTCACTTCCATTTACCAACTAAGCATCCGAGTACCAGAAGAAAAAGAGCAAATGCTATCAGATGCATAGACCTATTAATGTGTTTGTAAAGAAGAAGAAAAAGCAACCAGGAGGTATAACCTGCTGGGTTTAGCTCATTTCTGGGCTTATCTTGCTGTCCTCGCTCCAGCAAAACAGCTATTGAAGTAACTCAGAGCTGCTTAAAAAATGAGTCAAATATTTTTTTCTGATCCAAAGCCCATTGAAGCTAACAGAAAGGAGGTTTGTTTTATTTTGAGGAATTTGTCCATGCTCTGCATTTCATAAATTCACAAAAAAGAAAGGTGTGTTTCTACAGATGAACCTAAGGGTCTGAAAAATTAAAGTCTCATTGAAAGTCAGTGGGACCTCAGTTTCTGAATAATTTTGAACCTTTAATGTTAGTGAACTCACTATCCAATTCAATGCTTCACACTACTTTTATCATTACATTTTCCAGCAAAATTTAAATTGGTACCTGCTACAAAGTTCAGTCAGATGGATTAAAGTCATGCAAACACATTGTTCATAAAACATGTGGGGCTTTTCCTCCCCCGAATCAATCATTAAACCAGAAATAATTTAGTTCCTAGCAAGCAACCCCTACTTGCTTCATTGCAAAGAAAGTTAGTGTTATATACACTGTTGCCAGAACAGTCCACTGTTTTGTGTACTTCACTGAGGCATATTTCTGAATACCAGCAGAACATTAGATTTCCATACAAAATTTCCTTGGAGCTGCTCTTTTCTGCTGAGCGAGTATCTCTATTTGACAACATACAAGTGAAAGAATATGAGTTGTCTTGATGTTTATGTGAGTCAGCTCAAGAAATGAGAATATTCTCCTTTGTTTTGTGAATAGCTTAGGTAAGGCTTATTGTAGGCATGGCATATCATCCTTTCATTATGAAAGACTGAGAGTTATTGAAAGTTTTTGTCCAACCAGGATCTCTGTATACACACATATCTTACATTGTTGTGTCCTAGACCTATGATAGCATTTGAAGTTTCTTTTGTTTTCCTGGTAACATTTTCATAGTTAAGTTTTTCATAATTTTTCTCTCTCTTTTTTTTTTTGTTTGTTTTTTTTCCCTCCATCTATTTCTTTTTAGATAGTCTAGCTGAATTAAGTGAAGAATTAAACTATATAATACAGCCTTATTATAGTGGGAACAAAATGAAGATGATCTGATGAGATAAATTGCTGAAGGTTAATAGCTTTTTAAAAATCAATCTTCCTTACAAAGGAAAAGGGTAAATGGCTTAGTGGATGAAGCCTTGGCCTCTCACCTTTCTGACCATAGTTCAAGTCTAAACTGTGAGAGTCCCGAGTTACATGCTTTGTTGGGCTGAGATCAGTCTCTAGTGGGCAAGAGTCTGTATTACAAGATTCATGGATGTATTTTCCCATACAGGCGGTAGAAGCACATGAAGCTGATACAGACTACTCTGATCTCCCTAAGCAGTGAGGCTGATGGACCACAGCTAGTGTCACCCTGAGCAAAGCATGAGAACATTTCAGCTTACAGTCCTTTGTGCTGTGTCCATGCCATGCACTGGTTATGGAGTCTGACTTCCAGAACACCTTACAGCCTTTTGTCAGTAATAAATAAAATGGTCTCCATTTAACAAACAAAAATGAGGTGATTTTTAAAATAATAATTAACACATTACTAGAGAGCTTTAATAATCATAATTCATCATTTTTCATATCAAGTTCAGGCAAAGAAATAATTTATCTCAGCTGTTATTCATAGGGAACGCAAAAAATTCAGAGAACAAAATAATTGAAGTGTCAATTAGGAAGTTTAAGTAAAAGTGGGGAAATTAAAAAAAACCCCAACATTTCTAGCATAATTTATTGGCATGTTAATCAAGTTTTAATCAGATATTAGTCTGATAATTTATGTGTTCCCATCAGTTATGTGCATGAAATGACTATTAAAGAAGCTTCTTTCTGATTTAGTTTTAATAATATGTTTTATAGAAAAGCACACTGCATTCTGAGCAGCAAAATGAGCAACCCAAACTGTCTACTGAATAAACATACAAGGCACACACATAAAAAGAGCTTTCAGTTAAGGAAGCTGTTGTGTGATTTTTGTAAGCAAAGATATGTTCCCTTGAGGCCCAACTAAAAGCAGAATTTCTTAATCTTATGGGAAATTTTATTTTCTAAGCCAAAACAATGTAGGAAAAACTTGTTATTTAAATGTGAAAGGAAAGTGTTTTGGTTCACCTGTTTGGCCTTTGCAGCAAGATACAAAGAGTCTTGTGTGAAAGTATTCAGCTGTGTGTCTGTGTATCGTGAATGTTTTGCATATGCTTAAAATCAGATATATAAAGTGTATGTTCTTGCTATTGATAAAACTGGTCATGCATACAATTAATAATTAATATACAAGTACAATTTCAAAGTAACGTGCATGGTAAGACTTATGAATTGAGTGTATGTTAAAATGGGCATACATTCACGACACAAACATACTCATCCCAGTGCTTTTTAGTAATTATTGCTTACTGTTAATTCAAAACACCTGCAAGTCCCTTTTTTGTGACCAAAGTACTTTTTCACCCTTGAGACTGATGGATGGCTTTGTAATTTGTGAGGTAATATGTTAAAGGTCACAAGTTAAGGTGTCCTATGTAACTTGCTCCTCTACTTGCTGTCATCTCCCAAAAGGGCGAAGGGAATAGGCTTATTTTTCTGTGTATCTGGAACTCCTGTTCATATATACACTAAATGTATGTGTGCTCACACTTATGCGTGTGTTTATGTGTGTTCGTCTCAACGTGTATACATACATATAAATGCACAGAGTAACCTTTAAGAAAATTTTATGCAATACTTCTTTTTGTAACAATCTATTTCAGTCTGAATCAAGTATTATTATTATTCTTTTTAATATTAAAATACCCACAAAACATGCATTTACTTTCAGCTATAGAAAATGCTAATAATGCTTTTAGAATGGTCTTTAAAAAGTCTAATTATATCATTTAAAAATGGAGAGACCAAAGGGCAAGCTAAATTCTCCTAACATAAATCAGACTTTTTTATTTCAATGACTTTAAAAACCTCAAATGCAGTAATTTTAATAGCAATGAAAGAATGAATAAGTCATAACTCCGCCTGATCACATAACTGTCTATAACTGTTATTAAATGCTCCAAAATAAGTGAACTCATTATGTTTCTGCACTGCTTTTAGCTAATCTAAGATTCTGCTCACTTAATCATGCAGAAAAGGCTTTAGCACAGTTTTAGACCCTCAGCAAGGTCACTTCAATGCCTTTTTTTTCTGTTCTGCACTGATCATTTAAGAACAGCACTTTGACCCGAAACTGATGATCTCTCATATAAGCTTGAATGCTTAACCCCAAAAGGGCTGTGTTTCAGATGTACTTTTGCACAGCCTATTGTCATATTTTGCTCCAAACTGAGCCAGAGTCTCCTTTCAGAGAAGGAGGAAATGCCAATCAGAATTTGTAGATGTCGTGTGCATGATGAAAGTACATTTTTACGATACCTTCAGAGACTGAAACAGTGATTTTTAAAACACATGCTTGTCCTATGGACTCTTTAATGACTTTTAATTGGCTCTAGAGGTATGACAATTAAATGATGTTTTTTACTATATGTTTCTGTCAGACAATATATAAATCTAACATAGAATTTTCCTAGAAATCTGATTCATTTAGGCATGATAACCCATTTAGACAACTCTTGCCTACAGTGAAACTGTAAACACATCCAGACCTAGGAAACAAATGTTGTCCCTTCTTCTCTTCATGGTTTCTGTGCCACAAAACAAACTGCATTTTAATGTCAGTAAAATGTCTTCAGAAATCAGGAGTACAGAAATCAAGTCCTACACCACTGTAACTAATGGAAAAACTCTTTTATCGATTCAGCAGCAGCAGGCTTGGGCTTGAATCGCAAATGAAGGCTGTAATTCTCAAAAGCTAGTAAACATGCTGAGCTTTACTCATCTGGTTTGTGCTGTTGATACCAGCACGACAACTTCACTTGAGTTAAGTTGTAGAAAACTTAATTCTACAGGTATTTATTTCCTGATGTGTGCTTTCTCTCCTCATCTATGCACACAGTCAGAGGGAGGCATAATGCAACTGCAGCACCTATGCAGAGTGTTTATCAGGCCTGTTATAAATGTAATTGTCACATGGTGAACAAAGTTGTTCTTTATGGTTCTATAAGGCTTTTTTCAAAAATATTCTTTTTCCTTTTTATACTTTAAAGTAAGAATGTATTTGTCATGGATGAGAAATCATTCATATATTACCCCACACAACTTTTCTGCATCTTAGCAATGCAAAAACAAATTTTGTTTTATTACATTTAATTACAAGAATAAAAATAAAATAAAAGAAATCCTAAGAAGAGTTTTACATTGCCCAGTGAAGCTTTTCCAGCTGTCATGGAAAAGCTATAGCAGTGCTTACTTGATATGGTCAGCCAAGCACTGGTCCCACACACTTTCCTGGGAAATGAAATTATCTTCTTTTCTACAGATAAAAAATATACTTTGCAATTGTATAATTTCTGGCCAGTACATGCTGCCTGAGGTTAGTCATAAAACCTAGACTGTAGATCTATTATGGTTCTTCCCCAGAGACAGTGTTGGTGGAAAGAAGCCCTCCCTGGCCTCTGGCCCTGGGATGGGGAACGAGAGCAGTATGTAAAGGCATGTGCATTTGGTCTTCAGACTACTTGAAAATGACAAGGACATGTAAAAATGGTGTCATCACTCTCCCACACTGTCAGATGTATGGAAAGATAGTTTTCCCTGTACTACAATAAATCTTATGGCTGTCACTGGTCCTCTGGACCTTTAATTGGTCATGCCTATTAGGGAGCTGCAACCGATTGTTTACAGTTAGTTTGTGGTGTCAAACCATAAACTCTACAAGTCACAGGCTATTCAATGTTTATACTGTACCTAAGCATAACTGGTCCCAGGTCTATAAGAACTACTGTAATGCAATTGATGTAAAGGTAATATAGTAATTCCCAATGTTATAATGTACTTTGGTATATAATAAATTGGTATTGTTGTATTTTCTAGGAAGATCAATGTAAGAGTTACATTATCAATATTCTACAACAGAGCAGCAGGCCCAAAAAACAAAAACAAAACAATAAAAACCAAAGAAACAAACAAAAAAAAAAAGAAAGAAAAGCCAACAAAAAATAATTAATAGAATAACCCTTCAGCTGGACATAGAATAATAAAATAATATTGTATTTTAATATTGTTTGCTTGAGGACAATTAATATTTAATTAAAATGTAAATTTTGGTTCATGATATTTAGATAAATGCTTGAGCCTTGAATCAGTGTTCCATTTCTCATTTTAGATAAGAAAGTATACAAATAGACATTTGAGGGAGAAAATATGCCTCAAGAAGAAGAAGGAATTTGCCCAGTTCCCATTGGAGAGGTGTTGTACTCAGAGATCCTTTTTTCTGTTGCTTTTGTCATGTCCATTCAAGAACTTCAGAAAATGTGTTTGGTGAATGGTGTAAACAGGGGTTTGCAGGGCCCTTTGCAGTTGTTGCACCATGTCCCACATTCTGTCTGTGAAATAAGGCCACTCAAACACTTAAACAAGTCAGATTCATACTGCCCCATTCTGCATATGATAAATTATTGTGACACTATGGTACTGCCACTGGGCAGTGGCACAGAATTACTGCTGCAAGGGGAATCTCTTCTATTTTTCTAAGTCTTTGCTTTCATCTACACAGGCTAGCTTTTCACTGGGAAAACAAAATCCAGCTGCTTAGAAGCAAGAAAAGACACGTCTTGAACTGAATAAATAAAAGCTAAATATTACTACTAGAATGGCAAATGAAAATATTTTTTACAGGCAAGCACAAAGCAAAATCCCATTCTAAGTATTTGAGAGTACAGGCAGCATCAGTATCCAAATCAGAATTGCATAAATGTGATCCACATTCTTAATTCATCTATCTAAATCCCGAAATCAGATGAGTGTGTGTATGTTTCATCTGAATGGGGAAGTACAAATTCTGCCACATTTCATCTCTGTATTTTGCCTCTTGAGTCCACCTGAGATTTAGGAAATACTTTAGAGCCAGCTAATGAGCAGTTTTGCAAGCAAAATTACTAAAATCACATTGCAAGGATTTATGAGGACATAACATTATTTATGCATATTTTCATAAGTGCTGTGTATTAGCAATCATGTTTATAACCCCTGATGTTTAGCACATTTTAGCATGTGAAATACTGTGAAGTTGTTTGAAAATATTATAAAGTATTTCCTCCTAATAAACGTTTGCAAGTATCCAGACTGGCCTGTGAATTAAAGTAGGCTGAGAGGCATGAATCTGTAATTATTAAAGTGTGACTCCAAAAGAAACCACATCAAACTATAAAACCTTATTTTTTTCCTCCCTATAGGCCTGAAAAACTATAAAAACTGAAACTGATTAGACTGAAATCATCATGAAATAAAAATAGCCAGCCATGCACAATGCTGAATGTAGTTAGCCACTTGTAACTCTTTTCTTGCTAATTTCATTCATAGTGTTGGAGCATCAAACCTGAATGAACTGCTGACAGTTTTGAAACAAATGCTATGCAGGATTTTTAACAGGTACTTTCCATTTTTTGTCTTTAGCAGTAATTCTTGTTCACTTTGGCTATCCAGATCTTTTTCCTGTTACACTGGAGCGTAAAAGGTTATAGTTTGAAGACCTTATTTGAAATAGTGAGTCTTACTAGGATGCAAATCCATGCAAAATTGAATTTGCATGAAACATGTTGGTTTCACATCTGCAACATACAACTTGTACATTCATGTTCGTAAATATTTTGAGTGAATTGTAAGCAAATTTGTGTTGATTCAAGGTTTTTTTGTGGGAATAACTAAAACTACGTTAAACAGATGTCTTTGTTGTGGTTCATGCTTTGTTTCCCAATAATATCAAAACCAGTGCAGGATCTCCTATGTTCAGTGTAATCCTAGCATAAGAATAAAGAAAGTGTTCAGACCCCTTGACAAAAAATTGAGTTCAATTATTGTTCATGTTTGTAATGTTTTATAATATGATGCAGTGTAGTACAGATACCATCAGAGCTCACTGGTATGCAAAACTTTTTAAAGGAAACTATGGGTAAACCCAATTGGAAAATGGCAGTGTGGCAGTAAAGACAGGGATACTTGCAATCCAAATTATTGAATGGATTTGCAGAGAAACAGAGATATGATGGAGGAAACAGACAAAGGCAGCTGAGAATCACACTGAAGCACATGGAGTTAGAATGGAATAAGTAGACACCTGTAGGCACCATCTGACCAAGTGGGGTATCAACCTTCTGGGGAGCAAGCTGGCAGGGACGTATTAGTAGGGCTTTAAACTAGATTCAGTGGGGAAGAGGATGCTCTGCTGGTTCCCAGTAAGGAACCAGGAAACCACAGCACTTTAGGGAACAACAGGGAAATACCTGTAAATTGTCCCAGAGGAAGAAGAGAGCGCTCCTCCCAAAAGGTGAAGAGGTCGACAGCCCAGCTCAAGTGCCTCTACACTAGTAAATGCAGCCTGGCTAACAAGCAGGAGAAGTTGAAAACCATGGTGCAACTAGAAAATTCTCATCAAGTGGCTATCACAGAAAACATGATGGGATGAGTTACTTGACTGGGACAATGCAAGTGAGGGCTACAAGCTTTTCAGATGAGAAAGGCTGGGAAGGAAGTAGGGGTGTCACACACTGTGTTAAGGAAGAGCTGCCTCTGAGTAATAGCCATGAACAGGTTGAGATCTTGTGTGTAAAAATCAAGGATAGGGCCAACAAATGACATCTGGTTATGGAGGTCTACCACAGGCCACCTGACCACCTGGAGCCTGTTGCCTAGGCCTAGCCTTTTTTCTTTAGATATAGGAAGCATCACACTTGCAGGCTCTCATCCTGATGAAGGATTTCAGCCACACAGACATCTGCTGGGAAAGCAATACAGATGGCTGCAAGCAATCCAGGTGACTCCTGGAGTGTGTAGAGGACAACTTCTGGTCCAGGTATAAGACAGGTCCACCAGCGATGAGGCATACCTGGACGTGGTGCTCACCAGTGCAGTCGAGCTCATTAAAGGAGTTAAGATTGGTGGCAGCCTGGGTGGTAGAAATCACTCTTGTTTGAGTTTATGCTCTCAAGGAGCATGAGCCTGATGAAGACAAAGTTAAGATACTGAACTTTTCAAGAGTAAACTTCCATCTGTTTAAAGAGTTGGTCAATGAGATCCTCTGGGAAACTGTCTTGAAGGACAGAGGGACTGGACAGAGCTGTCAGCTCTTTAAATCCACTTTTCTTGGGGTGCAAGAGCTCTCCATTTCAGTGTGTAGGAAATCAAGCAAGGCAGCCTGAAAACCAGCATGACTGACCAAGGATCTGCTCCTTAAACTGCGGAGTAAGAAAGAAATACACTGCTTGTGGAAGCAGGAACAGGCAACGTAGGGAGAGTATAGTTATAGTGTTCAAGTGTTTAGGGATGGGGGCAGGAAAGCCAAGGTAATGCTGGAACAGGAGTTGCTGAGGGACATGAAGAATAACAAGAAGAGATTATGTAAGTAAATGGGTCAGAAAAGAAAGGCCAAGGAGAGCAAGAATTATAAACTGCTAGTGACTGATATGGAGAAGGCTTAGCTACTCAATGAGTTCTTTGCCTCACTCTTCACTCACAGTCAGGCTTCCCTGACTTCTCTCAAGTCCCTGGTCCTCTGAGTGGGTTTAGGGGGAAGTGAAGACCCTGTGACTATAAGGGAAGAATAGGTTTGAGATCACTTAATGAAAAGTGATAGCCACAAGTCTATGGGGCTTGCTGATGTGCATTCCAGTGTCCTGAGGAAATGGGCTGATATTGTTACCAAGCCACTTGCTATATTTGAAAAGTCATGATGGTTAGGTAAAGTCCCCAGTGACTGAAAAAAAGGGAAATATTGCTTCCATTTCTAAAAGGGAAAGAAAGGGAGATCTGTGGGACTACACACCATTGAGCCTCACCTCTGTGCCTGGGAAGATTACGGAGCAGGTCCTCCTAGAAAATATGCTACAGCACATATTGATAAATCTATCAACCTTCTACAAATATTTCTTTTGAAATCACATGTATGCACTATGGTGGTACACTGAAGGTGCATTGCAAATAATCTAATCAAATAGTGTGAAATTTTTTTTCAAAACCTGAAATGAGAAGAAATCTTAATTTTCTCCTTTTCTAATGATGTATTCCTGTGCAGCGAGGAGAGGCTATCCAGCTGACCCTTCTTCAGTATGTCTCCTTTGGACAGTGATTACTATTATGCTATTATCTCAGTTGGTTAGAGAATGTTACTAATAATGCCAGGGTTGCTGGTTCGATCCCTATATGGGTGATTCCCTTCAGAGCTAGGCTTGATGATCCTTGTTGGTTGCTTTCAACTCAGAATATTCTGATTCTTGTATACTTACTGGTCCTTTCATCAGTCAAGAGTATAAAAGATTTTGGACATCACTCCCTATAGTCAAGATGCTGTAGCACTAAGAAGCAAGTTTCCACCGCTCAGATAGCATAAAACTTTCAAAAGTTGGCTTAGCATTACCCCGAGGTCAGTTTTGGGTTGAAGTAAATTTAGTCACAGTAAACTCTGAGCTTTTGTGCTATCCCTTTGTCTAAATGCTGCTACAAGCAGCATAGCCAAGGTCACCTTCTACTAGGCAAACCAAGGAACAGAAGAGCACATCTCGATTGTTCTAGCCAATATAATGCAGAACAGCTTTTAGACTGCTTTAATTTTTATTTTGGACTGGACCAATAACAGTATGGCTTCAGTTTTAGGGGTATTTGAAGGTCAACTTTACATCATCATTCTATGTTCAACTAATGACTTTTCCTACTCTAAAAGAAGAGAAATATTTCCAGTGCTACTTCTGCTCATGTAAGAAAAAGTATGAATGAATTCTGCCCTTCAAGCAGCAGATAGTCCTTATATAATTAATGTATTTTTGGTAGTTTTAGACATGTAAAGTAGAGGGAAAATATTTTCATAGCCTACAGTTAGTGTAGCATTCTTTTCCTTCTGACTCAAAAAGAGAGGGATTTGAAGAAGCCACTTATCAAGTCCATCTTCATCAAATATCATCAAAACAACTGGTGAATCATAGTAGAGATAAGGAAAAAAAGGAATTATTAATCCAAGGCTCTGACCAATGATGATGTCAAATGCATAACTTTCTAGAATTTGGGATGAGCACTTGAGAAAAAAACAAACCTAGAGCATTTTCTATGTTTAATTTCAAAGCAGACTGCATTTTCTATCTTTCAGTCATTTTATTTAACTTCCACTTAAATTTCTGTATTTTGATAAAACAGAAGTTATTCAGGCACTTGCAACTACAAGAGTCTGAAGAGACCGAAGATCAATGTAGGTTAAAGTTTATGTGAAATTTATGAAGACTCATTCACTCAAAATCCAGGTCTTCAGTTTTGAGGCTTACTAATGATCTCCACTGAAATGTCTTTCACATTATAGATCATAGCAATTTTTCTTCGCTAATTAAGTGGTGTACAGAGTATTATTAGGGTTTTTTTCAGATATATACTATTTTTTCCTTTATCATTAATGTGGTAGAAGGAAAGGAAGTAAAGGGTTTAGCTTGTCCATAGGTAGAGGATAGTCCATTGAACAAGCATGCTGTTAGTCTTGTCATTTATTGCTTTTTTGGGAGGAGTGGGAGTGTTCTTATCCGACATCATTATTAAAGATCTTCATCAGGAAAATATGTTAAGCAACTTGAAATATTATAGGTGAAGGTATTGCTGTAATTCTCAACATCTCATCACCAATCAGTCCCAAAATTCCTTGATGATTCAACTAACTGCAGGAGAAAGAATAGTTTAGGGTCCCCTCTTCTGCCTATTTTTACTTGAATTTCCCCATTTGTCCTAGAATGACTACTTGAGTAAATTTTCATAAAAAGATTTTTTTACAGTTTTACCAAGCTCTGAAATGAACACATCTCTATGATTCTATCTCAGCTGGTCTCTAAAAATTTGTAATGAACATATACTCATCTTATGGTGAACCTTAATTTACCCTCTGAGATATTTTAATTTACTTCAATTCTCATAATACACGTGCTTATTTGGATGAATTTACCACAACAGACAAAAGAAGCTATTTAATTCTAAAATGTGTCACTTATTTTTTATTTCCTTTATGGATAAAGTGTGATTTCTAACTCTAGAACTGTTTTCACGGACATAAAATCTTATCAAAGGGCAATTTTACTTCACAGCAAATATATTTTCTTCTGCTGGTGTGGTCATAGTGCTACCAGACATTAATTTAGGCCATATAGTAGAAAGTGAACTTAATCGTATTCAAAGGAACAACAGGGACCCCCAAAATATTCCAGGTCAACAAGGATGGCAATGTCCTGTCTCTATCTCTTTGGAAATAGTAGCCTTCTCACGTTCATGTCAACAAAGGTCACACTTGCTGTCACCACAAGTTAAAACACAGTAAACAGAAGATTAATACATTCTATTACAAACAAACCATGCTTTTTAATACAAAAATTTTATTTTGCTTGTTGTATATTCAGCTGTGTCATTAAGGGAAATGACCAACAATACATCACACAGCCTACACTATGAACCAGATTCACAAAATGTTATTCTATGTGTGCTTTGCAGACAAAGGGGCTTACCTAAGCAAGAGCTTTCTGACATGTGCTGTGCTTTCAGAGTGAAGGGAGTATCAAAAAATTCTTAGGAGGATTTTTTCCTTCTTGCTTTCCTAGTAACACATTTTTAGGAAAGCATACCCGTTTTAAGATATACATGACAGAAAGCATGCACAGGGATTCCCTTTAATTGGTAGAAACTAATTGTTTCTTTAACCATATGTTTTTGTGCATAAATCAGCTATTTTTAGAAACTGTTGGGAATGTAAAACTCCCTCCTTTTCTTCTTCTTCCCCCGCCTTCTCTTTTGTAGGAGAAAGGCCAGCTTCCCTTACACATCCATTGCTTGTTAAATTCATTCATGCTGCTAGGCTAGTGTCCTTAGACATAATATCTTAATGTACATATGCTTTTAAGCAATGTCTTGCTTATCTTAATAACATCACTAACTCAATTTGTTCTTAGAAATATATGGAGACCAAATACTAATGTAAAAGAAAATGGAATTAAAAACAATGTGCCAGGACTATGTTTCATTGTTAGCTTAAGGAAGTCCTGGTTTTGTCATGTTTTCTCCTTCTCCCTCCCCTCCCCTCCCCACCTCATCAGAATTGTCAGAGCTGTTTCAGAACAGTGTAAGTAGTCCCTTTGTAAGAGATTAATGACCTTTTGTTAATTTTAAACTTACTAGGACTTAAGCAAATTCGTGGATGCACAAATACATCTGCTGATATGATCGGTTTTCTCAAATGAAATGCACTGTAGTTTTATGCAATGTTTAATCATTGTTTCTATTTTGTAACAATAGCAATAAAATGTGTTGTAATATTTAAATAAAAGGCATTCTTAGTGAAGTAATCATACGCCTTTAAAAAGATGACAGGTTACATTTGTGCAAGTGGTGGGAGCAATCCACTCAAACTGGATGCAAACCACATAGACGACTTGCAAGTTGGATATTCTAACATTCACACTCTTTCTACCTGCCACTGCAAATTCGAACTAGATTTTCCAGCTGCTGTCAGATCCAAACCCAAGAGTGTCCTTCATTACAAGCACTCCTACCAGGAAACCTTGGCAGTATATGCCTATCTTCCCTTTTTATTCTCTCCCATGTAGTTTGCAATTAGTTGATAGAGTATAAAAGGAAGGACTGCAGAATGTGAGAAGTGTTGATGTTTTGTTTTGCCTGGTGGAGCATGAGGGGTTTTAGAGGTAAGTGGGATGTCAAAAGTGAAGACAACCTCTTCCTTGTTTAAAGGAAAAAAAAAAAAAAAGGGTGCACATGTTTAGCTTTAGGCATATAATTATATAATAAACTACAGTGATGAGTAACAGCTTGTACTTTTGAGTGGCAGAGGTAGTATAGTACCATGATTGAAGACATGGGTTTTGTCAGTCCCATCTTAAATCACCACCTTCCCCAACACTGCTTTGCACTTCATACAGCCAGTCTGATTAGACAGCATTTTCTTCCTACTCATTATAACAGCTTAAACAATAACATCTAAATTAGGCCTATAAGTGTTTTTTACAGTCAAAGCATTCTGATGGTATGTACCAGTGCAGTAATAGCTGTAAGCGTTTGAGTTCTGAGACAATCCTTAAAACAAGTTGGTTGACTTCACTGCTTTTGTAAACACTCCAACAATTGCACTACTTCTGACACATATCATCATAACCTTTTGCTGTAGGCAAACTATCACTTAATGAAACATCAAGAAACATACTATAACATTCATCTAAATGAATCTCTCATGCCTAACTGGGTAATATTGAAACACAAATATTTTTGCATTTGGGAGACTTTCCCTTGAGAAAACTATACATAAAATAGAAGCTGTGTGAGTAATGAGTGACAGTTTCTTAAAAGTTAATATTTTCTTTAATCTATTTCCATAACAGGAGAAGAGAAGAAACTACAGGGCTAAGCACAAGGTGTGCTTTTGGGATTAGAGAAACAATCTCTACTAACATGTATATCTCAGACCACAGGGAACAATGCACACACCACAAACACATTTTTATTTCATTTAACCAAATACAGAAGTGTCTAAAATATTTTTTCCATATTATTAAAAGAATTGAAGAGTCCCTAGATTTTCCTTTTATTTTTTTTATTTTATTTTTTATGAAGAAAAGTAAAACTGCCTTTAATGCTGGACTATACTCTGTGACTGTCATGTAAGGTAATGAAACCATTAAATGCACAGTATTAAGAAGAGACGAGATGCAATTAGCCAAGAAATTACTCTGATCTCAGTGACATTTTCAAAAAATCATAATACAATATACATTGCAGGACATGATTGACAGTCTAATCCAGTTTTGATGGAATGTAGTCCACATACTGAAAGTAAAGCAGTACACGGCCAGATAAAGCTCACAGCTGTGAATCCCTGATATGTCCTTACAGTCTTGTCACCCAGGAAATTCCTCAGGTTTAAAAGATGATGAAAGTATCGACCATTAATGACAGGATCATCTCCTACCCTGAAATAAAATGTACTAATCCCTTTTGCTAGGTCTATGAATTCCTAATATAAATTATATAAACTGTAGTAATTCATCTCTGTTAGCACAGTTGTGTTTGGAAATTGTACAGCAGTCTTTGCCCTATTTGAAATGCCAGATGAAAGCAAGACATGTTCGTTTAAGCTGCAGCATAAAGTAATTTAACACAGGGGACAGAATAACTTCTGGATAATGAGCAGTAGATATGTAAAAGAAGGAAGTTCTGAAGTTCTAAAGTGGCCTGATGGATTTATGCCTGATCTTAGAAAGAGGCCAAAAATGTAAATATAGGAAGTATGGTTAAAAGCAGGTGCTTTGTTAGACATTTGTAAGATGATTTAATGATTGAGTCATACAGAATACATCCTCTGACTTCAAAGAGACATACAATGGTCATTTATGTCTTACAAATAATTTGGATGGTAA
>VWZD01003002.1:120283-144324 GCA_013396695.1 Sakesphorus luctuosus
AATTACCTCAGAGAACCACCCCCAAAAAAAAAAGGAGCAGAAATCTACCAGTCATTTGAAATGTTCAAATAAAAATTCAGTAGATAATGTCAGACCAAAAACCCGAAGTCAACTTTGAACATCTACCCAAGCTTACATGCAAAGAGGGTGACTAATGGATTATGCCACTCCTTGAATCAGAATCAGAGAAATACTGCATTTTGATTCTGAGGATTTGATTTACTCAACCTTGAGATAAATATGACTGGGTTTGTAAGTAGCTCATATTAAATTCAGGGGTGGGTTGGTTGGTTGGTTGGTTTGTTTTAAAGCTTACTAAAAGCTGCATTTTAATACTATATTCTATTTTAAAAATGTTTGAATCTCAAATTGCCTCTGGATTATTTTCATTTGTCTGGGTTATATCATTTAATATAGACATTTTTTATTATATTGATCTATCAAGACCTTAGATATTTGGAAATAAGAATGACATAAAACGAATTTAGAAAGCACAAAATGCAGCATTTAATGATAAGATTTTATAGCAATAATGTAGATACAAGAATACAGTTTAGATTACTACCATAATTAATATATTGCAATGCTGATAAGAAAATAGCAGAAAAAGAATGCTTCATAAATTAGCAGCTTGAAACCAGAAATGTGACAAGTACCTTTGATTTCACTAAATTTGGTAGTAATCAAGGGCTGCCAGCAACTCCAGAAGGATCTCTGCACCCCACAGTTTCCTAGGCCAGAAATATTGTAAGTTAGGAAAGTGTACTATAAAGTAGGGCCTCTTATACTGCTGCACAATATCCTCCATAAGTCTGTCATGAATTACTTCTTGAAACTCAGCAAGGCCTCCTCAGGGAAGATTTTCCCATTTCTGTTCTGAGTCAGATACTGTGCAATCTTTACTCACTGCTATAAATTAACTGTGAATGTGTCTTGCCTACACACCTTCATGTCGGTAGGTTCTGTCTTTCCTCTTTATTTTTTTTTTTGAAGGAACAAAAATTGAAGTATATTTCATACTAAATCAGGGAAAAATGAAAGAACACCTCTATTTCAATATTTAGTTTGTTCTCATAATATGGGTTCTCCCAAGTAAAGAGGTAGGGGAATGAACCAGAATGTCTTCTGCATCTGTATAGAAACTCCTTTGTGTTCAACAACAGTACAGTTGTATTCTTTGTTTTTAAGTACGACTGTCTTTATTTCAGGTAAATGAAGATTATTGGACAAAATTGTTTCAAATTGTTTTTGATTACCTGTGCTCTAATCTTTAGATGAACAGATATTCAGAACTGCCTATTTCTTTTCCCCTGTGCACAATGTGATCGTGGTTTTCTATTTTTATTATTACTTAGGGAATATAATAAAAGAAGATAGCTTTGATTTTAACTGTTTTAAAAGTAAACAAATATGTTGAGCTTTTTAAAAATAACAAATACATTGACATTTCTGGATGTCTTCCTAGATTTCAGTCCTTTGCCATTTATATTCAATTTTTAGGCAATCAGCTTCAATTTTGGCATAGTAATTTATTAGAGAATCCAGATTCCTTTGAGAAAAATCAAAACTGATGATACCAGCAGGCTCAACATGAGAATATAATGCAAATGCTGCTACTTTGCTGTATGAATGGTTAAAGGGAGGAAAGTACAAGAGGCTATAGAAAAACCTAAATGCTTTGACAGTTATGTCCTAACTGTGTAAACTTTGTTTTTCATATTCTTTTGGGTATTCTTAGATTTTTAATACATATAATACTACGCACTACCAAAAATCCTAGGTTTTTGTAAAATATAATTGTACACACTGTAAGTTAAATAGTTGAATATAATTTTGCGTGTTTAAATCCAGCATGAGCTGCATCTGATAACCTTTCATATATTTCTGCTTTTATGAGAATTGATCTGTTCTTACTTCTGCAGCAACATCACAATAACTAAAGCTCCTATTTGTTAGTAATTTTTATAAGACCTGAATTTCTGATATTAATTGTCTGTTACTACCAGTGGTGAACCTGAATTTACTCTAAGGCTAAATAATGGATGATGAAAACTGCTGTTTATATTTCATTCAGAAGGTAGTGCACGAGGTTTCTATGTGCCCAAATCTCCCAATTCCCAGAAAATCTAATTATTTTGTTTAAAAAAAACACCAACAATTAATTTAATGTATTCTGAACAGTCAATGATGGTAGATAAATTACTACACAGACTTGTTGATGCTATATTCAGAGGGGAAAAGACTCATGATGGTCTGTAGCCAACCATAGATAATAACAGTTCACAGGCTACAGCATTTTACATTTTGAAAGTTCTGCACAGACACATGAAAAGCATCAGAAAAATACAAAAAGAATAAATCACTCTCAGTCTAGAAGGATTCCGTGTGCTTCTACGATTAAAAGAGTGTATTGGAAGACCTGAACACTGCTTTTTGGAGTACACTTCTGGGGTGGGGGGAAACCTCGTTCACGTAAAGGCCATGCTAAATATTTTTCAAGATTTGAAATCAGTTTTTGACATGTGTTGTGGCTAATTAATTACATTCATTTGCTTTAAGTTGTGTACTTGAAGATGAACGGTGCGTGATAACAAGGCTAGGCTGTGTGAGGAAGACCTTTAGTAGTCTATACACTGTGCAGCCTCATTACAGAGCTAGTTATCTGCAGGAAGTCTGACACTGAAAGGTACTGCACATCCCATAACGCCCTCCCTTAACTGTGATGATTGTAGTTTCTTCCTAAAAGTGATGATTAGGAGAGAGAAAAACAAAACTGAATGCTGTATGAATATTTCATGTAAATGTAAGGAGGACGTAGACCTTGATTGATGCTAGAGTGCCTCTAAATGCCTTGACATTGAAGGGTTTAGACTTCCCTTTCCACAATGACTGCTTCAAGAGCTGCAGTTAATAGTGGAATATAGCTGTATTTAGCTGAAGAGCTCTTTATTACTGGCTGATATTAAACAAAATCACAGGCCTTAAGTTTGAGTAAGTGAATCTAGATAAGGGAGTTAGTGGATATCTAAATGAAATAAGATAGTTAAAGTTTCTTCTCTTTCTGTCTTCTCATTCTGTAGATTAATTGCTTGCATCACTTTTAAATGCCTTCCTATGATGAATGAATCAGCAACACACAAGAGGAATAAGCCATAAATTGTTCTACAATACCTCTGTTTAACAAAGCACCAAATCGAAATTTCTAAACTATTTCTTACAAGGAAGCAAGTATTTTTAAAAGGCATTAAAATTAATATAATTATTCAGTTTTAAAAAATTAGAATTTTAACATCTTTCCCAATAAGCATTTCAAAATACTATTGAAACACTGATCAAAGAGAAAAATATCTACTCTTTCAAGGATTGATTTATCTTTTGCTTTCATAGGGACACAAATATTCCTATGCATGTGCTAGGTAAGAGCCTGATTCTGTCATACTTTCAAATTCATCTTTTGAAACTAGAGTGGCCTTTAATGCATAGTTTTAAATGGAATAGTAATGCATGCAAATAATTTAGAAGCTGTAATCAGTGTTGTAAAGGAATCATGTTTCGAAATCAGTCAAATGTAGGAATTATATTTTGAAAGTTAACACTGAGATATTTCATAGTGAGCATGAGATGATGTGTTTCCCATGTTTTATTAATAGACGAATCATGGTTTCAAAAAAGCTCTGTGACTACCATCCACTTCCATCAGGATTATGGACTACACTTTCCAAATATTTTTTTTTTAAGTCAAATTAATTAAATGCCATATTCCGAGCTCTGCTGCCTTAAGGCAGACATTTTAATAAATATGGTAGTGAAGGAAATCGAAGGATTCCTCACCAGGAAACCTCCATGCTTCTGTTTTACACATCAGAAAGGCATTTCTGTTTATACCACCTGTTTCAAATCCAGTACACCATAAAAAGGAGATTGTAGGATAGCCTTTCGTTCCACCAATGCACAGAGGACTGAATTGGCCCTTCCCAAGTATCCATGTAGGTGTGTGTTCTTAAAGCTCTATTCTTCCAGTAAGATGATTTCTTCAGTGGTTTGAGCAAAAAATCAGCTAAGCTGGTTTTGTCCAGTATTAACACAAAAGCTTGAGTGAGTTTTCTGTAGATTATTTTTCCAGTAAATTTCTAACTATGCCAGCAGAAGAAAAGAAGTGGAGTGGTTTTGGTTTTTTAATCATTACAGCACATCATCTTCTTGGCTCTAGACTCAGACACTTTCACTTAACTTGTGTTTTGCCATTAGATGTTCATGAGTTAAAAAAAAATAGAATTTAAAATAGATTTTAAATTCTTTTTCTTATCTTGTAACACACTGTAAAAATAAAGTAAAAGTAAAATAGTTAAGAATTCTTCTAAAGGAACATGTTGCACCTTGGCTCTTTATAGGATAATAAGTTACATCTAAACAGAGATTTTTAGCTGTCTTCATCACAAAGATCACATCGAAGTGTGATTTCTTGTGAAATAAAGACCCTGCATTCATTTCTGTTGAAGTAAGCAGGACTGTTAGCTGTTGATTCTAGCAGCAACTGGCTTAAGCCTAGTATATTTTCAAATTTCTCACATATTTGTCTTCTGCTTTAAGAGTTTTTGTATTGTGTGAAGAGAAGTGAACAGTAGCTCTAAGGGAAAATTGTAGGAGCTGCCACATGACAGCCCCTGCAATGTGATTTTGTTTTTTCCAGTAATACATCGAAATCGCTGCTAGCTGTGTACCAGTTAACAAGGTTCTGAGCACTTTCCAGCTGCAAGTAGTTGTTATCATACCCACATCTGATTTTGCATGTTACTGAGCTGACCATATATTTTTAAAACACTAAAGCCCATATGCACCCTTCTGCCCATATAAAATATTCGTGCAAAACTGAAGGTAAGCTTGTGCAGGTGGATCATGACCACAGAGTGAACTAACAGAGCAAAAGTGAGCCTTGGTAATGTTACAGTCCTGCTTGTTATGGTCCTGCTTGTCTCTAAAAAGCCGTAGTGTGCCAATATTTTTTATGCACTAGAGAGAGGAAGGCAAGACCAGGAGTAAAAAGCTACACAGAGGGACTTGGGAAAAGATAAGACAATGAATACTGGATGCCTTTGTTATGAAAAATAAACACGGGTTTAATCTTAATATTTCATAGTCAGTCATGCATCTGACTTCAATAATTGTAAACTGGGACTCGCATCTTTGTGCACTAAAACCAATGTTCTAATTACCTATGGATGCAGCCAGTTCCCATGTCTTTTGAGCATGAGTGAAGTCACTCCTGCTACCTGCTGGAACGACAGGTAGATGGTTATTCAGGCAAGAGCAGTAGAATTTTGATGCCACAGTTAGATATTTATGAAAAGAGATGCATTGAATTTTATCTCAGTAGATCAATTTTCAAGACAGAGTTCCTAACAGTGTATTCATAGGCTGGGTACAAAACCAATTTTATCTGCTTCACTGGTGTGTGAACTGTATAAGGAAAGACATCTCTTTACTCTCTGATAGCTTATCTTCCCTGGTGACCATTTATGCGTGCTCTTGTAAATATACATCTTTTACAGCAAAAGCTCTTTAAACTATCCTTTGAGATGACCTTGAAATAGAAGCATTTGAATCTTCCAGGAAATTAGCAGTAAAGTCTGCTTTGATAATGACTAGTGGGGTGGGAAGTGCCACTCAAAGCAGAAGTAATAATCAGTGCTGCAAGATATTTAATAGTATAGGTCTATGACAGAGTAAGGTTTTTGCTAGGAAACACACAAAAAGAAAAGTATGTCCTCTCTTCCAGCCCTGAAAAGTTTTCTAGGAACTTAGAGAGATTTTTGGAAATTAATTGCTTGGCAAAGTGGGGCTACTGTTTCAAAATATTAAAGTAAACTTCAAGAAAAATAACATAACCAGTATTTTTTTTTTTGGCCTGCTGGACATATAAATACTGACTAAACTTAGCTATCAATAAGGAAAATAATGACACATTTCCAAGTGATACACTGAAAGCATAAAAAATATTTATTAAGGCAACATAAGAAATTACTATGTCTTAATGTCTAGTTAATTATTTTTATTTCATTTCCCTTTTTTCCCCACTTTGTTTTTTCACTTTTCCACCAACAAAGCTTCTTAAAGATAAATCCTTCCCATTAAAGTTACGGGTTCTCACATTGTAAATATGTATGTGGAGTGAACATTGATAGCACCTCACTTATATCCACTGCCCTAGCTTAAATACAAATCCACATATTCTCCTTTTAACTATATATAAACAGACTTACAACTTCATGCCCAAATTCCCGCACACAGATGCACATTACAAAAATACTCATCTCTATAAATGTCTCCAGGCATACGCACTTTTGTCCCTAACAAATGTATGCTTTCCATGTGCACGTGCACATTTCATGGAGCACACTTTCCTCGCCAGCCCACATCAAATGCCTCTATTTGCTTCTTCTCATGCTGTCTCTTCAAAGATGCCTGTATAAAAATCCTCTCATTTCTTTATGCCTATAGCCTGTCCTATACATAGATAAATTCATTTTCTACACACAGGCATACACAACAATCCTTGTAGCATTCATTATGTGCATATGCAGCCTTTTGCAGAAGCAGCTTGATTAACCATGAACTCATGGTAAAATTTTATAGGTAGAACTTTGAAACACACTTCTATAATGCTACAAGGTGTTCCCTTTTAACTTCACTGACAGTGTCAAAATAACTCATAAACAGTTGTGCAAATGCTTAGGAAAGAACCTATCAGATCAGTTGGCACAGCAATAACTCACTTGTTGCTGGTTTGAATTTTGCTCATTGATCCCATTACTGTGAATTTTACACATTATTAACCTTTTTGAAAATATGAGAAACCAAAGTCAGGTATCAATTCTGGATACCAATATCAGGTATTGAGCAGTGCCTCTGGGACGGACACTCAGAGAAGAGCATAGAGATAACTGCTTGGGGATGTGGAGGAAGCAAAAGTTCAGCTGGACCTTGAACTGGCCAAAGATGCTAGAAATAACAAAGAAGGCATTAGTGTGTTAGCCATAAGCAGAAGCCCAAGGCGTGGATCCATGGTTTAACAGGTTACTGTAAGCCAATAGGTCAGTTAAATATGATACAGAAAAAGCTGAGATACTAAATTCTTTCTGTGCTTTGGTGTTGAAGAGTAAAGTTAGCCCCGAGTCTGTGCCAAGAAGCAACAACAAAGCAAACAACGAACCAGTGAGCAAAGAGAGTCGAGAGCCATGTGTACCTTTCGGATGTATCCAAGTCTATGGGACCTGGTGGGATGGGTCTGAGAGTGCTCAGAGAGTGAAGTGACAGCACAACAATGTCCTTGTGTTTCATCTCTGAAAGATCATGGAGAACAGGTCAAATGCTGAGGACTGGAAAAGAACAATTTAATATCTATCTTTCTAAAAGATGACCTGGGAAACAACAGAAGATTCAGCTTCAAGTCAGTCCCCAAACACATGAAACAGGCCCTCATGGAAACTATGGCCATGAACATGAAAGACAAGACAATTAGGAAGAGCCTACGTGGATTCACCAGTGGCAAATGATTGATCAACTCATTCCCATCAGTGATGAAATAACTTGCTCAGTGGATGAGGGCAGAGCAGAGGTTGTCATCTGACTTCATTTCCGCAACACATTTGATGCAGTCGTCCATAATTCGTTTAGAAAACTACACTATGACCTGGGTCCTAGACTATAAGGACTATGTTTATCACACAAGGCAGAGTGGTAGTAACCGTTTAAGAAAAGAAGACAGTAAAATTCTTTGGTTAGTCTCAGATATGCCATCACTGACATATTACATCTACCTAAACAATTTGATAAACCTTTCTAAGATTATTTTTTATTTTAATGAAAAACTGTTGACTTTCTGTGCTATTGATGTATATAGATACTACAAAATTTAGTAACCAGGAAAAAAAAAGACTGGGAGAAAGAACAGCGGATTTTTTTTTGCTTGTTTTTATCAAAAGAGTTACTTATTAATCACCTGATAATATTTTATTTTTCAATGGAACACACTGTTGTGTCTGAGATAGAGTTGATGGAAGTCCAGCAGATTTAACTACCATTTAATTGGAAAAGCCTCTTGTATGTTATAGGTGGGGTTAAGATGCAACAACCCATAATAACCAATAATCCAGTTATCTGAGAAGTAAGGGATTCATATGCAAGTTCTTGTGCCAAATCAGTCAGAACAAGGACTTTTGCATCTCTGCATACGTCAATTTACAGTTGCTTAGCTCAGAAATAAACAGATTCTGTTTCTGCTGTGTGCTTCTAACTACAATAATTTCACATGAAAGTAATGATAGCCCCTTCTCAAAGGCTAGGCAAACAGCAACTCTGCTATGAAAAAAAAAAAGACACAAATGGAAAGGGAGCTTAGGCTGTGACACTTGTGCTGCACTGACTCTTGTTCAATTACAGATACCCTTTTCTACTGATCATGCTTCTTCTCTCCAAAATACTTATTAAAATATTCTTGTTTTCTTTTTGTTTACATCACTGTTTCTCAAACTTCGGGAGTAAAATCCTCACTTCAGCTATATCAGTAATAAAATTCATTGACCTTTGATGAAGACAAGATTCTGGCTTTGTTGGATCTAATGATTGTACATTGGGCCCTATAAGCTTTCAGCAATATTTTAATGCTGATCTCAGACTAGGCTTAGATTATGTAAGTGCAGAATTTCAATCAGTCATCCTAACTTAAAACACTTAAAGACTAAACATGGAAGCTACAGTCAAGCAAAGCCTGAGTGTCTCTAGATGTAACCAGAGTGAATAAGAGTATTTTACCTCTAGAACTAAATTCTGAAACATTTCTTGTTTATACTAATTATCAAAGCCTGTATTTTTAAGGTCAGAATCCTCTGTGGCATTTAGAAAATTATTAAATTTGCATAGCTAAAATCAGTGAACATCTCTTTAAAATATGAAATTACTGCTTTTTGACATCTCTGTTCTCAGAGGGCATCAGCAAATATTCAGGTATAGAATCAGAACAGGTCTCATTCATTAGCAGTTGCATGGATTATCATAGACTAACAGTCATTGCTGTTATTTGGAAATTTGTTTTTAATCCAGCAGCACCATATTGCTAATGATTGAAACATCTACACGCAGCATCTTTTCTAACAGCAGAGAAATGGCATGGAATTGATTTTAATTAGCCTTTGGGAAAAAAAAAAAAGGATTATGTACAATTCAAAATCCATTGTTCAAATCATATGCCAGCCAAGCTGTGTAAGAGGTTTATACAGCTAACTGGACGTTAGGGACTCAGGTCTGTGTTCAGAAATGTACTAACTCTTTAATAGAAAAATGTAAGGGATATGTTGACTTACTGCGTATCTGTCTAGGTAGTGATTTAATTATGACTATAATTGTAACCAAAAAACAGAGACTAAAACAGAGGCAAAATCCTGATCTCCAGAGCAAAGTTCAAAAGGACTATAGGGATTTTTTCAGAGATGCGGAACATTCGTCTTCATCATATGTTAAATATGTCTGCATCAATGCACATGAGCACTTTACTAAAATATGGTTGAGATATGCTTAAAATAAAGTCCATTCTCTGCTGAAAAATACAAATCAGAAAGCAAGTTGTTGACTGAATACCATGCCAGATCTTTGGAAACCAAAGCCAGATGTTTTATGCATTTTAATTTATTTAGTAGCCTATGAGGACCACAAGCAAATCTCCATAAAAATTCTTTTTCTTTGGCTAAATGACATGCATTTCTAGGTATAAAAATACTGACATCAAAAGCTGAAAAATCATCAATTTTTCTTGCGTATCTACAGGTATTTCGATAATCTGACCACAGAACACAGCATAAAGAATTCTGACATACACAACTAAGATAAAAAAAAATTACATTTCTGATTTTTAAAAAAAATTCATTTAAAAAATACAGTAGAGAGCAAGAGTGCAATCAAGTAGATGTTCTGAATTACAGTAGGAGTGCCAACTCAGCACTGTTTTTCCATTGAAATTTCATTGTTATTTAGGACAACACTGAAACACTTTTTAAATTTATTGCACTTATGCTTAAACAACTATTTCCACTTCAGCTGGTTCAGAAACTCTGACCTCAGTATCTATTCTGTATGTTTTGCTGCAGGGTCTTGCTGGAACTATGTGAAATATCTGTTTGGGATAACCAAAGCTGTCCATCTGATTCCAAGATTTATTATGTTTATTAACCATACATCATGATAAACATATGTCATAGTCAAGTATATAGGAATTCTGTCTTGTGATCTGGTGAAATCTATTTTAGACAACTTCAAAAGAAAAGGAATGGGGAAAAAATTAGACAAGGACCAAAGGCAAGTGAAAAACAGAAGGCCCAGCTAGAGGTTAAAGTCATCACCTGGTATACTGAAGATCCAAGTATTTAAAGGTGGTAACTCTTTCTCATCTGGAAAGTCAGTTCCATACTGGGACTAAGAAAAGCAGTTTGGGTTTCAGTAAATCATACAATTCACCCAGCCAGTCTGGCCACTGGACTCTAATCATTAGGTCAGCAGACATAATATTTTTCCTAGTCTGGAGAAATAGAGTCAGTCTTGAGTCTTAAAACTGTCTAGAAAGGATTTCTGAAAGACATCTAGTCTGCCCCTTACTCAAAGAAGGGCTAACTTCAAAGTTAGATGAGGTTGTTCAGGGCCTTTTGTGGTCAGTTTTTGAACATTCCCAAAGATGGGAGTCACTGAGCCTCCCTATACAACCTCCTTCTGTAGTTGATTTCTCTCATTGAGGGTTTATTTTATTTTCCCCTAAAATCCAATCTGAATTCCTCCTGCTGCTACTTCAGTTGCTGCGATTTATCTTCCCATGCATACCTCTTTCCTCTGAGAAGTTTTGCTCCCTTTTCTCCAGTTGTCCCACATTAGGTAGAAAAGATTTCAAACAGAACCCTGTCAGCCTCTTGCCTTTGAGCTGAACAAAGGTCCCTCAGCTTTTATGTACGCCTATACAAACCACATATATGTGTGTACAGAGCATGTACTGCAGTCTCATACCTATCTTGGTGGCATTCCACTGGACTCTCTCCAGTTTCTCACTCTCAAGGGAACAGAATAGGACACTGCACTCCAGGTTCAGCCTCATGGATGACATTCAGAAGGGAATTATCATTTCTCTTTGTGCTGCTGACTGCATTCTTGACAATAAAAACCTCTCAGTGGTTAGTGGTATCACCTTAAGGGCATGTTCCTTTTTCATGTCCAGGTTTTGTCCACCAGAGCAGACCTGCTGCACTGCTAGTCAGTCTGCAACATATACTGTTGGATGGGATTACTTCATACCAGGAAGAATTTTGTATTCCTCCTCTTTTTTTATATGACTGGAAAAGGCTTCAGGGAGGACTTCCTTCTTAATATGCCTATCTTTTTTTCTTTAGTCTTAGAATATCCTCGAATTAAGACAGCATCGTGCAGCCATACAGATTTAGCACCTAAAAATATTCAGAGAAAGTTATGTCTCTTTCTAGAAACTTTGATATAAATATTCTTTCTATCATTTTGATATTTTATCTAATGAAACTTTGAAAGAGATACAGTAGAAGCAATATCTGATTTTATATCTGTCCAGGTTTTTTTGCTTTTTTTGTTGCTAAAGCTGCCTTCTTACAAAAGCTTTTAATCCAGTATTCTGACTAAGGGTAGCCCTTTTAAATATAACAGAGTCAGGTAGCTGCTGTCTTAAAATGTGAGTTTTAAAACCATCCGCTAGCAGTGACATCTGCCCATGTTTCTGTTGGTAAATGCTTTTCCTTTTTTTCTGGAACAGTGCTGCTTTCTCTCACCTAGTGCAAAAATATCATACAAGCCTGGAAATATCAGAAGAGTTTCCCATTCATTTCTATGGCAAGCCCACAGGAACCCGTGGATAATGTCGCTGTTTGGCAGCTGGCTTTGCATATTTACATATATAAGGATGGACGGATTTTCTTTTCAGTGTTAATTTGAAAAGAAATTTGGAGGACTGATACACAGAACTTTGGTACTAGTTTAATTTAAATTGCTGAAGAAAAAATAAAATAGCAATATATCAAGTCAGTTCTCTAAGACAGATTTTTTCCTTAGAGCAAAAATGACCATCTTAGTAAGTCAATAAATCAGGTTGCAGTTTGGTCTATGCAGTCTCTTTGGAAGCAGCCTTGTTACACAGACAAAACTGAGACACCCTTTGGACATAAAGCTTCTCCTGAAAACAACTAGTGAAATGTTTTACCAATACTGTGCAGCACTGTAATACAGGGCAAAATACATTTCTATCACAGGGCTTATATCAGCACGACCTCTGTTTGCAGAATCAATTTAGTCCAACAATGTTAGCATCAAAAAGCACATAAATCACTGAGCGGAGGAAGCAAACAAATGTTCTCAAATACTATAGATCAGAGCATATCCATAATCATTATGAATGAAGGGGGGGGAAAGGCAAAAAGTGATTAAAAACCCAGTATTTTGATTGAGCTAATAGTCATTGTCCACAACAATATTACCTTAGGAAACAGCTGAAAAATTTAAACTATGCAAGTCATGAGTATTTCACACAACAAAGAATGATCAAAAGCTATAATGTCAAGATCTGTCCAAGCTGCTTGTGAAAATCCTTGAGAAGGTTATTTGCTGGTTTATCTCATATTTTCAAGATTGAGCTTTCTAATTTCCCCTATCCTTTTAAGAACTCTAAAAACTTTCTTTTGCTTGGTTATTTGCAAATTGAAGTTAAGATCCAATATATTATTTCCACTTTTACATAGTGTGTTTTACCTCATATTGCAAATAGTGCAATCAGAAGTGACTAGAGTGTGCAACGTTTTTGAAAAGAAATGGTTTCTGCCTAAATTTAGACCTTTAAAGGAACCTTGAGTATGTTAGATTATATAACAAATTACAGTTTCTACTTTGTTGACCTTACAAAGGTAAATTATGATCAGGTCCAGGAAGGAAGAAATCATAGCAGGGAAGATGACAGACCCCTGAGTGGAAGAGGTACTAACAGCCTTTACAGTAATTCAGCAGCAAAACACTTAATTCCACAGAGCTTTCCACAATTCTTTTAATATTTCTTTTTCCTTTGTCATAGCATAATATCTGGCTTGACAACAGAAATGCCAACAGTTAGGGCTCTATTCTTCAACATGCCATGCTCTATTAACACTATTTTTCTGTGGGATTTACCATGTCAAAGAAGGAATCACCAAGGAGCAAGGTCTATGGTTGTCTTATCTCTAAATCCCTCTTCTCAGTGATATACATATGACTAAGTACTTTTAATGCCATTTCAAGACAGAAAGTTTGAACAGATCAGTCTCAGGTTAGGGTG
This sequence comes from Sakesphorus luctuosus, assembly GCA_013396695.1. Classification (NCBI taxonomy): domain Eukaryota; kingdom Metazoa; phylum Chordata; class Aves; order Passeriformes; family Thamnophilidae; genus Sakesphorus; species Sakesphorus luctuosus. The sequence continues at coordinate 133,641 of VWZD01003002.1, forward strand.
ATAGAAAGGATAGGAACACCTGCACATGCCAGGTGTTTTATATGTAAAATAAACACAAAACTCTCAGGTGTTTAAAAATAAAAAAGTATGTAAGTCATAAGTGCATGAGGGCAGGTGTTCCTGCTGTCATGTTTTTTAAAGACATTTGACTAAGTGCAATTGTACATGACAAAATTACTCACATATACACACTTGTATTACCTGTACTTCTGACATGTGCTGGCATAAGCGTTGCTCTCTCAGTTCTTTCCAGGATGCACAGGAAAGGAATGAGATGAGACTGCTGAGCAGAACACTGCTGAGGCTCATTGCCTCCTGGGTTCCCATGGAGCTGCACTGCCTCTACATTTACACTAAAGTTACACACCTTACCTGCATGCACTATAAGGCTTACGTGGAAACCTGCTGTGAGACAATACTGCTGAGGAGTATTCAAATGTTAACAAAGTAAGGAGTGACATTAGGCACCTTATGTGCTGGACTTTAAAAGGATAGAGTGAGGCTATTTTTGCTGGCAAGTTGAAAGTATCTCCCCTTTTTTTCATGCTGTTCCTCCAGCGTTTGGACTGGGTACTCAGGCTGAGAACTTCGCTTGATCCACCGTGCACGTAGTCTGTGGCAAAAAAACCATCACTGTAGAAGTCAAATTAGGAGGAGCTTATTAACAATGTGGAATTGTTTTATAGAATGACCTACCCAGTGATGAGCAAATATTGGTTTTGGAAAATGAAGTGGAAAGTTCTACTGTTGTTGTCGTTTGACAGAATTGTATGGCACCATGTTTACACAGAGGCTCTTATGCTGCCTCAAAACATTATCAGTAATATTTGCTCATGTTAGGAAGAATGGGAAATACAGATGTGAACCTGTGGAAGAAACTTGTGTGTGAACAGCTGCATATGAAGATAACTTTCTTCCATTTCTATTAACTTACAGCCACATTTTGACCTATAAAAACTCTAGTACACAGCTGTGAGAATAGTACCTATTTAAAAGTTACTCCCTTTCCATTTCAATCCTTTGATTCTCCATCCTTCAAAATATTTCTTTCTCCTTAAAATATTTCTTCTGCTAGGAACTAGGATTTAGTAGCTACATAGAGCCTTTGAAGAATATTTTTGACACTTAATTTTCCTCAAAAACTAGTGACAAAATTCTCTTTCTTACATCTGTTTTATACTGGCAAAATGCTGAATAACAGTCAAATAAAGTACTTCCTGTTTTGTACAAGTAAGAAAAAAATTGCACCAGCTATTTAGATGTAAAGATACATCTTAAGAAGAATATATTGGAATAAATGGAGAGATTCTTAATAAGGGAAGAGGGAGTGCACTTAATAGAAAGAGCATATAGAGACCCTGACTGTGGCTAATGTGCATAAAAAATTCAGCCTGTCAGATCCTCACTTTTCTAATTCAGTAATCTAAATAATTTATTTGACATTTTAGCTCAAGATGACCTTTCTTGGGAAAAAATTACTGTTTTAAACTTTTAGCAAGTGTAACCACTGCAGAGGAATGCTGTTGAAGTCTGCATTTTCCCAAACGAGTAAAGGTTAATCTTGTACAGCTCAAACACATTTCTGACCCTTTTAAACAAGTTCACAAACGTAATTTTATTTTTTTAATAAAATTTCAATTATATTGCAATATTTGTGCTAAAGAGCTTCCTCCCCTCCTCCCCTTTTATTTCTGTTGCTCGGAAGCCATTTATCCATATGTTCTGATGGATTTAGGCAAAGGATTTGTTTTGAATGAGTAAAGGTACCATTCTACCAAGTGTTACTTATAAAGAAAGTTCCATAAATCAAGTGAAAATGCATGGTAGATTAATAGGTGAGTAGGTTAAAACAGCCACTAGTAATAGAAAAAAAATGAGTGTCCAGAGGTTCACAGTTCCCAGATTGGTCACTTGACTCAAGTAATCAGCCTCAGAGCTATGCCACAAAAAATGATCATGTCTGTCCCTGGATTCTCTTCCTCTAACTAAACAATCCCATATTTTGCAGAGGGCATTTCAATGGTTCTACTGAAGGACATTTAGTGTAATTTTACTTGGCTATTTCTGATAATTTATCTAACTTTCTGACAGGTCACTAAAAACATCTTTCTATGTAAGGATTAATATACCCCCAATTGTACATAATAAAGGCTATAATTCTCTCAGGGTGTTCAGGTGACTTTATAGGGGTACGTTATTTATTATCAAAAATGTGAACTTACTAGAATGGCTGAAATATCACTGAGATTTCAGAGTCTGTGCAAAAACTGCAGTGCAGTTGTCAGCTATGAGAGGACCTAAGTAACTAGCTATCAAAGAAATGGATGACCAGCCATACTTGAGCCACTCATGAGACACAAATGCAGGGTCTAGTCCTGTCTTCAAATTGGATCTTTTTCCTCCACGTTATTCCTCCCCCTCCCCCCCACCCCGGCCCCATACCACCTGCATCATTTGTGTGGTTTCATATCATTGTATTACTGATACTGGTGTGAAACTAGTGTAGTCAGTATGAAGCCAGCATAAGTTTGATGTCAGAGGAGAAGCAGTACATTCATCTCTGCTGTGATATTCTCTCCTCGTGTCTCACTGATGTCAGTTAGTGCTTTCTTTTCTGACATAACAGTAGGGGTTTGATCTGATACGCCCGCACACACCAGTCAAAAACTGCTACAAAAACAGGGAGCTGAATGATCAGTGAGGCTTATGTTTCTAAGGCATTTTGGCAGTTCTAAAATCCAGTGTAAACGTATTCAGTCTCTTAAAGGCTTCCAGTATTATTAACTCTTAATTAACGGTACTGGGATTATCTGTCTTGTAGATAGTGTTAGAATTGCAGATACAACTGAGTCTGCAAGAGTTGATTATGTCGGGTGTGATACTATATGGACGACTGTGTATTACTTCCAGGGGCATCTTGTCACTAGAAGTGGCATGGCTGTATCCACACGGGGATAAAACTAGAGAACTCTTCATGTCTTGGTACCATATTAAAGCATGGAAATCCAGCCTCCATTGCTCTTACCCACATAGTAGCAACAGGAAGCACCAGGCAAAATCACCCCAACACAATATAGAGTGAGTTTATAATAGCTCTGGCTGACTCATTCACAGTTAGAACATTGCATGTGCATCTATTGCAGTTGCTCCATTAACCATGAAAATGGAGACTGGACTCATGAGGTACCTACCCATACTCACTGAAGGCATGCCCACAGGCTACTTTAAGGCATACAGTTTAACAAAAGATGACCTAGAGTTACTGGATAGGAGCATTTTATACATTGCTTGTATTTTTCTATCTGACATGCTTTTGGAAGCTCTCAGCCTTCTCAAGTGGATGACCAGATATCACAGCCCCGTTCAGTGAAACACTATGGGGCTGAAGTTTGTGCAATTCATGAGGTGTTATACTGTGCCATATTTATGCAATGTGGCTCTTTTTCACTTTATGCAAAATGTAAAATGTCATTGCAAAATAGGAGTAGTAAAATTCACAAAAGTATTAGGCCATGATCACTCCACTGTTAAACTTCTCCAACAGAGAAAAGCTCCTGTTTGGTAGTTTTATTTAGTATTATTCAGTCTGAAAACTGTTTAAAAGGGGCTGATTTTGAGCAAATCATATTGTACTAATAGGATTAAACTGAGAATTGAAAACTGGACGTGTACTATCACTAAGAGGAAAAATGCTTTCAGCACTTTACTGGGTAAAGCTAATAAAAGGGAATTGTGAGAAATAAAGTGCACACACTGAATTTCTTTGCTCTTTGGCATCATTGCAAAGTTAGTGGCTGTTTGAAAAGGCACTGGTATACTAATACTGGGGAGAGGGGAATCCTGCTCCTTTGCCAAAAATGACCTGAAGGCAATGTCATTGGTTACTAGGTGTTTGCTGTGGTTTCTTGTTCTATCAGCTTTGCACTAGTTTTGTATCTTCATTTCTACTTGTACTCCAGAGAAGAATGAACTATTTTAGATTATAAGATATACTTTCTAGAGAGATGTAGTATTATTTCTTAAACCAATGAATAGTATTAGATGGCATTAGAAGTCTCATTAAGATTTAGAGTTGTGTCCATTACTGAACAGTCTCAGAAAAGGTTTGTCTTTGAAATTGTTTGTTCTTTAATTTTAGAAATGTATGTTTGACTTATGATTCAAGTATGAAGAGACTGTAGCTCTGTGTTCAGAGAATACCTTAAGAAGAGCAGGACTACTCAATTTTTCTTAAAGCTAATTATGTAAATTGTTGTCCTGTAGCCCCTAGGCTGAGACACCTGCTGGCTCTTAATGAATACTGAGGACCTCAAGTCTGAATTTGAATTGGCAATCTAAAGATTAAATGCTTGTTCCTCCCATTAAAAGTTCTGTATAACATCTAGATTTTCTGTGATGTAAACCCATTGTATGCAGTATATAGGCTCTGGGAATGTCATCATGATAAAATGGTAATGAAATTATGTTTAAATATTATTACTTGTTTTCATCCTCCTTATGCAAATCACATGTCTTAAAACTGTCTACCTATCACTTATAAGTTTGGTTTGTTATCACATGGCTTTTCTTGGAAGTTGTTTCTAACACTTTTTTCCAAATTAATTTTCTTTACCCTTATTCGTTTCCTATGCATCCGTGATGTCTGTGAGTCAAGTAAAAATGTCTTAGGGCCTTGGTGGTAATGTGACAGATGGTGGTGTTTATTCTAAAGTTATTTAATAGATATCTCAGTAGTCATCACAGGGAAATACATGGAGAGAAAATACCAAGGTACAGAAGGACTGGTCTGCTGTGCTTTTGGATACTGATGTTGAAGGGCATTCTCAATATTCCTGTCTCCAATTCACTTAGCAATGCAACCAAGTCATATTGAGGAAGACGGTATTATTCCTTGTGTTGATTTCTAGTATGCAGTGAAAACAGAGAATTCTCAACTGACCAACAATTAGTTTCTATGCAGTGTTGTGACTGTTCTCTTTCTTAAAGCAAATAATAAAAAATGTAGGCAAGACCATTTGTAAATTGAAAGAAGCAAGGAGAAAGTATTACCAGTTGGTACATGAGCTCATGGGAAGAAAGCTAACAAATCTATTCTGTCCCTTTGCGTAAGAGGGAAGGATACAGTCCTGATTTGTAACAGGGACACATGTGTCTCTGAATATCCATTAAAATCTCTATAATTCCTTAAGTGTAAGGCAGAGATATGACCTTACATTTGAGGGCAGTATAGAACTCAAAGGTCTGGTGTGAAGAACAGTTAGAAGCACAATAGATTGCTATCTGCTACTCCCCAACTCATTTGTTTAAGGTCAAGAAGCTGCTTGTAAACACTTAGTATGATTTCCTAAAAAGGCATCTCCCTCTTTATCCCACTGAATGGCACCGTGACACATAAAGGTCAACCTCAGTGACCATTAAAGGAGCAGCTACTTAAGATGGTAAAAGGCAAAACTGGTTTCTGGATGCAGCTGGGAAAAGGCAGTAACCAAGAACTCAAATCATATGCTGAATCCCAGCAGTGTGGTTTGAGCTACACATTGTATATCTGCATTTCTGCTTCCAACAATTTATCAGATTAATATTGCATGGTATTAAAAATGCTCTTCTATGTAAAAATGGTCATAAAAGTGATAGGCGTCTGAAAATTGTATCTAATCCAGGTTTGTCTTACGACTGTATCTCCTATAACATGAAAATGTAACAAAATAATACATGGTTCGATTTCCAGCCACTTTGTTGTTTTTATAAAACTTTAGTAAAACTAAATTGTGGCTCAAGTTACCAGAATGTTCATAGATAACATGTTTGTGAAACAGAATAGGGACATTCTTACATTTGTGCTGTTCATCAGTAAAGAGCACTGTCATAGCATCTCCACTTGGTAAGCTGAAGTAGGGCATAGCTTTGGGGTCTTACAAGTGAGGTACTTCTTACTGGTGGTCTAAAATCTGAACCCTCTCACACAGCTCAAATTTAGATAGCTCAAAAACCTAGGCAACAGAGGAGAGATAGTTAAGAGTACCCAACTTATTATTTCCAAGGGAGTTTCAGAGGAAGATACCATGTATTTGCAGTAAGTGTGCAATATTAATAGCCAGCCAACAGCCTGATAAACCAGCTGACTAAAATTTAACTGCTAGAGGTTTTAGTCTAAAGATGGTCTAAATATCTGCTGAAAGTGAGCATTATTGCTTAAAACTTTTGCTTCTCTGATGCATACAGGATTCTATAAATCTGTGTTGTCACTAAAGAGAGTAGTTGTTGAACATTTGCTGTTTCTGACCTGTGATGAATGAAAGTGGTTGTTAATTTTTTGTTATCATCACAGCTTGAGACTGTGGGACACAAAACATTAACCTCAAGCCCTGCCTGAAAGTTACTTACAAGATACTTACACCTCTACACACTAGGAAAATATCAAAACCAATTTTGTATCAGAAGGCTGAGTTGTGCTGCTGTGCAAGAAAGAAAAAAATTAGTCTGGATTTCAATCTCTTAAAATGGAATGACCTACAATGTGAGAGGTGGAATGAACCATGAACTGTATAAAATAAGGAAACAATGTGAGAGTAACTGGAAAAAGAATGTACAGTCTCTTATATCTACAGCATGTATACATTCAGTCCATACTGGTAACAATACCAGGTTGTTCCAAATTATTGGCTTTCTTGTAAGCTGTGTGAAATAAATCTAGTGACTTCTGTCCAGTTTACACTGCCAAGCAAATGTTCCCTTTTCATGGAACTCACACCAATTTTAGATACTCATTGGAATCTTTCTTGAAAATCTCCTTATAATATTGAACTGTCTAGTAATACCTGAAAGTGATTTCTCCATTGCTAGACAACTTGATAGGAGTCTCTGCCCACAACATGTGAAAGCAAGTTTTCTCACCGGGGATATTAATCTGACCCTTTTCAAAGCTACTTTGGTTTTGGGACCTTTTTGTTGTACACTAAGTATAAAGCAGTCCCCATGTTCATACAGACATGCTCTGCCTGGAAATGTTTCATTCCTTCATGGGAATTATCTTCTCATTATTTCCCTGTCACCCCTGCTCCTTCTTTCTTACCTAATACAAGAATGTGGTAGGACATATAGGTTCATATAAAATTAATCTTGAGGCTGAAGTAAACTTTTGGCCTAAAATTCTCTCCCGAGAAGAGAAACAGCAGAAATAATACCTTCACTTATGTTCATATGTCTGCTTGGGCTTTTATGCAGTTGTAACAAATTATTCACTAATTTACTTGCAATCAGACTATTTGATCTGCTATTTGATGGGTAGCCCAGTAGGTAAAGAAAACCACAGAGAAGGACCATTGCATTCAAACTTGTTACAAGTCAGGGACCAAAAAGGAGAATGATCACATGATTTCAATTAAATTGAAAAACCTAGCACTCCGTAGTGCTCTACTTTCCAAATGTCATTAAACCCACTTACAATGCAAAAATTAAAATATCTGTTACCTGACATAGGTACTCACACAGCCCGACACCTTCATTTCCTTCCCTTTTTAATTTTTGTTTTAATTCCCCTGTCTTTTCTTATGTGGCTCCTTGACTTCATCTGAGAGATGAATTGCCTTCAAAGAAGCCAAAGTTTTTAACCATGAGTTGTGGCAAATCAAGGACTTTTCTGAAAAAGCTTCACTGGACAACTTCTTCAGGTCCTCCTAAAAGGTCACCTATGAGGCAGTGTGTGTTTACACTGCATTTCCTCTGAAAAAAACCAACAGGACAAGCAAATAGCTAAAATAACCAACCAGCCAAAGCTCTGACACATGTTTGGAGAAGACAATTTTCACCTGAGAACAACAGAAAGTGTTTTTAGACTGAAGGCATTCTGCCTGTTTTCTATCATTCAGAAAGAAACAGGAATATCTCTGGTCCACCCTGCAAGCTGCTTCTCTTCTGCACAGCATTCCTTCTCCTACACCACCACCCCCTTCTCCTGCCAGTCACACTTTGCTTAAAAACAATTCATTGTGGTTTGCTGTTTTATTTTATTTTTCCAGACAGAAAATGTACTGTTGTTCTGTACATGTTTTCTTGCTGTCATACTTTCCAGACGATTTTCTTCCTATTTTTGGAGGCCTGAATCTGCCTTTGGTCACACTATTTGCTCCTCTATGGTCACCTCTGAGAAGATTAACCCTTTCATTAAAAAAGCTTGGCCAGGGTCAAACTACCGCCTGGCTCTGGACTCCTACATCCCTTTGATCTCCCAGCTATGGAGAAATTATTAGCAAATTCTAAGCCTTCCCATGTGATTTGTTTTTGTAAATTTGTAGAAATTATTCCTAATCCTATTACGTGGCCGAGGGCAAACCTGCATTAAATATATGAGACTTTTTGTTATGTGGCAGATGGATAATAAAGGAATGCTGAATGCAGCCCATTCCAAGTTATGGGAATCTGGACACTTCATCAGCATTCACTTAATCCTCTGCCATGGCCTATGCCTTTGATGAATGCTCTCATTTATGACCACTGATGCCACTCACTTAATTTCAGAGAAGAAAAATAATACCTAGCTGTTAATGTGAATATTTGAGTTTATGGCTGTACAATGAATAATTGTGACATTATCAAGGGAACATCTTCTTATACATTATTCACTTGTATAGACCACATTAACCAGAGAGAGGAAACTTTCAGTTTTGCATCTTCCATCTTCTTTGGAAGGTAGGCATCATGCAGACAAAAGTCAGTGTCTTAACCCAAATTCTAGCTGACAGTCCGTATCAGCCCTCACTATATTTTGCTCATTGTGGTGCCAATCTCCTATCTCACCAATGACATTTTTTCAAAGAAAGAGTGGATTTCCTAGAGACTCTACCCCATGCAACTTCCATGGGTTTTTATTGACTAGGAAAGTGTATCCCTTCTTTTTCACTTTAATAGTGTTGCCATGTAGCGTGTCTGTAAATTTAAGCTGAAAATTAAGACAGCACACTGTTTTCATTTGTACTTTATAAAAATATGTATCCTATATTAATAATGTTCTTTTCATGTATTTAAAAATAAAACTCAAAAATAAAATTAAAATTCTTAAAATGAGACCTTCAGAGTTTTTCTTTCACCAGCTTACAGCTTTCACATTCAGAATCAGAAATATTAAGGTCTGGAAAATGCATTACCTTATTTTGTAGAAAACTGTGTCATCTGAGGTAGGTAGAGTTTTTAAGGATATTTATACTTTATCTGATCTCTCTTCAGTTTTCCTTATTTCACTGGAGAGAAAATCTGATTACACTCCTAATGTAAATAATATCATTAATTGGAAACACTTCTATGTTTTAAAGTGTATTTATTTACTTTTCTGACTATATAGCAGAATCAAAGAGTAGGAGTTTGCTATGTTTTTATCCTCCTGTTCTGCAAGTGTAGTAATTTTAGTTGATATTTAATGGTGCTAAAATTCTAAAAGTAGAATCCTGCTGTCCATTTTAGTTTGCATGTATAAAATTCAGAGGTAAATTGAAATTCTGGTAAATCATCAGTGTGAGAAATGTTTCTAGATTTAGTACAACTGTAATAAAAAAAAAAACAGTTAAACATCTTTTCCTGGTGGGAGTTTTCACACACTGTAACTAATTTGCTTGAATCAACTAGAATATTCAACGAGAATAAAAATGTGTAGTTTATTTATTTATAGTACATTTATTGATCACTACTTTGAAATGTAGTGTAGCAGCCTAACAGGACTGACTGCTGCAAAATGAATATTCATAAGGGTCCCGTGTGGAGTAGCTGCTTCAGTTATCCTCTTCCACACTGTCACCTAGTTTAACACGCATGCCGTACAAGGCACAGTCAAGATTCTGCACACAGGTTTAATTTTGTGTTTGCTGTATGTAGCAAGGTGCCTGTCAGAACATGGAGCACTGTCAAAGTGGAAGGTTTTATTTGGAAAAGGGATTCTAATTACCTTGTGTGGTGTATACATGTAATCATAAACAATCCAGGACCTATTTTTTAAGGTAGGAAGAAATGCAAACTATTCTGAGATTGTAAAATTATACTATGATGAAATATTACACCTTAATTTACTTCAAGGACAGCAAGGCATGGCCTTAATTTAACATCATAATGGTTTGAGGTAAATTCTCACCTGCTTGCATCTCTACACTCATTTCAGATGCTTTTGTTTCCTCACCCTCCCCCCTGCTCCCAAGAATCACACTAATCTAAACATTTCTACAGAGTCACAGTATTATTTCTAAAATATTCTATTCCCTGTTAGCCCAAGTGTTTGGTAAAAAAAAAAAAAAAAAAAAAAAAGAGAGAAAGGTAGTGATTTACAGAANAAGGTATGGATTTACAGAAGTAGAAACCAAGAATATCAAGTCTATTAACAGTGGATCAAATCTCCCAGTCCACCTTTTTTGAAAATCTTCATGATTCCGGTCAGAAATTTTATTTGAAATAAGCAGCCCAAACATTGACCTCCCCCTGAAAATTATGGCATTTGTTGACCAACATCTAAACTGAAACCCAGAAACAAGAAAATATACACATGGATGGACTTCAGATAGGGTTGTGAGGTTTTTTAATACATATATAGTCAGATGTTTTGATTCATTCCTTGGTATTAGTAATGTGCTTTTGGAGCTTCCTCAAAATGTGTGGGGTTTGAGAACCAGTCGCAATGTATATTCCTCACCAACATGATATCAGT
>VWZD01003002.1:147591-198086 GCA_013396695.1 Sakesphorus luctuosus
ATAATCCATTTTTGTTTGTTCAATAAAGGAACTGTATATTTACCATATCTTTAGGGATTATTTTTATTGTTTTCAAGGAAATAATTTCAATGCTTAAAAGTTGTTGGATGACATTCCCTTGTATATTTTTAAATATGATATGCAGGGAAAAAATTTCTACTTCTAATCTTTTTATTTAGAAGAGAAAAGCTACGTGTAATCTCAGAGATGAAATACGATACCTTTATTAAAGTGGAACATTCTAGCTCTATTACACTTACAGGTCTGCCAGTATATCCATTAAGGAATCCATTTTTCAGACTTTTAACACTTGTCTGTATTCATACTGGAGAGAAACTTGGCACTCAGGTTTATAGCCCAGGAGCAATTTGTGCTGCTATTTACAAATGTCTCTTGGTATTCATTTAAAAAAATGTTTTTCTATTAAATGCCTGAAAACCATTTGGTTATTTAAAATGCAAATGGGAACAATATTAAAAAGAGTGCAGTTGACTGCTGTGAGTCCCATGCTGTAGTCTGATAATACTTCTGCCACATGAAGTTTATCATATAAAACCATTTTAGAATGAGTTGAAAGTCAGGGGATGGGAAATTTTTTGATATTAGAGAGTTTATATGCCCATAACAGAGCTGCTTCTGATTCTCATTTAGCTAATACATCGTTTAAAAATTATGTATGCCCTCATTTGTACATTGTAATGATCCAAAGATTCTTATGATCAGGTAAATAACAAGCTTTGTAAAAAATAGCAAAACAAAAACCTATGAATTTATATAACTCAGTGGTTCATTTCAGTATTGAATCTATTAATAGTCTGACATCAAGCACAGTGCTGTTTATATTATTTTTTCTTAATTAATTACACCTTAAAATATTTAAAATTAAATATGAAAACTTAAAATATTATTCTTCTTAAAATTAGTCAGTAAGTAATTCTACCTAAGTATTCCATTTTATCTTGGCAAAATGTGGTTGACTCAAGATAACACAACCAACGTAAGTCATATCACCTCTTGCAGTCTTACTGTTTGAGTGTAAATTTACAGAGATTTAATGCAAATATTCTTTTCCTTCTTTGTTTATACATTTTCGTTTTAATTTGCTCTTTAGATAGAAGTCCAGCTCTTCTGAAATTAAAATAACTATCACCACTTTATTGTCTAGACCATGCTTTTGTCAAGAAAGACTGGACCAGGTGATCCTTGAGATCCCCTTCTGACTTGGTATTCTATGTTTTTTAGTTTGAGAAAAAAAATATAAAAAGATCTTTATCCTCAACTGATGCAAGTTAAGGGCTCTAATGACTTTGTACTTTTTTGTATCAGCTGAGAGATTACCCTGGACTCATAATAAACACATTTAAAACTCTTAACTAATTTGATATATATTAGAAACACCAACCATTGATATCAAATCTCATCATAAATAAAAATTTATTCTTACTTTTAATTTTTATTCCTTTTTTAAAAATAAACAAACTTAAGACGATAAATAGAATTTTGATAAATTCTTATTGGACTGGGCTTCTTAATTTTGTGTAAACTAATGTAGTCTGAGTTGGAAGCACTGAAGAAAATGTTTCAAAGACAAGAAATCCAAAGTCAAGCATTCTTCATACCTTCAGATCATTTCAGATTTTAGGGCTTTAGAAAAGGCTCATCAAGCTCCATTTAGACTTCAGGAATAACTCCTTAAAGCATTTCTGTAAACAAAATTATTCATAGCATAGGGGTTTTGTTCAATTTTTATTTGCTGTTCCTCAGTTATGAAAAGTGTATAGGGTTTTTTTTTCAAGACTGTACTTTTCACTTCTGCAAACTTAATTTTTAGTCTTGGGTTCTGAAAAATCAGAGGCTATTTTAGAATACAATAAAGAATAAAAATGTGATCAATTGTAAGAAGTATTTCTGTGAAGTCTGAACAAAGTGGGAATCAGAATTGCAGCCCCAAGTATTTAAATAAGCTATTATAAAAGGAGTGCTAGAAACCATTATATTCCAAGATTTCTTGTGAATAATAGAAATGCTCTCTATCAAGTATTTTTACTTAAATGGAATAAATGTTTGAGAGAGATGGTGTTCATCCATTGTAACCTTTCATGCCACTACTGTTGGTATTGTTATAATTTCATCTATTAAAAACATGCTTTGAAGCTATTAAAAATACTCTAAAACCTAGAAAGAAGTGTAGTTTTAACCACCATACATTAGTATCTCCATCTTTTGGTAGTGTGTCATTTATGCTTTAATGACATCAGTGTAGAATTTCAGCATTCTTACACTAAAAAGGCCTGTCATATACAAACAACATTATGGCACTTTTTGTATAATACACCTATAGTACTGCTATTATTTAATGGTGTGCTTTTATATTGCTGAAGTTTTAAAGGATAATGTGCCTACATCATATGCTAGTCCTGGGCCTAGTAAATAGGATTACTTGCTGTTAATGAGGTGAGCAGGCTTTCACCTCTAGTTATGGTGGTCCTGGTCCAGTATCACGAAGACAGAAAGTGTCACATTCATGAGTTTAATAAGCCCATAAGCATTCTCTGGGTCTCAGTTCATCAAACTTCCTGTTTACATCTAGAGCTGTTAACTGGTGGAACACACTCATGTACTGTAAGTTTGGCTGAACATGGCTGGGTTTGCTGGGGCTTAGTTCTAGCTGACACTCACACTCCTCTTTCCTTTGTCCAAGGAACAACCAAATTAAGTATTTTCTTAGACTTTTAAAGTTAAATTTAGAAAGTCTGTCCCTTAGGACCACATTAAGGTTGCTGCTTAGACAAAGGTGGGAATCTGACTGAAGTGGGGATCAGCCAAGAAACAAAGGGAGGAAAAACATTTGTTTCCAGGCATATGGAGTGATGTTACATTACTATGCATCCCATTTCTGTTTCTGTGAAACAATACTGCATGAAACTACAGTAATATTTCACATGTGGGCACAGTTTATTGGATTTGGTGATATCTGGTATCCAAAATGCCTGTCTGCACATTCATGCAGCATGACCAATATTTATGAATTGATGGAGAAATAATTCTTTTACTTAGAGTGACCTGTATGCCAGAAAGATCTGCAGTGGGTTTTTGGATAGAAAATAGGCCAATGCAAAGATTACTTCTGTGTGCTTTATTAGTGAGTAAGGCAAAAAATAAACATTCTCTCTTTGTAGTACTGGGCACTCCATTTTGAATATTATTTTCTGATCTAAAAATGTGCTTTTTAATACTGCATTACACATTAGTGAAAGAGTTTACAGTACTGTTTTTTTTTATATTTTGGATTATGTTTTCTCTCTTATATTCTGTACAGTCATGGTTTGCATATTCTTTCAACTATATATGAATTTACTCACTGACATAACAAAGAAAGGGGATTTCCAGATAAAACATGAAACTTTTTCTCTGGGCTCACATAACCTGTAGATTTCCTCTTCAAAAAGTAAATAAATAAAAGATTACCAAGAGAATAAAAAAATTACTTGCCATTAAAATCTCTAATCCTTTGTATTTATAACATATTAAATAAATTTTAAAAAGCTTCAATTTAAATTGACTGTATGTGTAAGGAGTCTTGGGGCTATGGTGAAATTTGAGAAATGAGGGATAGGTGAATGTATCACATCACAAGGGAATGTATCCTTTAATAATGACATCAGCTTCACATCCACTAATGTGGTTCGAGTGCTATAGGTTATTTAACTCCAATGGACCAAGCTTTCAAATCCAGTTAAATATCTCCTTGGCTTTCTTTTGGGAATGACATGGCACAGTCTTGGGAAAATAGAGCCCTTTTCATTCTGCTCTGTCACTGTTCACATCCACTACATCCAGGTCACTCTTGGCATCTGCTGTAGGAGTCATCGTCCCAGTGTTGGTTATGCAAATACCTGGTCACAACTCAGGAGTGCAGCCGATCCACTTACTACTACAGACTCTCCCGTTCTTAAAAGAAAGTTTTGAAGCTGTTCCAGTAGCTTGACAATAAACTTTAATCAGTTTTAATAAGGACTATTAACTGGGATATATTTTCCCAGATTCTAGGTTAACTTATTTTCATAAATGAGTGGATGGTAAGTCACTAGTTCGCATATAGAAAAACTCTTTTCTTCATTTAAATTAACTCATATGATAAAAGTGCAAGTCTGCCACTGTAAGAAATTATTTTATATACATTTAGAAGAAGATGTTGGTTGTTCAGAGAAAGTAGATCCTTTAGCCAAGATGATGGGACTCTAATCCTATGACACTTAAGAATAGTAACTAACTACATATGCACAGAAGCAGTAGCAATTTTGGTATATTTAAACCTCCATTTTACCTTCAAACTTACTGGTCTTTAAGCTGAGCCAGGTGGGATACTCATGTGAATAAAAGCCTTTCAGATAACATGCATTGTTCAACACCCACCTGTTTGTGTATTTGGAAAAGAAAGTCTGTCTTGTTTTGCTGCTGAGGCAGCCACAAAATGTCAAGAGAATCTTAATTTATCCATTGAAAAAGTAGGCCCATATTTAAGAGTCATCAGCAGTAAAGGAAAATATACTGAATCATTTCAAGTGCATGCTAATCATTTAATGTAATAAATGGAGCAACTCTAATTATCTCCCGAGGAAATGATTTCACACTAAAACAATGGAAATGAAGAGGTTACTTTGGGAGCATTATACACAGCTGAAAATTGCTCATGTGAATCTAGAGGATATATAAAATAAATAGAAAGGATTGCTTATGCCTTTTCAGTAATCATTTAATGCTATGAGAGAATCAGTAAATGATGGTAAAGATATTTTGTAATTTACACTCAGGCAGTCAGGCTTTCACAGGTACCATTATACAACCAAACACTGTTCCTTTTCCCTGAGACACTGGTTAGCACGAGATCAATGTCATAACCACAAGTTCATAATGCAGAATAGTTAAAGAGTGAACAAGAAAAAGAATATAATTGTCTCTTATATTTGTTAATTAGAGTCTGCTTTAGAATTTATAGATTTGTAATTGATAATATCTGTGAACCTTTCCCTTGAGGTGTCTGTGATTCTCTATTTTTTAAAAGGATAAATAAAAATATTTATGATTTTTATCACCAAACTAAATCCCGTGAAAGCTTATTTTGGAAATTCAGCACATCTTTAGCCAATGAAGAAGAAAATGAAAAAATAAAAAGCAAACTTTTGAATAAGATGTAAAAATTTCTCAGGAAGTGGGGTTAAAATTGCGTTTAATGATTCAGTCCATTCCCTCCAAGGAAACTGCAAGCTAAAATGTTTTGTTAAATTATGTACTTCAGTTGCTTGGGTGTTATGTCTCTCTTGGTGAAGCACATGAAATGAGCACTATCCTCCTAGGCATTTTAAAAACACATCCACATTAAATAGAATATATATACAGTGGTTGAGCATACAGTCTTTTTAAACTAGATAACAAAATGATTTTGACTTGTTTTAAAATCTTTTTCCTTAAATGGCTCTAAAACTAAGACTAAAAGATAGATAATGTGGACTGAAAATTTTCCCCCTTGCTTTCAGTTTCGTGGAGAATAGCACATTATAGGTACTTCCCTTTGTGCAAGAATCACATCAAATGCCAGGAAAAACACATCTGTTTTGGCTACATATTTAACAGCATGCTTTCCAGAACCATCAATTTGTCTTTATTAATACATCAAGCGCGGTTTGTTTAAAATGTTTGTCCATTCCACTGCCATGCTACTACAGATATTATTTAGCATACACTTATTACTAAAATTGATATGATAGAAGGGAATACAGCTCTTCTACATAGAGAGGAATATGACCTAGTTCAAGGCAAATTAGTGCACAGTGATTCTAGAAGCATAAACAGACAACTGCAACTTTTTGAAGGTCTACATTTATTCTGAAGTTGACAGGAGTATTTCACAAGAGACTAGACAATAGTTTTTTATCATAAGATTACTGTTCATCATGTACAAGAAAACAATTGTTATCAGGTATGAACTTAATTGGAATCAACTGTAGCAGTCTTTACAGGAATTTACTGAAATGTCTGCCATTCAGAGCTGGCTTACCATAATATTCTCTATGGAATAGTTGACCACAGGATTCTCATTCACAAACAGCCAGGTTAAACAGTTAAATGCTAGCAAATCCTTCATAGCCCTGTGGGAAATTTCACTTTAATCCCGAACTTATAAGAGGACAATCAAAGCCCAAAGCCTGGGTAACAAATCTGATCCTCTGTTGCAATCTGTGTCCTCATGGGAAGGAGAGAGATGCTCCCTGTACAAGCCTGAGATGGATAAATACCTAAATGATGAGATAGATGGGGAATGCAGAAGAAGCGTCTGGCTTCAGCCATTCGCTTCCAATTTCACATTACATTGTGAAAGGCAATTCTTGTGCAGCTTGGGAACAGCCAGTCCTGATTACTATAAGTTGAAGTGTGGCTTAAGGAATGATTAATGACAGTGTCAGGAGAAAACAAAGCACAATGAGAGTTATCTCTAATCCACCTGGTTGCAGATGCTTTAGTAAGGGAATGAAAATGGCTCCGGCGAGCCCTGATAATAAAAAAATCAAAATAGAAAGGTGCAAAGCTGTAGATATGTATTAATCTGATATATAAAAACTAGGTCTTAGCTTGAATAAAGCATTAGGCATGAATGGAGCCCCATAGGTGATAGATATTAGAGCATAGTGGACTTCACATTGTCTGTATTTTTTAAATCAAACAGAACTGTTCCCTTCAGTATTGCCTTTGACATTAATAGGTTGGTATTTGAAAAGTCACAGTTCACTAGATGAGCAGGCTTGTGAGTTCAAGCTCATTAAACAAAACCTCTTTTTGTTGTTGAAAAAAAAAATGACACCATACCACCACCTTGTGGCTCGGTGATGCAGGGGCCCAGGCAGGAGAACAGCCGCGCTCCCAGATCCACACAAGACAGCTAAAACAGTTATAAGATCTCCTTTCTTTTTGAAATAAAAAAGGCCCACAAGCTTCTTCAGGGAGAACAATATATCTAAAAGGCGGCTAGGCTGTATCAAAGGGTTCTTGGCTAGTTTTCCAGCTGTTCCAGGGAGGTTTGCTCTGATTCAAGATTATTGCAAAAATAAGGGCAGTCACTGATCAGGTTTATGACTGAATATGCACATTATGGTGGTTTCTTTTAACTCAGCTTCTCTCCCTTCCCGACCTATCCGACTTCCTAAATTTCACATTCACTGGGAAATCTTGCACAATCTGCATAGTGAGCTGAGACCTGGGAAGGTTTGTGGCAGAGCTGTGAGACAGCTCGATGCTCCGTAGTGTTGATCAGACAGGGTACGTCTCTCCAGACATGTACCAGTGACAGTCTGCTCTCTGGTATAAAGTCCAGTGTTCACATATGAATTATTCGTTTGTTTTGGAGGTTTCATCTACTGAAACATAGATTTTTGAATTGTTCCAGAGAGAACATCACTGAGTCTTTTTATAAGGTAGAATTGTTAAAATTCTAGGCACACCATAAGGTTTCCTAAAACTGTGAAGCTACCCAGGAATCTAAACTTTTTTATTTTTGTTCAGGCACAGGTTCTCCTTATGTTTCCAAGGATATTTTGAAAATTTTAACTATCATCATATGAGTCAGGAATATAGACTGAAACAGAATATTTTCTGAGGCCTGCTTCTCTGCCAGATTTAAAGGTATTGCCTCTTGTCAACAAAAAGTTCAGAAATTGAAAGTCTCATTGATTTAACCGGGTCAGGATTTCAATCCCAATGGGTTTGCCCCATCCTTTTCCTTAATATGACCAGCAACAAGTTAAATGTTAATTTATATTTCATGGAAGTATTTTAATATTGAAAAATCTAATGAAGATTTAGCACTCGAGTTTTAATGAGGCTGACATAACAGTCTAAAGAAATCAAATACATTATTTTAATTGATATTAATTCAGAAGTGCTCCAGATTTATATATTTAAAAAAAAGAAAGTGTCTTGACATGCACTACAATTTATTGTGTATTCAGCCATCATTTACTCAGAAACTTCTTTTTTCTATTTGTGTGTGTGTGTGTGTGTGTGTGTGTGTGTGTGTGTGTGTGTGAAGGGTATGATGGAAGCTGCCATGTAGAATTGTACTGTGGCTGCATATGCTATAAGTATTGTGATCACATCAGCCTTATTTTCTGATGATGTGCCTCAAGTCAATTCTACCCATGTATCTTTGTCTCCACCTGAAATCTGCTGCATATATATCTATATAATAATATTCACGCTGTATGGTTTAAAGTTTAAAGCTTTTGTATACTCTGTTTTCCTAATAATGCCAGGGAGTTACAGAGTTTCTGTGCTATAAATTGCTATAGGCACAAAAGGGTTTCAGTTGAAAACTGTTTGATCAAGGGATTGAAACCAACAAAACCCAGGCATGTTACAACTAACATTTTGATTAGTCCATTTTATAATCGAGGGGGAGAAAAATAAAGAGATTTGGGTGCACGTTTGAGTCCTGATCCTTTTTCCCAGCATTCAGTTTTGGGAGGTTTTCATTCAAGCTAAAGTTTGGAGTGGAAGAGAGCAGATGTTATGAATGCATTGGGAAGCATTTTTTTACCTGTGTAACAGAGCAGATCAGGGAATAATTTAACCAAGAAAAAGTAGTGTTGCAACTACAATATTTTATATAATCATGAAAGATGTTTAGGGAAAATTTGAAAAGTAATATGTCAATATCATTTGAAAGACATTTCACCATGAAGATGCAATAGCATTTAAGGGTTAATTTGCATGCTAGAATACAGTATTGAAAGGATGGAGGTACCATTGTCAGATGCTTGTCTGAGATGCTTTTATACCAGTCTCATACTCCCTGCTTCTCTGCTTTCCTCTTCTTTCCATCAAATGTTTCAATCCCTTCAACCTCATCCTCCTTTTGCATGACACTTGTTTCTCTCTTGATCCTGAGCAGCCCTTGGGAACCCGAAGGGTTTCCTTTAAGAGATTGCACTGAGCTTTCAAATGTCTCCTCGCAAGCGTGCTACCTTTGGATGAAATTCTGGTCTTGACGCATACTCTATTTTTGGTCTGCCTTGCTGCTTTCTTTACAACCTGCGCACACAGGGATTATCAAGCAGGATTCTGTTCTGAATGTAGAGTTCCTGAAAAACACTGAATCCTTGCATCACACACTGTAAGATCTGAAAGCAGCAGCACTTTCAGCAGAGATTTACAGACTATCACGAAATGTATTTTAACAGGAGCTCTGAATCCTGTTACAGGGTGTTAAAGGCATGGGGTGAGAAAAGGTAGTGTATTAGAAGATCGAATTCCTAAAAAGGGGGTTCAGATCAATTTTGAACACCTGACAGAGATTTAAACTCGCTCTTTCCAGGCAGTTTTTGTACAAGCAGATTCATCTGTGAGCTGCTAGAAATTATGTCTTCTTCTATTCAAAAATCTCCCTAACCAATTATTTCAAAAGATTTTGCATGAGTGTTCTTTCTGGCCAAAACTCAGTCCACTCTTCAAAGTCAGAAACCAGTCAAAAGCAAGAATAAATAATTTACTGAGGGCAACTGCCCTGGTTCTTGCAAAATCAAACTAAAATCTTGGCTCCAATTCTCCTTTAGCTATAAAGCTAAACCCTGCAGGTCATAACTGTTTCTACATTAAGTTTATATATTTGCCTAAATTCCCAATTTTCTACTGTATGTGGACCTTGGGTAAGATATTCTTTTTCCACTTGCCTCCTAACACTAAATTGCACAGTGCTGCTGATTCCATCATAGTTACTTGTGACAATATGCTTGAAGAGTAAGTGAACATTGAGTGTCACCTGCAGAGGACACTCGGATTAGTGTCTGGTGGAGAATTTAAAATAGAGTATGTTAAAATAGAGCTACACTCACTTCTTGTAAAACAAAGTAGCACCCAAATTACTTTCTTGTGTGTAATTATGGAGTCTGCAAACAGGGATGCTGCCATGTAGCAGTTTCATAGTAAGTCCTCCACTCACTGATGACACCATATTGGGAGCATTCTGAGACAGGACATGATATGGCACCTCGTCTTTGGTTAAAAATCCTGGAAGCTGTTGTGAGATACTGTCAAGATCCCTATGTAAAATGCATGCTAGGATTGTTTTTAAAAAGACCTGAATATATTCTCAGTGTATCACACCGTGGCTTTTAAGCTGTCTCCTTTGATACATGCTAATCCATAGCAAAATAAAGATTCCTCACTAGAAGTTAGCTAAACAGCATAATATCAAACCTAGTTGTATTTACCTTAATTAAAAATAAGTCTCGTCATTTATGTGGTCACCGCTCCTGCTGTGAATGCACAAAACAAAAACAATAGAACCATACAAACATTTGGAAACACAATGTCTCCTCAGTGTTCAGTAAGTGTTGAAACTCAGTGTGTTTCAATTCTAATTGGAGTGTTTATTCTTTGTAGTTTGAGGCTGCATGTGTAACTGTTCATGACAGAGTATATGCTGCTGCAGTAGAGCATTCAGAATGCTTGTGAAAGAATCCCAACACCAACAGCTGGTCCGTATGCAGTTGACGATAGACTGAATGTCTTGGCTAGATGTGTGACTTTCTTTAGCAGTGTGTCTACAACATGCACAGCAATCGTCAATGAGTGTCAGTATAAGGCCTGGTGTACTCCTAAAGGGAATCACCTACACCAGTATAAACACATTTATGCTGGTAACTTAGTTCATGCTGCAGTCCTTTGTTTGTTTAGAACATTTTAAAGAAGCTACATTTTTATGGAGTGAATTGAGGTGTACAGTCTAAAAAATAAAAAGAAACAGAGCATAAAATGAGGGTAGCTGAGATGCATTTAGCATATGCAAACAAAAATCAGCATTCACTCAGATAAATAGATTTCCATATGATGTTCCTTCCTTCTCTCTTTGTTAATCATGAAGCTCTTTTTCCTTCTATTTTTTTCTAAAGCTACTGGTAGATCTGCTCCTGGCAGTATGTTATGTTCAACCATTAGTTTATTTTTTAAGACTAAGAAGAGATATTTCTACATTATAAATTATTTATAAACATAAGAACAAAGGGAGGCTGTCAGGGCTGCTGATACTTTGAGAAAACAGAAAAAAAAAAGATGATGAATTTATGAAGAATACAATTTTATGAAGGAAGGAGGAGGGAGAACGCAACTACTAATTATTAACATTCATCTGCAGACAAATCCTGAAAGGACAGGATTAGAGGGATACATTTACATCTGTCTGTCACAAAAAGAATTCTCATTAAAGGTTTACTAGACTGTCACAAAACTTCTTCTCATGTTAAACTTGAGGGTCTCAGGGGGAAGAGGAATATCTCACTTTTGGCCCATTCAATGAAAAAATATTGGAAAAAAACAAAATAAAACAAACAAACAAACAAAACAACAACAAAAAAAACAACCTACCCAAATAGAAAAAAATGCATTTTTAGTAAGACCTCCAGCTGAATCTGCTTAGGTGACACAAAAGTTCAAATGCCATGGAAAAAGTTTTATATGTCAGTACAAGTTTCAGTAGTTTCTATTTACGCAGCCATGTGTACTTTGAGACATGATATGACTGCCACAGCAATCACTTTGTGAATAGTATTCATCATCTGGACACTTCTTTTCATCTATAAAAAAAATCTACAATAGATTGCTTTGACAATTCAAGATGCTGAGCCACAGTTTCTTTGCTTTAAAGAAACAGACATTAAGGTTAAATATATTAAAAGTGCACAAAAATAAACACACTGTGTATGTACAATATGTTGACAATAGCAAAACTTCAATCTACTGTAGTTTTTGATCAAAGAACTGAATCTGTGGAAAAGAAATCCTGAATCTAGCCAAGGCTGTCATTTTATTTTTCATAGCAAAGTCATTTATATTGAGCACACATCACTGAGGAAAAATCTAGAACAGTTTTATATTATTTGAGCTCTTGTATGTAGCCATATTATTAAGGTGTTCAGACAGCTGCTCAGGATCACACAAATCTTTTACTAAAACTGTATTCTAGTTGATTTTATTGTTGTTTATGCACTGGTTTAATCCACATATGCAATGGCTTGCAAGGAGGAAAGTTTTCATCTTCAGTATTTTATCGGAGGTAATGAAAACTGGCAAAGAGAAGCATTAAAGATTCCTCTAGATCCATCCCTTGCCATGTAAAACCAATATTCTGTAGTGTTATCAAACCAAAGCCAGATTAAACCTTCAAGATTGAGCTATTCCATTTAGCAAGTATTTCTTTTCAGGTTTTGGGTCATATTCAAAGAAAAACTAGAACTCTAACCTGATTTTCCACTCATTTATGTTTCTAAGTTTAGAGTGAAGAATATTCTCCAGCATGTATTTTCAAACCTGCTTGGTGATTATTAGTGTCTACTTTTAAAAACAAGAGTTGAGAGAGCATAAAAAGGTCCAGTTCTCAAAGGCTATTTCCCATGTCTGTTGACATTTCAGCTCTCTAGGTCTCTCAGCTTGGGTGCCCAAAACAGATGCATCCAAATGTAGACCCATATGTTTGAGCATGTTGTGCCACTATATATGCACTCCCTGGCACTGTTGAAAGGCATACATTCCCTGCAGCCCTCCTACACTCCTCCCTCTGTTCTGCTCCATTTAGGTCTGTGCACATAATCTAGATTTCAGGTAACCCAAATGAAAAAGTTCTCTTTATTCATGTAGATGGAAAGGTGGTCAAGACACGCGCCTACATGGTAGCCCAACTTTCAGCATTTGAATTCCTTGAGCATGTCAGAGTAGTCTACCTGCAGAGGGCATTAGCACTGAGAGGAAATGCAAAAATTTTTGTAGGGCAGGAGTTGTAAAAGCAGTAATAACAAGATATTTTATTGTTATTATATCTAGAAGCAGTAATAACAAAGTATTTTACTTTATTTCCACATTTTCCTAGACTCAAAGTTTCCTCCACTAAGTGTAACTGTATAATCCAGCTGAGCTATAAAAGTAACAAAGCAAAACCATAACTGCAACTTTAGGAAATACCTTCATATATTCTTGAAAGACTTTTTAAAAAAATAAAACAAATACCATACAGAAGTGTCCAACAGATAAACCCTTAATCTACAAAAAAAAGAAAAGAAAACCAACAAAACTAACAAAAAAACCACAGTAAAAATGCTCAAGAAATGTGAAATTGGAAATGTCAAAAGCAATCGGTCTCTTATTGCCATTTTCTAATCATATATCTTCCACACAGCTCTTCTTTATGTCCTTTTTGCAGTTCTTGCTTAATATTTTAAGGTAAATGACCCTGTCTTGATAAAAAAAAATATTTAATGGGTCTAAAACTATTTTCTTTCTTGCTTTCCCTGTCATGCATTCAAATATCACTAATCACATTCTCAAGAATAGAAAAAAATACGCAATTATTTAATAGGGGATTAAATTTCATATTTTTACAGTTGGAAATCTATTTTCTGTTACTCATAAAGCAAGCATAGGATGGCAATCAAAGCAAAGTGAGACATTTAAACACCTACACTAAAGCGACAGCTGAATATTTACTTTGCACATGTTTTCTAATGTATATACACATCTATATGTATTTAAGGCAAGCGGAAAATAAAATCTTTGGGATTTTTTCATTTAATTTTTGCCTTGGAATTAAATGGTTTTTATTTTTGCATCTGAAGTAAACAAGTCTGCAAAGGAATACATTAACATTCTCCTGACAGACTGGAGTTAGTGAAAAGTTACTTATAACTGAGGATTTTGCTAAATCCAAACTATTTTAGTTAACATATATATAATTACAGAAAGTATAATACACTCTTGAACATTGGTAATATTTACTATTATAAAATACATTGCTGCATATGCAACTGTTGCACTTCAAATATTTTTGTTATGGTTTAAACTGGTTTAGTATTCAAGTGTTCTTATTTTTATATAACAAGAAAATGCATAGCATACACAGGCAGTTAACAAAATAATTGCTGAAATTCATCAAAGGCACAACTTTCAAAGGGCAATTACTGAGTCACATCAAAGTTTAGAATCTGGAGTCATTCAAAAAGATTTGTTGTCAAGTGCTTGTGCCTAATTCCTCCTCTGAAATGAGCCCTTTTCTATCTCTGTGCAAGGACAAGATATAGACCTCTAGAATTTACTTTCTGTTTGCCAGCTAAAACTTGTGGGCACATCACACAGCCCCTCATGTTTAAGCCTGACTCCACAGCAGCACTAACTGCAATTACATGATGTTCTGCTGCCTCCGGACAGTCCACTTTTCTCTGCTAGGAAGAAATCTGCACAGCCTATGGTGCTCAGTCATCTTTGCTGCCTCCTGACACCAATTACGTTTGCTGAATTTTATAGCAATTTTCATAAACTGCATATTTGCTCCTGTTTCTTATTCCACACTTTACATTATTTTTGTAGACATGTGGATATTTCAATATATTGAAATGTTGTTTTCCCTTAAAAGTAGCTTTATAAATTTTGCATGTTATATTTCATTGTGTAGCAACAGATTTTATATTTCTGCTTAGTATGCTGTAAAGTGGGAGAAGATTTCTAAAATATTGTTGGAAAGTAACCCAAGTTCCAGCAGATTTCCTGGGTTTTATTCTGAAAGCTTTAGGTGCCCTCTTTTGGTATTCCTCAGGATTTGCAGCCAGGCTTGTTTTAAACCAACATTTGAGGAAACACAAATCTCCAATTTACAGAAATCCTATGTTGAATGTTATACAAATGGAATTTGCCCACAAAAAAAAAATCATTATGTTTCTTGTGATACCCTATTATATGGTGTGCTTCATTATTAATATTCCGTGTAAAATTTCTTCATCCTTTGCCATTAAATTCTCAAAGCACTGGGGTTTGTTTGTGATGCTTACTATGCAGTAAAAGATCAAAATCACAGAATCACAGAATATGCTGAGTTAAAAGGGACCCAAAAGGATCATCAAGCCAAACACTTAGCCCTGCACAGGACCATCCCTAAGAGTCACACCCTGGGCCTGAGAGTATCATCCAGATGCTTCTCGAACTCTGTCAGCCCTGGTGCTGCGACCACTTCCCTGGGGAGCCTGTTCCAGTGCCCAGCCATCATCAGGGTGAAGAACTTTTTTCTAATATCCAACCTAAATGTACCCTGACACAGCTTCAAGACATTCCCTTGGTTTCTGACAATGGTCACCACAGAAAAGAGATCAGTGCCTGCCCCTCCTCTTCCCCTCATGAGGAAGTTGTAACTGCAGTGAGGTCTCACCTCAGTCTCCTCCAGACTGAACACTCCAAGTGACCTCAGCTGCTCTTCATATGGCTTCCCCTCAAGGTCCTTCTCCATCTTCACTGGCCTCCTTTGGATGCTCTCTAAGAGCTTAATAACTTTCTTGTATTGCTGTGACCAAAACCGGACACAGTATTCCAGGTGAGCCACACCAGCACAAAGCAGTGCAGGACAATCCCCTCCCTCAACCGGCTGGCGATGCTTTCCCTGATGCCCCTCAGGGCAGGGTTGGCCCTCCTGGCTGCCAGGGCACTGCTGACTCATATTCAACTTGCCATCGACCAGGACCCCCAGGTCCCTTTCCATGGCACTGCTTTCCATCATCTCATTCCCCAGTCTGTACATATGTGCAGGGTTGCCCCGTCCCAGGTGCAGATTCTGACACTTTTCCTTGTTGAACTTCATATGGCTAGTGATTGCCCAGTCCTCTAATTTGTCGGGGTATATCTGCAAGGGCCTCCCTGCCTTAAAGGGAGTCAACAGCTCCTCCCAGTTTTTTGTCATCTGCAAACTTGCTTAGAATTCCTTTCCAGTCCTGCATCCAAGTCATTTATGAATATGTTTAAGAGCACAGGGCCCAAGATGGAGGAGCCCTGTGGAACACTCAACCTGTGAGCCAATTGCTCACCCACCACATGATGTGTTTATCCAGCTGGGTGACGGACATTTTGTCCAGTGGGATCCTGTGAGAGACCCTATTGAAAGCTTTACTGAAATCCAAAAAGATTACATCAACTGGCTTCCCTTGATCAGTGAGGTGGGTTACCTTGTCATAGAAGGAAATCAGGTTGGATAAGCAGGACTTTCCTTTCATGAAGCTGTGCTGGCTGTGACCATTGACAATGTTGTCTTTCAGGTGGTTTTCAATACCTTCCAGAAAAGTCTTCGTAACTTTACCAGGCACTGAAGTGAGAGTGACAGGCCTGTAATTTCTAGGGCCTTTCTTCTTTCCCTTCTCTGGACAGCATTTTCCAGCTTTCCAGCTGGGACCTTTCTGGATTCCCAGTCATCTCTATTAAGAATATACAGATACAAATGTGGAGATGGTAGAAGTTTAGATGATATCTCTGTGTTGGGCCATCTGGCTATATGTAGTATTCTCTCCAGGTTTCTGGATGTTTAGACCAGTAATACTTTAATCCATGAAAATTTGTCCTTAACCTGTTAAACCGATTCTTACAGACAAAAGAATCTATCTTCTCAACTCTTCTTCCTCTATAACATTTGCTATTA
Source organism: Sakesphorus luctuosus (assembly GCA_013396695.1). NCBI lineage: Eukaryota > Metazoa > Chordata > Aves > Passeriformes > Thamnophilidae > Sakesphorus > Sakesphorus luctuosus. Next base: position 164,081 of record VWZD01003002.1, read on the forward strand.
TAATTTGAAATATATTTTGAGTTATTACTGGTAGTCAACTCCAACTTTTTGCTGTGTGAGAGGGAATCTCAGACATACTTAACAAAGTAGTTAATGTTAGTTTAAGTAATTTTTTGTGTCAAGTGCATTAAGAAAATCTGTAGAAATTGTTGTTATAGGGGGCATTAATAGCGCATTGGTCTTTTCTTTAAAAGAAAGTTAAAGGACCTTTTTCAATGCAGGAAAGAAAAGGTGTACTGAAAGTATATGTTCAACAAATACAGCAAGAAAATACAAGGGAGGTTTTGCAGGTTTGCACAGATGTTCTTATATCCTTCTGCAGAAGTCAAGCCCGGTTGCTTTGATCACATCAGCACTGACCAAGAGATAAATGATTCAACTCTTCCTCAGGAGATGGTCCTATGGAGTCTCAATTTTGCTTCGTGTGAGAGACATTTGAATCAAAACTCTTTTTCGAACCAGTATGAAGATTTTAGTAAGACGTGAATATGGCTCACAACATCTGTTTCCAGCTATTTCTCATTAAAAAAATGGTCTTTGTATCTCCTTATTGCTGTTAGTATTATCTTTAAAAGCATGAGCTGCAATTTTAACCAGAACTAGCTGAACAGCAGTTGAATATGAATGACTATAACTTTGCAGACGTACAACAGTACTAGCTTTATGTGCAGACTGAGGGCAATAGGGCACATTGTCACATCAATTTTTAATCAGGATTCTCCAATTAAATCAATGGACAGTACTGTTTAAAAGTCAATAATACAATAAAGCCTGGTACTTGGCTCAAATTGACAGATTTAGAGGACAGTTGAATTCAGACCGACTGCAACATAAATAATGGAAGTTGCTTTCAAGTGCTCTCAATCATTTAGCTCATTCTAAAATGCAAAGTTACAAACTGCACATCTGATGATGCAGTTAGGCTCCATTTGTAAATACATTTCCCATAATGTGGGATGCAATGTATTATTCATTATGTAATGAAGAGCCAGGTAGCATGGAGCAAGAAAAGGCAAAGTTTTATAAGTAGGAAGGAGACAAAAGAGTAATTTGTAATATCATTGTTGGCTAAGCAAAAAGTATTATATATTATATTATGGTATATTATATTATATTATATTATAATATTTATTATATTATATTATATTATATTATATTATATTATATTATATTATATTTATTATTGTATATTATGGTATAATATATTATATTTATTATATTATATTGTATTTATTATATATTTACTATATTATGTTAAGCAATTTTAATAACATTTCTGGTATTTAGATTCAATGCACTGGGGGTTTTTAATTATTTATAATATTATAGAACATGTTATTTCCAAGCAGCTAGTATATTGGCAATTTTCAGAATATTTCTTGTCTTTGAATAGTAATGAGGCAGACAATGAGAGGACTATTATGTAGTAATGTGTCAGCGGATTAAAGTCCACTGATGCAGTGGGCGGCAGCTCAGCCCCAGGAGGCAGTACACGGTAGGCGTAGTGCCTCGTAGGTCAAGCCTCCTTAGAGCATGGGACGGCTCCTCCCGCTCCCCACCGGCGACAGTCCCCAAAGAGAGAGTCCACACAGTTGGAGAGTCAACGAGGAGAAGCCTCTTTATTAGGCGTGCACCAGCTTATAAAGGGTCCCGAGTAAGGCGGGGACAAGGGCGGAGTGAAGCATCCCATTGGAGGGAGTAACAATGAGGGGGAGGAGAAAAGGAGGAGCATGGGAAGGAACCAATGGGAGTATGCTACTAAATATGGAAGCTGGTGCATTGCAGCAAACTAGAACCAATCAGGGATGAGATGGCGGGAAAATACCCTAAGGGATTATGGGAAGAAGAAACTTGGATAGGGGTGACTAAGGGAAAATGAATAGGGTAGACATCTTGGGTAAATAACAATTAAACTGGGGAAACATCAATATAGCTCCGAAAGCTATTAAAGTCCTTGTCCAGGCGCTGGAGAACTTCCCCATTTAGCACGGCCGGCTCCCGGACCTCCGCATCCTCATCGACCCATCTTTTGTCTATTTCACAAAGTCCAGGTCTATCCCAACAGTAATGTTATCTAATGTTAGCTAAACCAGAAAATACTAAGTATGACCGTTCCATATTATGGACAAAAGCTGGAAAGAGAAATAATGATGCTGTCAGGTATGTGACAGGGACTAAAAGTTCCTCAAGCAAAGTAGAAACTAAGAACAAAAGAGGTAGTTCTGATAAGTAGAATTTTCTGGTGCCTGCCTGGAGATTTATTGATGAGAACACTAGCATTTAAAAAATTCTTTAATTTAGGATCTAAGAACACTCTAGTAATTGAAGTTAGAAGGTTAGCAAGATTTTTTAGTCCATGTTGATTACTAGTGGGTCTGTGTTCTCAACAAACAGTTCAGCCCTTAAAGATGGTAACAACAGGAGTGTTTGCTTGCAGACCAAAAGCAGTGTGTTTCAGAAGCAAACTGTGAAGCCAAAAAAAGGGAAAAAAAATGTTGACCCAAGTGGTCCCAAGTTTTAATCTAACATCAAATGAAAAATTATTAAGCATACATGCTTTCATAGTGAGTTTTTTTTCATTCAGTCATTCATGATTATAATCCCATTTCTCATTAGCTTTTTTTTTCAAAGGACTGCTTTCTGTAAGGAGGAGCATGAAGTTGTTCAGCAGAATCAGAGCTTCAGAGATACCCACTACTTCCCAATACCATCACAATATCCCCAGTTTAGATCTTACCTGGTCAATCAAAGCCATGGTTCCAAAGTTCTTCTGATGCCATACTGCTCCTATCCCTTTATGGGCCTACTTCACAATATTATTTTATACATCATACATTTTTCTTAGTCCCTGGTCTTTCCACATTAAACTCCTACTCCTTCCTCTCTATGGATTTCTGAGCTTTCATTCCATCCTTTAAACCTTCCCCATTCTCCTAACTCTACCCTTCTCATCTACTCTGATAAAAATCCATCTGCAACAAGATGCAGCATCATCCAGTGGCTTTTTGCAGGAGTTTCATAAAGCCAGACATGGGATCTATGGATCAGAAATCTGTCTCCAGAAAACTTTGTTGGAGTTAGGAAAGAACAATTGCTAGAAAATACAGATGTACGGGAGTTATACATCAGGAATTATGGCTTTGTTACAAACCTTTCTGTTCAGAAAAGATTTAATCTATTTTAGTCCCTTTGCATATAGTAAATTAGTACAGTGATTTGAACTCCATTGTCCAATAATTAGTATTGCTCCACCTCCAAACATAAAAATGAATCCTGCTTCCCAGATACATCAGTCATGACCCATCCCCATCACTGTGATGCCATATAAGATCAAAACCACCAGAGTCATAGCTAACATCGCAGTGTTTTGGCTTTTAATAAGATGTGGGAAACCCGTATTCTTTGAGTTGAATTAAGGGTAGAAGGATTTTGAACTTTCATACAGTAGATTGGGGGTTCCAGACACTGGGAAGGCTGTTACAATATTCCTAGATTTAAGGAAAATTCTTGAAATCTCAAACATTTTAAGAGGCTTAGAAAATTGTTTTCCACTCAGTTCTAATTAGATCATAGACTCAATGGCAATTGTAATAATTTCTGACTTTGAAAAATGTGATGTCTCATTGGCTTGAACAGTTAATCAATGATTGAATTCACTCAATATAAGTTTACTTAAGAAACCAGAAAATAGATGTTATGTCTCATTCATTTTGCTATGCGGGCTCAGAAAGGGAATTACTCCCACAACTTGGAAATCCTGATCTCTGACAACTGAATTGAGTTTCTGTGAGCATATACTGTGTGTGATGAAAAGTCCAGGAGTTGAAAGTTACATATTCAGTAACTGACCAAAGAAAGCATTTCAAGACTTTTTAGTTTCCTACAGGGATCAAGGATTATATGCAGCTCTGGCCATTTAAGTGTTTCTTGTGAAACAAACAAACAAACAAAAACAAAACAAAAAAGAAAAGCAACAACAAAAAATGTAAGAAAGCCCTTTTGCACAGAATTAAAATGGAGATTTTGTAAAAAATTAGGACAAAGAAAACACCCATGTGATGCTAAAATAAATTATCAAAGATATTTCTGGACCTTGAACTGCTTTTATAATAACTTTCTGCTTGCATAAACACTAATTTTACTTTAAAAATATGAGACTGGATTGTACCATGGCATTCATGTGTGAACACACAAAACCATATAAAATACAACAATTATTTCTGTGTATAAACTCTCTTCTTCAGCATATCTTATGACAAATGATGCTAATGCAATATTAGTCAGGAGGGGTCTTCCAGAAAGAGGGGAAAGAAAATCATATTTACATGGGAGTCTCATTTCTAACATATCTGAACTTACCAGAAAAGTGATTAATTTGATGTCTTTATAGAAAAAAACACCAATGTTTATGAATGTTGATGTGAAAGATATTTTGTGAGTCTAGATTCTTTACATACAGCTTTAAAGGTTATTTCTCAAAGTGATTTTTTAATACACCAGTTAAATTCAGTTTCTGCTTGGCAATTGCAATGATGTATGAGACACAATAGCTGCTGTGATTATTTTCCTCTGCTGAGCACTTTTGAAAGAGGCTTGAAAAAAGGGGAAAACTGTAATTTTGGCACTCCAGTCAGTGAGTAGATCAGTTGAGTAACAACTTGTTTTTATATATAGTGGGTTTAAACATAAATATGATCTAAGCCATAATATTAGTTAAAAGATTTTCATTTGTTTTGGAAGAATTCAGAACCTACATAACCCACAGTAACTTAGAAGGACTTCCTGATTAAGCATCAAGTTTTCATTGTCAGCTACTGCTTAATCTTGTTTATAGAGACAGTCTTCTGATCCTGTTGGAATCTCAAATAAAAGGACATTGTTCATAGTCCTAAGTCATTCTGAGATAAGTAAACTCAAAGAATTACACTATGATACTTGGCAAATCTTATGACCTTCTATGCTGGTTTAAAGGTAAACCAGTGGGAGAAATGAACCCAATCTGACAAATTACAAGTTACAATTTACTTTAAAACATTGCAATAAATACAATGATATAGAGAAAAAAATGGTTTTAATCTACAAAAAACAGATTTATAACCCAGCATCCTGGGGCACAAACAAAATGATGTTCGTTAGCCCCTGTGCTGAGCGCCATGTGGTACCCCTGAGTGTAAAGTAAAAGGAGAGAAAAACCTGTTCGCAAGGATGATGGTCACAATCCTGTTGAAGTTCTGGTCCTCCTCTGGATCCGACAAGTGGTAAGTAACAGAAGTCCCAAAAGTCAAAGATTATATATGCTCAGGTTCAGATGGGAATGCCCAGTACCTCCCCCAAGGCAGGGATTTTCACAAGGGGTGATTTAACTCTGTGAGTCATGGGATATTTTTGGAACCTTTGATAGTCTAAGTCATTGCAACTGCCTATTGTGCCAGTCCCTAATGGCCCATTAGCAGACATGACCCCTCAGGCTGGGTGCTAAGGTGCTAATGCCTCTCTGGAGGGGAGTTATCACACATTGGTGTGAAAACAAAGAAACACTCCCTGTCTCCCAGGGTTCTCTAACACCCAGCCTGTAGCCTGAGGTGCCAGGTGTGCCCTGGGCAGCTGCTGCAAACAATCTGTTATTAAAAGTTCATGAGAAATGATACAGAGGGTGTAGAATACACAGGTTTTGTTTCACCCATGCAGTGATTAACTGGTCCAGGCCTCTGTAAGTAGGACAGCTTCTTAAGTCTTACATTGCCTTAGGATATTTTATTTTCCTCCAGGAAAGTATATATAACTCACTTAGCTTAGGGTGAAATGCCAATTCTTTTATTAATATGGTACCGGCAGAATTATAGCACAAGATAAGTGACCCTTGTCAGCCCTCTAAAGAAGAATTTGCTTTTAGAGAGGGAGTTGATGTACACTTTATCACGTGGTAAAACATCTCTTCTTAAGCCAGGAAAGGCTGTTGTATGTCATGTGGTCTGAAAATGCTCTTCAATTACTCAGCTGACATTTCATTCTCTTATCTTATTCCATTGATGGAGATACACAAGATTAAAAGATTACGTCTGGCTAAAAATATTCAGTCCAGATTCCAGTCAACAAGTTGTCAAAAAAGTTAATGTTGGCTTACACCACCATTACATTGAGATAACACAGCTAGAGAATGTATAAGGGAGATTTTTTTTTGTCAGGCATCTGACATATTATGTCACTACAACATAAAGAGCTGTGCAACAGAATGCAACAAAAAATAAATACCTGATAAATTCAGTCTTTTTTCTTACTAGTTCATTGATCTTTGTTATTTATTAATTAGTAAGGTGACACACAGATTTGGGTGATAATCCAACAATTTCACAGATTTTCTTTTGATTTTGTTAATATCTCCATACCTGAATCACGGTTTTCTGAAAATATACAGTGTTTTCTCCATATAATTTTACTTAGGTTGTAGTGATTGAGGTCGTACATAAATGGGTGGCAGTGCTCAAACACACCTGATGAACGATAGCACTAGTTCTGGTCAGGTCCTGCAAGATTCTTAAGAGAAATATTGTAAGTTAAAGTTAATGACACAGATGTGCAAAGCGAATGCATTTTTTTAAAAGGGAATGACCTGTTCCTTTTACTGCTAGAGAAGCCATACTGAAGGGATGGTGATTTTGCAGTCATCTATATGTGCTGCTTCTCTTCATAAAAGACCGGGTTTGGAATCCTGACTGGCGCTTGCTAAAAAAAAAAAAAAGTGACTGGAGAAAAATTTCCCACATAATTCCTTCCAGCCTGGGGAATATTCAATAAACTGAAAAGCCAAGAACCCAGATATGTTACTCTAGTACCTCATGAAGATTTTGCTAGTGCAAAAATGCAGTACTTATGTCTGCATCACACAATACTGAAAGCTTTAGCACAGCTGAGGTAACCTCAACCCCTTTGCCATAAGGGTAAATGAACTCTTCCTGTAATCTACACTGACATAATCAATCTTTTCTCAGTGTCAGTAGAACAGCATTATTTCTACAGTCTCTTCAGTATTATCTCATATTGCATGTTGCTTGTCTCTCAGATCTATCAACTAAATTACTCATATGAGGATTCCCTCCTAAACCAGGATAGTTCCGTGAGCTAACTCACTCTAAGGGGAACAGAGGGTGCTCTGGCACAGGAGTGCCTAGTTGGCAGATCTGATGAGGACACAGGTAATCAGGGAGGGTAGTAATAATCAGATGTGAATGGCCATTTATTTTTCTGGCAGAGATTAAGTTAGAAAAGAACACGGTACAAGTTTCTCTGTCATTCTTATAAAGGCTAGGCTACATGTGCATTAGTGTAACTTCTATCACTTCCACAACAAAAATTCTGGCTCTTTAACTCAAACAAGAAAACATCATCTTTTTTTTATTTAGAGATCCCTAGCTCAGGCACCACATGTGAATCAAACATGAGCACTGTGACATTTAGCTGTGCTGTGTGTAGCCACTAAACTGCAACAAGCTGTCATGAGCAGAAACTGAAACACCAAACCATTCCACTGCTGTCTGAGAAGTACACATCAAGTGATTGGCAGCACATGGGCTTGGTCTTCTGCATGTTCACTGCTCCTGCAGTCCTCTTCAGTATTCCTCAGTATTACTTTGTAGGTGAAGTATAAAAAGTTAACAGTACAAATTTGAGGAGTTTGGAACAAAAGATATAAAAGTTGGGTGACGGTCTTTAAGTTCTCTGAATAACTGTGGTTTATGGCACATTGTTTTATTTAAGTAAAACATGAATTTTATTTTCTTAATGTAGTAATTCCAAAACATTTGATTCTGACTGCTCCCTTTAAAACAGAAGAGAGCAGTTCTTAATTAGACTTTTCAATGCAAAAAATACAGTAAGGACTCATAAAGACACAGAACTAGCAGACAAGGGATAACAAAGCCGTTCCAAAGACCAAAATTCCCCAGTCACAAATTGATAGGCTATTGAGAATCTACCAGGGATAGCATTAGAGACAACTTGGATGTTGTAACTGAAAAGGAAGAGAACACAAGATGTCCATGAGAATTTGGAATATTTGAGAGGGTCTTCGGACACTATGCAGAATTCATGCAGGTATGTTTAAGGAAAGGGGACTGGGGTAAAACAAAGGGTGGAATAGACTAAAAGGAGTATAAAAAGGGACTGCCACATGTAAATCATTGCTGCTCAGTACGCTTCTCTGACCAAGCCCTGCACCTCATCCCTACAGTCTGTCCTCTCCTATTATGAAATACTTCTTAAACTCTCTCTCCATTTAATCTCACCCTGTGAGGGTGTGTGTGCTGTAAGGGCTGAAGGGCAGCTACTAGTGAAACACACTTAAGAGCAGATTTGGTGCGAGCACCTCGAGTCAGACCAGGCTATAGATGCCCCTCACCTGCAGTGCCAGCAGCTGGAGCAAATGAGGACCTCATTGCCAGACTTCAAGAAACATTTGGACAACACTCTCAGGAATATGGTGTGGTTCTTGGGACTGTCCTGTGCAGGGCCAGTAGCTGGACTTCAGTGATCCTTGTGGGTCCCTTCCAATTTAGGATATTCTGTGAGTCTATAACCTTAACTACTGGGATCAGAAGAGTGTATCCCAAATGCCAGCTACTGTACGAAACTGCATGAGTGAAGTGGCTTAGCATCTGGACTGAAGAAGATGTCTCTTATCTGCAGAATCTGTAATCAAAAATCCTAGTTTTACAGCTGGATCCTCTCACATATATCTATAGATATTCAAAATTTGACATGATTAGCTTGACTTTAAGATTAAAACACAGGACACAAGAAAACCAGAAATCCACAAGAAAAAAAATTCTTATAATTCCCATTGCAAGATGTAAAAGGGAGACTTTTGGAATAGTTCATCAGCTAAGTGAAGTAATATTTGGGGTACTTTTAAATTCTAAAGTAATTAGATTTAAAAATTATTAGATCTTAAGGGAGGACAAAAAGTATTGTAGACAAAAAGTATTGTATTGTCTGTAGAGAAAAATGTCTTGCTTTCAGAGAGAATAAAAAAAAGAATTTCATTACATCACTTCTTCAATAAGTTAACTAGAAGTTTGGAGATAATATTTAAAAAAAATAAAATAGTATTTAAATATTAAATTTCTATTCAATACTTCCAAATATTGACTAATGAAATATTAAACCCAGGAAAATACAGCTGTTTATATCATTGCAGTGTTCCTTTCACTTAAATCACAATGTATGTATCTAGAAGGGCATTAATAAGCCAGCATGTAAGTTTGCAAGACCTGCTAATATATGGGACTTCTGGGAGCTTTTTCAGATTTCAGCAATTGATTTGTCACAGATCCAAAAAGAGGGGTTGCAATGTTTTCTTTTTCTCTTCCAGAGACACACCTGATAAATCTGGTGGTGGCTTTTTTTTTCTTACCTTCTGTTCAAATCAAACCTTAATTGCTCTGGCATTAAGGTCAGGCAACTTGGCTAGCTCTGAAGGATATCAGCTGTTTTTCTCATGCTTGCTAAACCTCTCTTAGACAAATTTTGAATTGTTTTTTGTTTCAGTTTTATCGTGGAACATCGCGCTGCCATCTGGGAAGAAAAACACCATGGTACAGGAGCAGCTGGTGAATGAGAATGGCCAAATAAACATTGGCACTCATTCTGCCATTAGGTGAGATAAGAGGGTTGAGGCCATGCCAAAAGAGACAGCCCAAACTGCTGCCATTATCTGTCACTGTCCCCTTTCCCCTTATCTCTGTTTCAAAACATGGCTATAATTCATTTTAGAGAAGGGAAATCAAACCTATCTATCAGGTGCTGGACATACCTTTCTGAGGCCTGGAGAGCTGAGATATCCACAGTGAAAAGCATCTGAAGTGTCTTGCAAATTGGCTCAGTGACTGGATACTTCTGTTTCCCTGGAAAAATAACAAGAACATTTCATATTTCTGTAATGATTCCTGTCTTAAGAGCTCAAAGCCCTTTAGATGTAAATTAGTTTTCTAAGTACTTTGAGAATGGGTAAGGAGAAACTAGCTTTATTTTCACAGGCAGAGAAGTTGAGGCACAAAGAAACAAATACCTGATTTGTTAGATATGGGTTAAGTAAGGAGTTTATGTTAATGCCAGGAATAAATTTTGATTCTGAACTCCTTTGCATTTTTCCCTAGCAGCAGACCAACTTTCCTTCCAGAGACTTTGAGGCCAGACCAGAAATTTAAAGAGACTATGGACTTACCCAGCCTTAACCTCCAGAAATGCAAAACACAATCACAGAATCATAGAATATTGAACTGGAAGGGACCTCAAGGATTATGGTCCAAACTTTCTTGGTAAAAGCACTGTCTAGACAAAATGACCCGATGCCTTGTCCAGCTAAATCTTAAAATTCAGGGGGATCCACCACTTCCATTGAGAGATTTTTCCAATGGCCTTTTGTTCTTATTGTGAAAAGTTTTTTCTTGTGTCCATTGGATTCCCCCTTGTCTTTTCCATGTGACTCTTTGTATAAAAGGGAGTCTCCATCTTCTTTGTAGTCACCCTTTAAATACTGGAACACAGTGATGAGGTCTCTCTTAAGCCTTCTTTTCTCAAGGCCGAACAAACCCAATTCTCTCAGCCAATCCTCACATGGCAGGCTTTCCAGTCCTTGGATCATCTTTGTGGCCCTTCTCTGTATCCTCTCCAACCTGTCCAAAACTTTTTTGCATAGTGGGGACAAAAGCTGTGTGCAACATTCAAGGTGTGGCCTGATCAGCACTGAGTAGAGTGGGATAGTGACTTTTTTTATCTGTGCTGGTGATGCCATTATTAATGATACCCTGCAATCACTTGCCTTGCACACTATTCACTCCTGCTGAGCTTGTTGCCCACGAGGACCCCCAGGTCCCTTTTCACAGTGCTGCTCCCCAGTCCAGTAGATCCAAGTCTGTGCTAAACTCCTGGATTATGTTTTCCCAGATGCAAGAACTTACATTTGTCATTGCTAAAATTCTTAAGGTTATTGCTAGCCCACTCTTGCCACCTATCCATGTCTTCCTGCACAGTGGCTCTTCCTCCAAAGAATCTACTTCCCCTCTCACAGAATTACAGAATCACAGTATATATTCAGTTGGAAGGGACCCACAAGGATCATCAAGTCCAACTCCTGGTCCTGCACAGGACCAGCCTCAAGAGTCACATCACGTGCCTAAGAATATTGCCCAAATGCTTCTTGAACTCTGTCAGGTTTGGTGCTGAGACCATTTCCCTGGGGAGTCTGTACCAGTGCCCAACCACCCTCTGGGTAAATAACTTTTTTCTGACATTCAACCTAAACCTCCTCTGACACAACTTCAGGCCACTCCCTCGGGTTCTGCCACTGGTCACCACAGAGAAGAGATCAGTGCCTGCCCCTCCTCTTCCCCTCAGAAGGAAGTTGTAACTGCAATGAGGTCTCCTGTCAGTCTCCTCTTCTCCAGACTGAACATATCAAGTGACTTCAGCTGCTCTTCGTACAGCTTCCTCACAAGGCCCTTCACTATCCTCGTTGCCCTCCTTTGGATGATCTCTAAGAGCTCAATGTCTTTCTTATACTGTGATGTTCAAAACTGCACACAATATTCAAGGTGAGGCCGCCCCAGTGCAGAGCAGAGCAGAGCAGAGCAGGACAATTACCTCCCTCAACTGGCTGGTGATGCTGTGCCTGTTGTCCCCCAGGACATGGTTGGCTCTCCTGGCTGCAGTTTGATATCAGCATCAGAGTACATTTGGTTCCATCATCCACATCACTTATCAAGACATAAAACAGCACTCGTCCCAGTGTTGATTCCTGGGGGACCCTACTCATGACAAGTTACCACTTTGAAAAGGAGCTGTTTACCACCATCCTCTGGGTGCCATCCATCAGCCAGTTCCCCACCAACGGCACAGAACATTTGACCAGACCAAAATGCAGCAGTTTCTCTAGGAGGAGGCTGTAGGGGACCATACCAAAAGCCTTGGAGAAATACAGGTAGTCTATGTCCACCACTCAACCTACATCAACCAAGGAAGTTACTTCATTCTAGAATGCAATCAGGCTTGGCCAACATTATTTGCTCTTGGTTAATCCATGCTGGTTTCTAACAAATCACATGCTTCATCTGAATTGTGATAGGCCCCAGGAGGATTTTTTTTCTGTAACTTCCCCAGGGACTCAAGTAAGACTCATAGGCCTGTGATTTCCTGGATCATTCTTTAATCTCTGATGTAGGGTTGTATTCTTATTTACTTGCTGGAGAGGTGACTTATCATTTGGGGATTCCCTTATTTTTGGACACCTATCAAGGTAGTGGACAGAGGAACTACATTCAGCTATTCATGACACAGACTTTCTAGAATGTATAGGGGGCTGATTCTTAATTCATAGACACTGAGTATCAGTAGGTTTCTCCTTTGATGTCAGAGTATGTATGGTCAAATTTGCAGCTTGGATCAATTGAGAATCTCTTTACATTTGGTACAGACGGGACATATACCGACTTGTAGTCATTAACATGTCTAAAATTGCCTATCAGATAATAGTTCTGAGTTTTATTTAAAACACCACTCCTTCTTTAATAGTTAGCATGATTGGTTGTGAGACAAAAAGCCAGAAATTTGAGGGTGAGAAAAAGTAGTCTGTATGTTATCCAAAATTACTGATGAATTATTCCTTATCATTATGTCTGTTTTGCTGTATCCAATAAAGACACAGTTGTCCACGTGAGTTTGACTGCCAATAGTCTTTATTCACTGATGGTTTGGAGGAGAGTTTACTAATCTCAATACACTTCCCAGTGATAACAGCTGCCTTCCTCACAAAATCCCATATGGTGCTAGCTGGCATGCCTGTCAGTTCTAGTGAGGCTAACGTCACGGGGTTAGCATTGCCTTTCCTTTGCAAAAAACCACCATCACTGAGGTACACTACTGAGGCCTTCTAGAGGAAGTGAAAAACAAATGACCCCGAAAGATGTGCTCTGATGTAACATCTTCCACTATAAGAGAAGTATAAGCAAAGATCAGTTCAATCCAAGATTACCTCGTTTTGCTTTCTTACATCTTCTATGCAATTGTCAAAAAACAAACAGCCACAATTCATGAGCTTTTAACAGCAGTGAGAGCTATCATCAGCTCTGACCTCAGCAGTAGCACAGGCTACAAAACTTCACATCATTTATATGGACTGGAAACAAAACCAGTCAGTTATTGAAACATCAAGAAGCTAAAGAAGCCTTGTTTGCTTACAGCCTGTACCACCCATATGCAGTCTGCCCCTTCTCAGCTCCTTACATTTGCCACGCTTGTTGTTCATCCCTTGCCCAACTCTTCCAGATCCTTCTGAGGGACTCTAATGGCCACACCTATTAACACTGATTCAAAACTCCCTTTAAGTGTGGATGTGGTTTAGGTGTTGACACTGTAGATGTCTCCAGTGGGCTGGATTCTGCCTGTCTTTCTCGCAGTGGAAGCACTGTTTTAGGTGTTTCTCCTCTACTGCTCTATTGATATTCATGAACTTGTGGCATTATGCCTTTACAAAGCTGCTGGGAGAAGAAGCAAACCTTGCAGAGGCATGCAGTGTGTTGTCATATCAGCCTCATTTCTTTAGAAAGCTAAACTACTTACTAAACACCAACAGCTTTGGATGAAGTCATAGTCATGGAGAGCATGAACCCAGCCCCACAAGATACGAACATCAGGAAATGCTTTTAAAGTGACTAACTGTCTTATTATACCATCCTTACCCCAAGAGACTTGTCCTTTGCTTTTATCCTGGGACAAATCCTTTACACCAGAGAAAATGCTGATATTGCTAGCTCTTAGTTTTTCCAGAAAAAAAGGTTAAAAAACAAACCAAACCAAACAAACAGAACAAAACTCAAAGCAACAACCAAAAAGAAAAACTGGACAGCGAAAAATGCAAAGGACAATTATATGTGTGTGGTATTTTTGGCTTTAGTTTCAGCTGGGCCTCAGTAGGCCCAAAGCATGTGACATGGATTAGAAGGGACAAGCATCACCTGACTTAAGGAACCAAAGAGGTATTTCATATCATCTGACATCATCAAGAAGTGTCAAGGAGTATAAAAAGAGAGGGAGGTGGAGGTTCTGCCTCTTTTGGTCTTTGCCTTAGTCCCAGGAAGATGCACCATGCCATCCCAGGAGGGAGGGGAGGACCAGACCCAGAGCACCAGCTTACCACCATGTTATCTTAGGGAAGTAAAATGCTTGTTCTTAGTCTTTCTCTGTACTTGGGTTTGTCTCTGGAGAACTGAGTTCTCCAGAGTGATTTGTAGTTAGAATAGTAGGATTTGTGTTCAATGGGCAGTGGGGAGTTATTTTTTGTTACTTCTAACTTGTATAAGTGTGTATGATATTGTAGTTTTTCTTTTAATTTTCCCTTTTCTGTATAAATATATATAATTAGTTTGGGTTTAAACCTGTTCTGAGTTTCCAGGGGGTTTTTATCTTTCTCCTTTTTCTCGGTGGGGGGAGGGAGACTGTGACTCTCTATTAGGCCGTTGGCATTTTGCCAGCTCAACCCAAGACAATGTGTTTACAATGAATTTGTTCAAATTTTAAAAAAATGCTTTAAGCAGCTGATTTGCCTCTTCTGATGCAATTGCAGATTGGTGTTACAGCTGGTTTACAAGCTTTGAACTCTCCCATGAAAAACTTCAAATTATCATAAAAAACCAGTTAAAACCTTTAAAACAAAAACAAAATCAAAAACATGTGCCTGTGATTGAGGCAGTGCCATGTTCCAAGAGTAAACTCAGAATTATAATAGATATTTTTGTATGGGAACTGCTCAGATAGTGGCCAGTTATTATAATATCTTAAAAACATATTGATTCCACACAATAGAGAATACTTCAGTGACACACTGCTTTAGCCATGTAATATGCTATAGCACCATGAAAAGATATAATTTCAGGTCCTGAGATTCATTTATCAGTTTAATATTATACCTAGATTATTTAGCCTTAATGATGTTAATGATAAATCTGGTCCTAATATTGTCTAATTCACATTTTTGGGTACAATATTAACTGCAAACTTTCAATTGGTTTTAGTTGTAAATACAATGTGAAGGTAAATATCAGTGACTGAGAAATATGATTTCTACTTTGACCTTTTAAAAGCTAGTTTGTTTGGGCTTTAGTTTCCTTTTACTCCGCAGTTTTCTACTACAAAGTCGGAAATTCTGAAATGTTGCTGTGCAGGAAAGCTATGTAGCTTGCTTGACTGAGCAATCCTTTGAAACTTCCCTTCCACTCTTTACTGTGCTTTCAAACTTTCGATTATAATGTATGATTGAACTTTGTAGCTCAAAGAGAACAGCACTAAAAATGGTTTCTCAGCAAAAATCATGTAAAGTTGATGAAAACAGGAACAGTTCAGAATCTGACTGAACATAAATCTGTGATGATGATGGCATCTTGACTGATGGACTGACAGCATTAGATCACAGGACACAGGGAAGGTTATGATGGTGTTACAGTCTTGAATAAATACAACTCTGGATTTTCAGACTATATAATACAATAAATGTGATTAAGATGCTAGCAAATGACATTTGGCATGTTACCCAGCTGTAATGCCAGTCTTCTACTCAGAATTGTTATTTGTGCTTGGCCTATGAGAACTCAGACTAACAGTGAGATATGCTGCAAACATGTGAAGTGCAGGTGCGATGGTTGTGAAGCATCAAATGGGTGTCAAAAGAAGGAATATATGCTTCCCATGCAAGACATGGCGTTCAAAAGGCAACAGCAAATAAAGAGCACTTAGAAGACATGGAATGCTGTGGATGATACTTCTCTTTGACATTAGTGTTCTGGATTATTCTAGGCAAACCACAACGAAAACAGTGTGCAAAACCTAATTCACTGCACTTTGCAATAAAACTGTTTTTGCTGTGGTTCTCTGATGAGTCTGCAACCTGCTTTTCCCACCAATTGTTTATCACAACTCCAGCAATTAATCCTATGGACAGGTTTTGTTAAGAACGCATTAAACTTATTTTTGAGTCTTTGTAATTTACAGATGTATCGAGAAACAAAAATAAGTCAGCGCTATGTAACAGTCTTTCCCAGGACCATAGCTTGTCAACCACTCATTTGAAAAAATAAAAAAAATCTTCAAAAATTCTATCTCCAAGTTCTGTTATGGCAGAAGATCCAGAAGCTCCACCACCTCCATACAGTAACTCAAGGCTGGCTTGCTCATTGTGAGATCAAGTAAGATATTCTGGTGCAAAAGAGCCTGTGAAAAATTATTCTTTAAAGTGAAGACCTGCCAATGCAGCTAGTGTGTAGCAACTGGAATCTACTTTGTTTCCTTTTATTTCATGAAGATACCCTCCATAGAGAGGGAAGGAATGGATGCAGACGAGAAAGGAAATAATAATGATGGAAAAACAAACTATTATCTGTAAGTAAAATTACTTACTTGCAAAGAACAATACTAGTCTGCCCTTCCACAGTGTTGAACTGAAGTCTTTGCCTTAGCTGGCTATTCCATCATGAAGATGTCACAACTGTGCTCCTGCACACTGAGCATCTGAGCCATCTTCTTAGGCTCCTGCATACTGAGCATCTGTACCCTGCCATTGCTGCTGGAATTATCTTGTATAGTAGTGCCCAACTTAGTTTACCCACAGTATTTCAGGTGCAAGTATCAGTGTAGCTGCGGCAGCACAGAAATCATTGCAGACTACAGAAGTATCACAGAATCACAGAATATGTTGAGTTGAAAGGGACCCACAAAGATCATCAACTCCAACTCTGGCCCTGCACAGGAATCTCCCCAACAGTCAAATCAGAAGCCCCAGAACATTGTTTCTTGAACTCTGTCAGGCTTGGTGCTGTGACCACTTCCCTGGGGAGCCTGTTCCAGTGCCCAACCACCCAGAGGGTGATACCTAACCTAAACCTCCCCTGACACAACTTCAGGCTACTCCCTAGGGTCGTGACACTGGTCACCAGTGAAGAGATCAGTGGCTGCCTCTCCCCCTCACAAGGAAGTTGTAGCTGCAATGAGGTGTCCCCTCAGTCTCCTCTTGTATAAACAGAACAAGTGACCTCAGCCACTCCTCATATGGCTTCCCCTCAAAGCCCTTCACTATCTTCGTTGCCCTCCTTTGGATGCTCTCTAATAGCTCAGCATCTTTCTTACGTTGCAGTGACCAAACCGCACAAGATATTCAAGTTAAGGCCGCCAAATAAACTACCTAAATTTTCAAAAGTTTTCCTTCAGAAGAAGTGCATACTACTCAATCTTCTCAGTATCAAACTAAGTAGTCTGAACTCAGCTTGTGTATGTCTTAAAATACATGTTTATATTGCTATAATGGATCCTGGCAGTAAGAACTGATGTATTATATTCTTTTTGTCCACAAGATGTCATTGCAGCCTAAGAAGTCTAGTGTCCGTAGCCTCGTCTCGTTGTAAGATAAAGCCTGCCTATGCCATCAGCTGTCATTGAGTCCACTGAGCAAATCTCATTGTTAGTAACTAATAAAGAAACAACGAACAATTTAAACAATAGCAAAAATGGTAATAACAACAATGACGATGACAAAGATCATTCTGTCCTGCAGAAAGAATCTTTCGTAACGATGCAAACATTCACGCAGTCCTTATGTCACACAATTTCCTGCTTGTCCTGGTTGGATACCTGAAGAGGGCAGGGAGAAATACATCAGGATGTGGTAGTTAGGAATGCACATATGCCAGAAGGAGAAGCAGAGTCTGTTAACTTAGGCATTGTGCCTATTAGCTTGAATTCCCAAATGGGAGCTGCTCAACATGTGACTTGCTTAGAGCGTGGGTGGAATGAGTCTATATGTATCAACAGATGTCCGTGTTTACTGATACATTTAAGTACTAAAAGCGATTAGTTAGACTTACGGAAATTCACATTATTGCCTATCTTTACTAAAGCTTTAACTTTGCTATGATTTACATGAGCATATCATTGAAATAACATGAATGAATTGAAGGAAAATTAACTAGTTAAGGAACAGAGGCTGCTCCTTCTGATTATAAAGAAATACTGAGCTCTTCATATGACAGGCATTTGACAGTCATTTGACAGTTTTTACTGTGTTTTACTGCCTTACATTTTTTTATATGCCCTGAAAATATGGCTGAAGATCAGAATATACCTGTCTGATACCTAAAGCCACAGATACAATGTAGATGGACTGGTGTGGTACTTCCTTGCCTTGTTTTAGAGTTATTTTGGGTGGGAAAAAAAGGCCTATGTTAGAATGAAGTTTGATGTATGTCAGCAAGACCTAAGAGTGTAGATTTATGTATCTGGAAAGGAAGATGCCAGGGTGGGTACTTCACTGGCATTCTTCCAGGGAACAAGCAGCCAGCAGTCATGAATGGGTTTCAGTAATGCAGTAACTGATGCCAGTTTGTTAAAAGCCAGGTTTTGCCAAATGCCTGTTCGTTTTTTCCATAGACCTTTAATGATTTCTTTTAAAAGAAGATGGAAAATTAATTGAATATCTTTTTTTTTTTTGGCAACAGAGAAGCTAAACTTGTTTTTTCTTGAATATTTTAGAAGAATAAAGAGTTGATTAATTTTAAGTACTGTAAATTAAAATTAAGGCACTGTTACTTTCTCACAATTCAAATAGAAGATTGATCCTTTTCCCTTCAATTTGCATAATTATTTCTTGCGTCAAAGAAGTTAAAACAATATAAAATAAGTTTTGAATCAGTTTTATGTAATCTCTTTGGTTATTAGGTGTGCTTAATACATGATGTCTCGATTCTGGTTTCACTGGGACAAATCTGGGTGTAATTCATTAATATATCCTTTTGTACTAACCCACAAGGAAAGCTAGGTGAACTTTTTTTTTTCTGAAGGAAATTTTACCAACTGAATCAAAATTCCAACAAAGGCTTAAAAATTATCTGTATTTTATTATATAACTACACTGTCAATGAAAGCAGGAAAAGTGAGTATCCTTATCTAGACACATAGGTGATAGGAACTACATCTGGATGTGGTACACAGTAAATTGTGTCTCCTCTTCTAGGAACAGTTCAGAGGCAAAAAGGATGCTCATTGGACCTGGCATTCTAAATGTCACACTCCCACCTGAGCAAACTAAGATCCCTGTGGGTGTTGGGCTTTGGCTACTTCTCATGTTTAGTATAAGTCAAACATTTGATTGCTCTCTACAAGCTAATAGCTGCAATTTGGAAGCTATTATAAAGGGTGAAAGCCCAACTTTTACAAAGGGTGAAAATGCTATGTTCCAACCCTTTAATGTTTTGTTCTTGGTCATTACACTTCTGTAACAATGCTGCCTATGAATTCATACCAACTGCCCATTTCTGGCACTCTGTGGTTGTGCCAAAGGTTGTGCCAAAGCCAAAAAAGGCCTGAAAGTCCAAAGGAAATGCTTTTCTTTTGAGGTGAACTGAGAGAATACATATTTGATACAACACTATGGAAAACAAGCTGAATGAGAATTATGTACTATTAAATAGGAACCAAACCGGTTTTCTTTTGACTGTTTGATAATATTTTAATCAGCAATACATTAATTTCTCCTAACTAGGAACATCCTCAGGTCCGGTTCTGGCAGTCTGTCTTGGTACTCTGTTTCAGTCTCATCTCTCCCTCTTTCCCACTCTTGATGTCCAGGAATATTTCTGACATAATGGCCAATCTTCGCGAACGAAGACTTGGGAAGGGCTCTTCCCATGTGGGTGTGCCCTTCAAGCCTGTGCAGTGGATTTTTTAGGTGAGGCACAGTGCACAGAACTGGCCCCACTGTTTAAGTCCTAAGGTTCATTTGCCACGGCCGAGCAAGCTTGGACAGTGACAGTGAAGTCCTTAGGACTGTCTACAGCACCCGGTACTAACCAGAGCTGACCCTGCTTGGCATCCAAGATCTGATGGGATCGGATGGCAGGGAGGCATTGAACTGCCGGGGGCGGTCCGTACTGAGAGACTCGAACTTGCGACCTTGGGATTCGGAGACCGGAGTGCTCTCCACTACACCACAGGACCACCCACATTTCTGACAAACCACCACGATAATAAATTATTCCTTTTCTTTTCTTTGTTACTTTGATAGGCAATGAAATAACAATACACTGTCCTTTACAAAACTTTATCCTCGGTATGAGGTGACAGCTGATGGGACAGTTAATATTTTAGAGCTGTACTTCCAGGCTTTAAGCAAACACAGACACTTCTGCATCTGTAATACTACCTCACATTATGATGATCTTCATTAAGACCGTAAATTTTGGAGGATTATCTTCTTCTTTAATTGAAAGTTGAGTGTCTAAATAGAAGTTTAAAAAATAGGGGGTTTTCCTAATTTTGTAAAAGTATTTTTGTATTTTCTCAGGCATGTGCCTTTACTTGCCCCTGTGCAAATAAAAGGGGAGGAAATGTAGTTAATGAGTCAATGGAAAGATTCTGTGTTCAATGGGATAGACATCTGAGAATTCACATAGCAACCCAATGAAATCCCCATTTCAAACACAGTACAATACACACAAAATGAGGACCAGAGTAAAACCTACATTTGTGTGTCAAGTAGTCTATATATGGTTTCCTCTCAACAGGGAAGTAATCTTCAAGGAACTTTTAAAGATGTTGTTTTCATTGGACAGTGAAAGACAAGGACAGCTTCAAACTCATTAGACTTCTCCACAAGGCACAAGCATGCCCAATTTTCCTTACTTCCTGCAATTAACCATTAAGACATTTTTTTATTTAACAGAAAGATCTTCTATAGGCAATTTGAATTTGTGGCAGTTATAATGCTTATTCATTTCCACCAGACTGGTAGGAAAGACAGATCAATAGACAACATTTTTACCTGAGGCTTGTGAGAAGCAGACTTTGTGTCTGTCTTGTGTGAGACCTCAAACAAATCACTTTGACATAGATACCTTCAAAGATACCTAGGCATACCTACTGACTGTAGTTTATTTGAGGTGACTGACAACCCCAGTGGATCTTGCAATGGCAGTTTTCATCATCAGATTAGGGCATAAGATTTTATAATCAAATGCAGAATTCTCTGTTAAAAAAATTGTCTAGATATTCCATGGCCAATAAAAAGAAATGGGCATTGGAGAGTGTGATTCATCCATTCTTTAAGCAGACGACACATGCCATAAAATTGTTTATTACCCTCCATTGGCTTGTAAGGAACTTCAGTCTTCACTATAATCACCTGTAGTTGGATGAGAGGCTGTGGGAAGCAGGTCTGGAAGTGTGGCCTCTGGAGTATCTGGATAGTCACCTTTAAAGTACACAGTGTGCCACCTAACTACTCTAATTCTGTGGCTTGCTCTGGTCAGCCAGTGTGTCAGCAGCTGCCTGAAGCTTCATAGATTTACAAGTTAGTTATGAAGATATGAGAAAAGAGTGAGTACCATGTTCAGAACCATGCTTGAGACCATTCTTAAAGAACAGTACAGAGTACAGCACTTTTATATTTCATTAAAGCATTGGGGAGAAATACTCAAAAGATTTTGAGGAGCTTAGCTACTACAGTGTGGAGAGCCATATAAGGGCCATCAGGGATAAAGTCTGCTGTTTGGAATTAATGTGGTTTTGTACATTTTGATCTTCTGCATCACAGTGCCTGCCAAGTATACTACAAAAGCATTTCAAGTACTGAGATATTAAGAAAGTCACTCTGGAAACAGCTAAACTGTTGCTGACTGGAAATATACATCCTGAGAATTAAAGTCTTTTTATGTTTTGGGGGATTTGCTTGTTTGTTTTGTTTGGGGTTTTGTTTTTATTTTTTCAAACTAATCCCCTACATAGTCTTTTTTTTCTCTAGAAGTTTTTCAGATTAGCAGAAAACAGTTCAGCATGTAAATAGTGATCCAGAACCATTATTAAACATCTGTTAAGTGGGGAAAGAGCCAGGAAAAACTTCAGCTGGATTACAATTGTTCTTGAGAGGGTTAGCAAGGGAGTGAGAAAGCACACAGAGTATAGGAGCCAGCCAGAGTCTGTTCGCATTTGGTTTCTTTCTCCTCCCCCACCCCTGAAACATTACAGTTAGGAGGAAGCATGGCTGAGGCTCTCATATCCCAAAGAGTCTAATGCCCTTGGGGTAGGGTAAGATGACTAACTTGCGTTCCACCCTTTCTATACATTGCTGTTCTGGGAAGTGCACAAATATGAAGAATGTTATGGAGAACATAGTAGATTATGTTTCTGCATGTTTGACAAAGTGCCCAATTAACATATTTCCAAGCTTCAAAACAGTAACACTACATTAGCTATCCACTGGCCTAGAAAATGCTCTTATCTGTAGAAGGAAGTTATTAACATTTAGAATTTTGAGAAGCAAGTTCTGACGAATCCTTCTTCTGAAATTGAAGATGCTTCTGCTTCCAGCTGTCCATCCCATTTCTCTTCCAGGAGTTACCACAGAGTCAACAGAGGGGAACACATGTAGCACTTCCTCTGAAAATGCCTGGTGTCCTAGGATAAACCACTCTGGAAGATAGATGTCACCTGGCACCGCCTGGATGAAGTAGTTAAGATACAGGCGTGTTGTTTCTGCTGACTCCGATCCAGGAACTGTGACCTTACACAGGGGTGGACAGATACCAGCAGTAATGTCTTAGCTCCAATGCAGCTCAGCTACTACAACTCCAACTAACTTAACAGTTTAGTAATGGAAATTACCATGGAATCTCCATACACTAACACATAGAGCCTTAAATGGTATTTGCTTTCATAATGGCACAGTGTCTGTCCAAGTGTGAAATCTGAATGAAGCTATTGCAATATAAACTGGAAGCACATAGCTGTTCATTCAGAGGAGCTGGGGCAGAATGCTATCAGTCTGGCTGAATCTGTTCACATGGAGTTGCCATCTGTTATCACAATGCCGTATTGCCCAATTAAAACAATATGACTGGATTACAACATTTTGAGTAGTATTATTTGCTAGATTGTCTCTGAGCCTAAAAAATCTACCATTCCATCTAACTGCCTCTGCACCTGCTAAGGCAGACAAGTAAGGAAATTGCAAGCTTCTCATGTATTAAATGTATGGCTGTAAGCTAGTTCTGAGCCTGAAAATATTTCTGTGTTTTAAACTTTGACTCTGTCTAGTAGTCATTTCTCCATTTTTTGAAGAAGTGCATACATTTGGCATGGGAAAAGTGTCTGCAGAGCTTTTTGTATACATATGGCCCATGGCTGCTAATGATGTAAGTTAATCAAGGTAGACAAAAATATATTTTTAAAAAATAATTATTTTTACTTTTAAATAACAGTTTTAAATGTAATGTTTTTCACTTCTTCCTGTTTGGGACTCCTAAGATGATAATTGTTCATGTCTTTTATTTATACTTTTAAGAGATTATGGCAAGATTTCTGACTTTCCAGACTTCTACATTTATCATCTTTTCTATAGTATGCAGATGAACATGCATTTTGGGGTTAGTTGAGCTTCCACTTTTATGCTATCTTCTGTAAAAGAGAACTAATAGCAAATGTAAAATGGATAGCATCAACTGAAATCAGTGTTTCCAGGAATAAAAACAACTATTGACAGGAGAATAAACATGATGAGTAAGAGAGTAGAGCAAGTCTGTTATTCAAATGTTCTATTGGTTTCAATTTCTGAGGCAAATGTATTTTATTTAAATAAAATTTTCCGTTTGATAACTTCAAAACTTAAATCAGTACTGTTCAAAAAGTCTTTCAAAATATGCTTAAACCTTTATATTTTTCCTTACAAAAATTTTAATTTAAGAATGCTAGAACACTTACCAGATTGTATGTCTAATTTTCTATCCAGTCCTGAATGATACCATGAAAGACATGAATTCTCACCCAGCTTAAACACACTTGTTCATTCTAATGTAGTCTTCAACTTCTGATGGGTCCCTATACCACTGCAACACCTATCCTTGGGCTGAGCAGAGGGGTGGATTGCATACTCATAAAAGACCTTCTTCTATGATTGTGAAAGTATGTATCACATCATACAAGGTATCAATACTGCTGTTGTTATTAATAGAGTTAGCCATGGCATTCACTTTGTACACTACCCTATACCATTTTATGTATATTGACTCTACTCTGCACCCTGCTATACTTCTGCTTTTGTTCTCCATTGCATTTAGAGATCCCCAGTGTTAATCATGTGGGTTTACTATTCTAGCAGTGAGGGAAAGGAACCAAAGGCTGGTCATGCTCTATTTACCTTCCTCAGTCCTCCTTTAGAGCTGCCATGTATATGGGATATGTGAGTCCCAGATAAGAAGCTAACCAGGAAAGGGAATTGGATAAAGTATTCCTCTGATTCTAGTACCATGTACCATCCAATTTACTCTGAAATCCTCCCTAGACAGATTTTGACCTCCAAAAAAGTAGTAATATGCTCAGATTAGTAAGGAGCGAGAAAGATCCCCATTCATAGGGTTTTTCTAAACCCTACTGACCTTTTATTCAAAACATTTAGGATTAAAATACTCAGTGGTAATATGAACTTTGTATTCCAAAAGGATTCACATGGTGTCTCCAACCACTAGTCCACTACAGTTTTTAAGCCTTGTTTACCTATGCTTTATTTTTAGGATGCAACCTTTTTGTGTTTTCTTTCCACTAGTATTTTCTCAGTATCCCATCAACACAGACCTTCGATTTGGTTTTGAGGATTCTAAACAAAAACATAAGTAATGAGGCTCTGAGTCACAAGTCTGGAGTGAAACTCAAGTCCTGGACTTCATGCCACTTACAGAGGCTTTGGTTAACATTTGCTTCAAGAATTTTTTTTTAATTTCTATTTTTTATACCAGCTTACAGCTAGACCATTGCATCTCAGTGAAGACTATAGGCTCATGAGGACTTCTAAAGCTATGTGGAGTACTTAATTGAGAACAATTTAATATTTTTTAATTACATTTCTGCTTTGTAGAAATGCACTCTGTATTTGCCCAACCTTTCTGAAACCACTTTCAATGCCAGGAAATGTTTGATAAAAAAATTGATCTCTATAACCAGAAACAAATACAAAGGACAAAAACAATAACATGCTTTAATACGCAGCTTTGTTTTAATTTTGGATCCTGATTATCTTTTCATTTAGAAGATTTCTGGCATGAATAGCAGGACTAGCAACACCATTTTCATGAAAAACAGACCTCTGGCATCCTGGACAAGACACATCTTCTAAGCTCAATGTCTCTAAACAAAAATTGCTACTTGAGATAAAGCTTTCCATCTGGTATCTGCTCTTCTATACGGGTCCTGTTTTATTCACATGTACTCCTAAATATTTTCTGAAACTCTTAATCTTATTAACTTGAAATGGCTTGGCTGATAATGCTGGTTGCAACATTAATCTTTGAAACATAAAAGTGTTTTGGGGAAGTCCATGATAGTCCATCTAGACAAGGCTATTATCTGACTTGTCAGTAAACATGGATTCAGAAGATGTCAGTGCAGTCTTTTGTGTCAAAGTAAAGAGGGTTTGAATATTTCTTAAGAGCAAATTCAAGTTTGATTTCAGAACATACTTTCTATAACATATGAATAGCTACTCATAGAGCTGCTAATAAGAGCTACCTACTTAAATAATGAAAAGGAGTGTAGCTCTTAATGACTTTCAGTAGAGTAAACATGACATAGCAAGTCAAACTTGAAGGACAGTAAACTTGGTCAGTTTTTCTTGGTTCTCCTCAGAAACTCCTACCCACATATCAGGTAATTTGCCCGATCACCTACCCTAAGCTTCCTGGACATTGTGGCATACTGTGAAACCCAGAGTAAATGCCTTCTAAACCATTTATGCTTCACAGAGGTCATCTACTTTATCTTTATATGCCCCATTTACCAGTTTTTTAATTCTTATCTCGAATCTGCTTTCTTTTGAATTCGTAGCTCAAATCTACTTTCTTCTGTCTAAGCAAGAGTACCATAAACACTTGAATTTTCCTCAGAAAATTATCTAAGTTCTTGATCATTTCATGTCCATCGTTTTCCTTCTTCATTTAAAAAAAATTATAGATTAATTGAAATTGGCAAAAGCACATGTAGGTATAGACTGATCTGAGCTTAGAGAACATCAGCAAGGAGCCAGCTGCTTGTCCCATGAGAAAGCTGGCTCATAAATGAAAGTAGTATCTCCACCCATGACTGCACCAAGATCTGTCCAGCTCTGTAGGTAGGGAAAACTGATTGGTATCAGCCTATTTCTGCACAGGCAGCAACAGGACAGAAGAGAAAGGATGTGCTAAGTTGCAAAATGTAACTAGAAATGCCCTTTTGACCAACAGCACATTCTACAAAAACAGTAAATTCTTCTCCATATTATACTTTATCAGCATTTCACCATTGCAACTATCATCACTTCTCTGACAATAAATTATTAGTGATTGGAAGTATAGGTTCAGAAAATTTCTTCACAGAGTCTAAGCATCTATGAAACTAGGTTGGCTTTGAATTGGTCATGAATACAAAACTCAGCTGCCATTAGCAAAACCTTAAAGAGAATCCTCGAGTAAGTTTTACGTGAGCCTGGTCCTGTTTATCGAAACCACATGAAATCATGTGACACTTCATGTCTTTCTCAGTATTTTGCTTTTATATTAAGTTCTTTTAAACATGAACTCAAAAAGGAACCGCAAAGCTTGGAGTCTGTACAAAGTGACATTGACTGCACTGAGCCCTCCAGTCAAAATGGGTGAGTCCCATACTCAACCGTGCTCAGTAACTCTGCTGATTCAGTTTGCATGCAAATATTTGATAGCCCCTATGGTATTTCACTGTCAGGAATGGAAGTCATATTTGGGTGTATTTTGCTAGATACATCCAGACTCCCTCAGCACAAGAAACTAGAAATGCAAGGCATGAACTAGCCCAGACTAGCTGGGGGCTATCTGCATCAGCCTGGTGCCCCACCTAAGCTGGCAAACCTTCACCAGACTCAGCTGGTTTGTGCAAAATGTGTCTACTACCCTAAGGCATTTCTTCATCTTTTCTTAGTGCACTTGCCCCTGGCAACAGGAAATGAGCTTCTGCGTCTTCCTAGACAAGTCACAAAAACTCTCTTTTCTCAAACTATCTCGGTGAAATGAAAATAATTGTCTTTATCAAAGTGCTTTGAGATCTATGAGTGAGCAGTGTTATATCACTGAAATTGATGATTAGATTATAAAATAAATCTTCAGTGCCGCTATTTGAAACACTGTATGTATAATTAAGAGAGCTTTTAGAAGTCTGTTTACCCTTCAAATCAATATAGAAGTGCCATATATTATGAATAGTTCATAGTTAATAACATTTTTGCTATGTTATGTCTTGACAATACTCTAAATTAGTATTTAAAAAAAAAACAACATTGCTCTTACTAACTACTCAGATTTTAACCTTTTCCTAGATTTGTACTAATCTCTGTGTGTAAGGACTGTTGTCTTTCCTTTTCCATTTAGTCTCTCATACAGAAATTTTATGGCAATTGAAGCAGTTGCAGTTTTACTAAAAATCAGCACATGGCCATTTCCAATGTCAGAATCTGTCTCTGATGAAAGACTTTGGGCAACACTTTGGCCCAAGGTGCCTGCCTGGCTGGCACCAGGACACTGCAAAGCCCCTTCATACTGCAGCGCCACCATTCCACCTGAAGACAGGCCGTGGCCAGTAAGGCTCCACATTCCAGACAGCTGGCCATGGACGCGGCTCCCAGGGAAGCCGGTGCCCATCCAGGATGGCTGCCCAGGGGCCAGGATGAGTGCAGAGCTGGGGCTGGGAGGTCTCACAGTGAGAAGCCATGCAGGCCTGGTGGGACCCACAAACAAATTGCAGTAGCAAAGTGCAATAGGTCCTTTGACCTTTTTATGGTATTCTCAGTAAAAAAAACAAAAAAAACAAAAAAAAAACAAAAAAAAAAACCACAAACCACACTTCTCCACCACAATCCAGTGGTATTACTTTATACTCCTCCTGTTTGTCCCTAGTCTGTTCGTCTGCCCCACAGCACCCCTGCACCAACGCTGCAGGAGCTCCCCAGCCCTGCAAGATGCCACTCCTGGCCTGGATCCAGCAAAACACTGAAGTACACGCTTGGAGAGCAAGACCTGGACCGTGTAATTGCTGCCCCAGAACACAGCAAACCACACTGTAAGAGCAAGAATATACAGAAAAGTCAGGGCTCTGCAGTTTCCAGCCTCAAGCTGTAGAGTTTGGGCTCTGCGTTTGGGTTTTCCAAAAGCTAAAAAAAAAATCCTCCTGAACATAAAGGACTCAGTGCAGTGTGAGCTGCTGAGGCTGTGAGGCAGCAGAAGGCCTTCATGAGAGGAAAGCCATCTCAGCAGGGGGAAAGCATGGATGTCAGTGTGGGTCTGTGGAGAAGCCATTGGGATTCAGCACATCCCTCTGCAGTGTGGCCGTGTGACGCACTGGGAACATTTGGCAGATCCTCCTGTCTTACCCCCTTTCTCTTCCTGTAGTGGTCTGAATGAATAGCCATTCTACTTCATTTAACCTATTTTTGCCTAACATACCCTGATTATTTACCCTAAAGCTAGATCTGAGTAGTACTTGTATAACTAAATTTTTTGGTAAGTTCCAGCAATGCAGATTCATTTATGAATTCTTGGCAAGACTTCGATTCAAGAAAAATCCACGGTGTAATTATAGTTGTACAACATTAATGTGCTTTTAGCCATCATCATAACTTATTTTGCTTTGCCTGGCAATACAACTATGAAGAGTCATGTCTCATTGTTATAAGTTTTAGCTGCACGAAGAGGAATTACCTCAGTTAGCTGCATTCACATAGACACAGGCAACTGGAAAAGTAGTCAAATTCCTAAAAGGCTTATAACATAATATAACCTCTGCAAATACAAGTCAGTCTAGTAAACAGTTTAGTCTAGCATAGTACAAGTCTGTTGCTGAAACCTGTATAGAACATTTTTGCAACATGGTAACAGCTCAGCTCCCACTTACCCGTACTTTACATCGCAATTCTTAACACGTTATGTTCCATAATGAACAGCATAAGTACAGTAGCTCAGCACCAGATTCCACTAGCAGGCACAACCTTAAATATAATTAAATTACCACAAATTAAAAGAAATTTTGGCAGAGTTTAACAGTAAATACTATTCCAGTAAACATTTCTCTTCTGTCATTAAGCACATTACTTGTACTGTCTTTTCCTTAATTGAAAAAAGGGAGTGTGACAACATTCGGTGTGGTAAATGGCTTCAAGGTATTATATATACAGGAAATTTTGTCAGCATTTCTTTTGAATTGCTTCCCTACAAAACATAGTTTAATATTGTTTTTCACAGTACCGGGTCTCTCAAGCTCCACATGTCTGTTGTCATCTGCTACTGCAGAACTCCAGTGAGGACAGTCTGAATAAAACAAGATTGATGCTTTTCCCCATCTAAATCTGAACAGGTCCTTCTTTGGAGTAGTCTTATTAATGTGTTTCTTTTATACTAGATTTTCTGATTGCAATCAAAACCAAAAGCAGAATTTCCAGAAAAAAACAATAACGTATTCCAGAGAAGGGTCACCACGCCAAGGCACTTTATGAATTATATCAGTCTTATTAGCTTTTTTTGAGATATCAAAGCATTGCTATTCTTTTTATGGGACCTAAGGTGTTATGATCTAAAAAGTCAGCAATTCACCCCACATCCTGACTCCTCTTGATTATAAGACTTTCTTTTTCAAGATAATTCTTGCCTGCTTTTGAAGACCACATATATTCAAATACTCATCAGAAGATAAAATAAAGATCAAACCATTATTACTAAATCATATTTTTAGGGGAGGGAAATATGTATACTTTTTATTTTTATATAACAATATATTGAGGAAGCTTTGTAACATTGGAACTGGCAGAATATAGAATACATTTATAATTATCAATATAGTCTAGCATAATTTTTATTTTCTGATCATCAAGGCAGCCTGGAATGTCATTCTCTACAAGTAAAATACTTAATAGGAATACACCAAAATGTAGCTTTCTTTTCTAAAGCTAACAGTAACTCCTCTGACAAATCATGCTTCCCCTACAGTCTTATATACTGTTGGCGAGTGCAAAAACACCATAAAACATTATCTTATTTGCCACGAGGGAAAACCTTTATTGGTATGTTCAGAAAATAAAGTTATTATGCATACAATAAGCATTTCATCAGATTTTTTGTTGAATAGTATTGTACATGTTGTTGTAGCTGGTGAACAAAATCTCACTGCTATTCCACCAGGTAGCGGGTGATGTAAAGTGCAAGATATTCTTGTAATGGAGAGAAATATTAATAATTACTAGAGTTCTGAATCTTGCCTTTATTAATGCAAAAATCTCCTGCCCAAGAAGCAGAGTAATTTCATTAGTTATTGTCATTGTGGCCACATTTTTCTCCTATTTTTTAGCGCAGGATGGTGTAGTGTTGCTTTACTTGAATATTCCATTGCCAGTTAGTGTCTCTTGCGTTGGTTTTTCAGTTATATTTGTATTTTAAAAAGAAAAAGAAAAAACCCCAAACAACAGTCTGCTTCTTTTGGCTCTTATTTCCTGCCAATATTACACCAGGATTTCCAAGACGTTCCATGGTATCCCGTGCTTTCCCTGGGATTATCTATGAAGGTAGCAGTACAATTTTGTCGCTAGGTGGAGCTTGAAGCTTCAATCCTCGAATGCTAATCTGCTTCATTTCCTGCCACTTCAGCAGGGAGTTCCTCAACCTTTGCAATCCCGTAGCTAAGCAACTTGCAAACCATCTGAGGTAAATTTGGTTGTATAATCTGTTGTATGTTATAAGTATTCCTATTAGAAGCAGGTTTTTTATATATTAAGTCATGTTGGATAAAACATGGATAGTAATCAAAGGGAGAAGAATAAAGACTTTCCACATGTGAGCCTGCAGTGTAACTTGTTCAGCAAATTGCTCTATGTGTGGCTTTTCTAATGCTCTAACAGAAAGCAGACTGATGACAAAGTAAATATGACAGTGCTGGTAAGAGAATGTTACTTTATATTATTTGGGCTCTGGACTTTAGTCGCCAAAATCAGTACTCTCCTAGGCTGGTAGACTATTAGATAAAATAGCTGTTTGTCAACACCCAGTTACTCAGTTGGGGATTCATCAAATCAACACAAACTGCCCTAATGTCCTAGTATATTTGATGTATTAATATATTTAATATTTCCTTCATGCTACAGACTGCGCCAGTTCAGAAAGCTCTTGGAAATATGCCACCTCTCATAGAGTAGTGTGACCTTTACTCTTCTAGTGCAACATAGAGTGGAAGACGAGCTGCCTCATGCTAGCAGAAAGCTCTGGTGTGGGAATAACCTGACCTCACTGTGGAATCAGGAAACTGGTAGAGGCTCTTAATTTGTGCCTTTTAGAGGTAGGCTGAGTTTTATGATATTTTAGTATCACTGGAAAGATAAGTGAAACTTTCAAAGAGAGCAAATGATGTTTATATTTAAGACATTAAATTGTATGCAGTGGTAAGATTAGGACTTTAACCCAGAAAGTCCTGGCTATATGCTGTTACCAGGAAAGACTTCTCCAGGCAGCCTCCAGAAGAAGGAACACATTCCATGCAAAGGGTGGAAGCCTGACTGGCACACAGCAGAAAGCATCCCAAGAACAGGGACATGGTTAGAAAAACTTCTCGGAAGAAAGAGCCAATGTTTAACTATCTGTGTCAAAGCTGATGCTTTAGCCTAAACCAGTAAATTGAAGTATTCAGACAGGGGAAATCCTAACAGTAAATAGGTGTAGAGGTAGCGGTGGGAAAGCAGTACCTGGAATTACACATGGTTTTAGATAAGCATTTGTGGTCATATTTCTGTACAACAAAAATATTGTAGCAGTCAAGCTTGTAATTATAAGGTTTTCATCTAATAAAAACTGACCTGAAATGGAAGCAGCTGAAGTTACCAGGCAACAATTTGCAATGGATCAAGGCAAAACTAGATAGTGCCTGTCTCTGGGGAGGAAACTCTGCTGATCTGGCAACAGATAAATTGATTCTCAGTGCTCTTTTATAATCTTTGACCACTCCCTTTCTCCTGTCAACCATTATTTCAGATAGAGTAAGAACCGCTTCTTGCAGCAGCAGAATATAAGGTGTAGGTTCTGCAGACACTTCATAAATTTTATCAGAAGTGAACTAGAGTTTAGTCTATGCTTGAAACACCAAAGTTCACATATTCTTTTCCTCATTTTGAAACTTTACAGAAGGTAGTGTCATTGCAGAGCAAAATTTCACCTTAACTAGTTTCTCTAATTTACTAGTTAAAATTATGTAAATTTTGCATAACAGATGAGGCCTATACTGCATGAGTTTGTCTTATGGCATATGGTGTACTTATATACAAGTTTTTCTTTGACATCACATGCCCATGGATGACAGCATTCTCAAGGCTGGATTTATGACTTGGACTTTCACTTTCTGTACTCTCTACTCTCAAATAAATCCCTGACAGTATAAATCCCTGACAGTATCAGGGCTGCTTTTATTTGTGACAAGGTCTGGTACAGTGTATATAGCATAATTAAGCAGTAGTTGTTCTCACTTTTTAAAGAATAAATATCCTAGCCTTTAGGAAACATTTTGATTGAAAAAAATCCAAAGACATCAGTACATTTGAGTGCCTAAAACTCTACGACTTTAAAAATGCACAATTACTTTTGAAGTTAGTTTGGATGCTGTTAAAGTAGCTGGTCCCTTATATAAGTCCAAGCATAGTACATAAAGAAAATTCAGACTCATTAAATTATGTTCAGAGAGGGTAGATTTTTCTAAGACTAGTCCTGACTTATAAATAAAGTCAAACGTCTTTCAAACACTTTTTTCTAACTTCATGAGTTTTTCCACTTCTGCTTTTGTCATTTTGCCCATCTGCCTCCAGAAAGGTTAGATAGTCTTTGGTTTGACAACAGAAGGAGGTAAGTATATGTGCATAACCTAAACATACCTTCTCTTCCTCTATCACTTGACATTTGGCAGCTGAGGTTGTGTTGTTTCTTGAATCTGTTGAAAAAATCTGAATGTAATTTATTGCAAAATGTGTGCCTGGATTGCTTGAATATGTAGTACACTGATTTGAGTCACATACCAATATAACTATACTAGAATGCTGGTCACTAAATTTGAGAAGACAACTCTCAGCACTTCACAGTGATGTGTGAAAAATTGTTCAGATAGTAAATGGAAGTTGATGCATTTTATTCATACTGTAAATACTGAATATGTTGAAGACATGTCTTAGCAAAGGTATGAAGATATCTCTTTGAGAGACAGAGAATTTGTGATAACAGAGTAGTGTATGTGTTACAGGTCCTGCTGGAAGGCTCATGAAGGCACCTGTTCCTTTTAGTCTTGGTCCTCAGATTTTGATTGCGTTGTTTTTGTATAAACTTTGTACATAGAGACTAAGGTGAGACATTCCTTTCTTGTGTCTTTTGCAGTCCTCGACATTAGCTTCCATTTGGCTCAGAACAATTTATAACATTTTTACATATTTGCCTTTTATCTCATGCTTGTTCTCATACTTGAAAGGAAGTCTCCACGGCCATCCAAATATGGTTATATATGCTATTGTATCACCCTCTTTCAAAACTAGAAAATGTGAAATGTGATTCAGTGGCTGAAACTTTCATCTGTCTTTCTGAAGAATATTGTTTCACTATTTCACTTATGTTACCTCTTTTTCATCTTTGCACTCTAAGCTGGGGAAAGGTATTGTTTTGAGTTTGTGTTTNAATTCCATCTTCTTGTAAAGCACTATGTGCCACAAACAGAAATGTGAAAACAGGAGAGATTTCAGAAAACTGGCTTAAGAAATAGATTTTGTCCTGAGAAATCAAAGGGAGAAGCATCAATTTTGTTTTGTCGTTATATCTGTGTTCTGCATATTTGAAATTACAAGGCTGCAGAGGAAGTCTAGCTTCCTTTGTATTTCCTGTTATGTTGATATCTCAAAGTGCACAGAGCAGCAGACCTGACC